>ML796890.1:263245-285399 GCA_009831015.1 Picea engelmannii
ATATGGAAATAATCATGGATTTGTCAACAGAAGTTATAATTCATTTTCCCCATTGATGGACAAAAATATTGCATGCTACAAATGTAATTATCTTGGTCACAAAGCACGAGATTGCAGATATATGAATGAAGATGTCCCTATGAAAACCATAGTATGGAGAAGGAAAAAGATTCCAAACAATGAAGATTGTTGAATAGCATTGACCACTGAAGAATGTAAAGAAGAAGATGAATGGTACATAGACAGTGTATTTTCTTCACACATGACCGGGTATCAAGACAAATTTATCAGCTTGAATAGAAAGGGTGGCAATGTTGCATTTGGAGATGACTCATCTGCCAAAATACTTGGAGAAGGTGTAGTAGAGCTTGGAAGAAAAAACATAAAAGTAAAGAATGTTCTATTGGTTGAAGACTTGAATCATAATCTACTCAGTGTTAGTAAAATGTGTGATCAAGGATACACTCTTATGTTTGATTCGCGAAAATGTAAAATTAGAGAAAATAACTCAGGAAGATTGGTTGCAACTGCAACAAGAAGACCGAACAACATATACATCCTGGACATGAAGAAGAGAGAGAAGACAGAAGCCACACAAAAGGATTCTAAGGAAGAAAATGTCCCAAAGACAAAAAATAAGGATGACGTATTATTGAGTGACACATGTTCAAGGGGAGCAGCCCCAAAGAAGAGAGTTACATTTTTCCATTAAACTCAGGGGGAACAGCCCTAACCTTTGCCATTGATGTCAAAGGGGGAGAGAAATTGGGATCATGATGATAGGGGGAGCATGAGTGTTGTCATCAATGACAAAGGGGGAGATTGTTGGAAGATTGGTTGTTGTCATTGATGTCAACCCCAGTCATGGGTTTTGGACCGCAATATTGATAAAGGTATTTGGACATGAAGGACAATGCACATGCATATAAAATACCCATGAATGGATAGTATACATCAGGTTGTTTCTGGTGGTATGTTTCAAATCACGTGGATCCTCATGGTTGAGGAGAAATGATTTTTTGAAGATGACAAAGTGAATTGTAGAAGGAAGTACATGTAGGCCCTGAAAATAATTAAAGAAAAGAATTACAAAATAAGAAAGTGTTAGGTCGGCCCTAATGTTAAAAGGAAGTGACATAAATGGTATAAATAAACATCATTAGACATTCATTTTGGTACAAGTCAAATTTCAGAGGAAATAAGAAGTAAAGAAGGCCGGATTTCAAGGGAGGATGAAGTCTTTTGGTGATGTGTTATAAGGTATGTTATTTTCATGTCATTTTACCATTTTTGCTATAACTTTTTTTCTAGAATGCTTAAGATGGTGAAATCTCTATGGTATTGAGAAGACATATCAAGGTACTTCTGGTAAAAATGTCAGCTCTTGATTCGCTATAATTATGGAGAAACACTCTGTGGAAGATAGGGTTTGTGACCAGTCCTGAAGCTAGTCGATAAATAGGTGTTCCAAGTAAACAGTCATAACTTCTTCATCGAAAATCCAAATGAAGTGGAACAAATTTCATTGGAAATAGTATGGACTGTAGTTTCTTTGTGCGAGTTTCATAATCGAATGTTAATTATTGAGCGCGGGGCGATCTGTGCAAGTTCACTCTCCTGAATAGACCATAATTGAATAAAGTCTACCATTCTTTCTATAACTTCTTTTTGGGGAGGATTCAAGGAGTGAAACTTGGAGGAGTTTCAGAGAATGCATTGAGTAATATTATATACAGGATCAGAGTACTCCAAGAATTGAAGAATTGCAGAAGTTGAATAAGTCTCATGAAGCATTATCAGGTTCTATGTGATGATTGGTTGATGATGATGATTTAATGTAAAGTTTTATTATCTCTCATATATTCTTGGGTGGAAGGAAGGGGAAAGGATGGAGAGTTCAAGTCTCTCTTGATATTGGAGGATTGTATCTTCCTATTGGAGGTTTATCCCTCCCTTTACATTTGGAAGTTGTAGCTACCTTTGGAAGTTTTTACTTCCCTTGAACAATAACTATTGATTATTTCTCATATATTGTGCATGGTGTATTGTGGTGTATTGGTGTAACTCTTATACTATTTTTCATTGCTCATTGGATATAGTTGAATGGTTTAAGTATAAGTTGAAAAAGGTTTTAAATTGTACTTGATATTGATTCACCCCCCTCTCAGTATCAACAAAGACCTCCTACTTAATAAGGAAACTTTTAATCAAGTGAGCTAGTAAAACATATTTTATTGTTTAGAAGGAGGATTGGGGGTGTTATTGTGGAAGATGGCCTTGGAGAGTGTGCTCATAAAAAACTATTTTTACACAAGAAAAAAATTTCACTTCTCGATGAAAACAAGGGTTAGATCTCGATTAGCTTACCTGGAAAATGCACATTTTCCTATTTGTTTCTGATTTGTCGAGATCGCACAAGTCGTGAGAAAAAGAGAATACATATATATAAAAGAGTAGCAACCTAGACACAAACAATATAAGACCGAAATAATACTCTGCAAAAAATTAAAAAGGGTGTATTCAAGCTTTATACCTCTGGATCTGACTGAAATGGTTATATCTTGGGAAAACATAAACCTTTTTGAGTGAAACGAAAATAGTTCTTAATGGAAACGAGCACTCCAGACACAATGAAACATTCTTATTAGCTCAGGAATGTACAAAAATGGAAAAAAAACAAAGATGAGACAACTCAACTTCATGATCTTGATCTACAATGATAGGAGGTCTTCAAGCTAGCTCTGATACCATGTTCAACAACACGGATATTCCAAAATAGGATTAAAACCTTTAGTAACCACTCACACAAATAAATAAAATATCAAACATCAATGTTTTGATGTGGTAAAACCCTATCGGGAAACATCCATGGCCCCAACCAATGAGACCATTTGGAGCAGTTTATTACTGCAAAATAAAAAGATTACATAGAGATTTTACAAGAGAGTTTCTCACAATCAATCATCGGAACATGACCCTCCATGCTCTTTAAATAGAGATGATGGACCAATCGGGTGTTAATCCACAGATCAATGTAGCCATTAAGATCGAGGATAATATGAACCGTCAGATCACTCTATTTCAGGAACATATCGTGATCATCGGATTTCCTAACTAAAAATGCATACTAATTCATACTAAGGAAACACACTAAGAAACACAGTTTTTACCTAATGACACATTAGACCAAGTAGTTCTTAACTAACTCCTAAGTGTCTAAATATCCTAACACAAACCAGCTCGACCTTTGACTTCGACTGTCATTCGATCCTCCTTGACTTTCACTGCAAAGAATATAACAACCCAACATTCTCCCACTTGTTGTATTCTTTGTTGAAACTGTGAGAACTTTTAACTTTTGTTCACAAACCCAGGGAAATATTTCCCATTGCCTCTTTGCACCAAGATAACTTCACAACACTCACAGATTTGTTCAACGAGTCTGCTATGTTTTCCAACGTATCTACTTTCTCCAACAACACCTTGTTTATTTCCACCATGTCTCTCACGAAATGGTATTGTACATCAATGTGCTTAGTATTTGAATGATAAGTCAGGTTCTTTGTGTGAAATATTGTGCTTTTACTATCGCAACTTATCTTCATAGCTCTCAGCTCAAATCTGATTCCTGAACACAGTCTTTGCAGCCATACTTCTTTCTTCCATTAGTAGCTTCCATGTATTCAACTTCTGTTATTGACAAGGATACAATCGCTTGTCCCTTACTCATCTATTTTATTTCTCCACCGAACATTTTGAACACATACCCATTGGTCCCTCTGTCGATCCAGATATCTAGCCCATTCGGCGTAGACAAATCCATGTACATTTAATTCACTCTCACCTCTAGGTTTTCCTTGGTATCATATAGAATAATATTTTGTGCCACACAAATACCTGAATACTCTCTTAACAGTTGTCCAGTGCTCCTTCCTAGATGTTGACATGCATCTTCTCAACACTCCCACTGCATAGGAAATGTCTAGTTGTGTGAAGACAATTGCATAAATTAGAATAACAACAACACTTTCAGAGGGAACACATGCCATGTCCTCTATTTCTTCCTGTGTCTTTGGACACTGTTCAACATATAGCCTTAATCCCACGAGAATTAGCACCTTCATAGGTTTCCAATCCTGCATGTTGAAACGTTTCAAACAAATTCAATATACATCATCTGGTTCAACCAGAGATTTCTAGTTTCTCTATCTCTCTTAATCTCCATTCCCAGAATGAAGTTCGCTGCACCAAGATCCTTCATTTCGAACTTGGAGGGTAGTTGCTTCTTTACCTCCTTTATTTCATCCATGTTGTTTCCAATCAACAACATGAAATCAACATACAAAGCTATATATATGAAACAACCACCTTCTTCTTTGGAATATATTCAGTGATAAACTTTGCTTCTCACAAATCCCAAACTAAGATTGTCTGTGTCGAACTTTTGGTACCACATCCTTGGTGATTTATTTATACCATAAAGGGATCTTTTCAATTTACACACCAAATCTATCTTTCACTTTACTACAAATCCATCGGTAGTTTTTGTTGGACACACCTACCACACTTAGAGGGGGGGTGAATGAGTGTGGGGCTCTTTTTCCCAAAAATTCCCTCTTGCACAAAACTTATCAATTAACATTCAACATTTATTCATTACCCATTGTTGTCATTTATAACCAGTTAGATGTAGGCACATATCAGAAACATATATCAGCAATATATCATCAAAAATTCATCATCATAATGGACACAAAGAACACAAGATGTATGTACAATTTTCTTTTTATTACGGACTACAATCCTTGGGTTTATCAGCAACAACTGAATAGAGTACAACTCTACAAGAGCACCAACTCTATATGAAAGACTCAACTTACATTCTCAGCACCAACTGAGATGAGACAACAATCCTCAACATATATCAATCCGTCAACAGGTACGCGACCTGTCAGTAGTGCAACCCATGTGTGCACATGCTCTGGCTCACTACAACCCGTGTTTGAACGTGGCCAGTGTATAATGTAACAAGCATATGCTCTTGAGCAACTAGGGTTTTTCTTTGTTTCACATGCTTAGATCCTCTACAACCTGCAATCACTTTCTCTTCTGTCTTCCACTGTCCAAACTGACCCATAGCCAGTCACAACACATCCAATCTCTCCAATAGCTTTCTCATGCTCCACAATAAATCAATATGAATGCTATCTCAATCATGTATAAATAACTAGTATACCATAGCAATCATGTCACTACTGAATCACAAGAGTGTTGCTCACTCCATCCACCAAATCAACCATGTTGAGCCACATCATAGAAGCCATACCAAGAATTCCCTAAGCATTCACAACATATCAAACAATAGCATCTATCAAGACAATAATGTAACCATACTAGTGTCTTAGTGATAGATCTGAGGCCATAGAATGCATATCTGGAACCTGCCTCATCATCCAAGAGCTTGGCACCAGCTCAAACACAAATCTCCATGCAGTTATTCAGTCCACCCTCCCTGTACACAGTCAACCCGCGTGTACACTCACCCTATACACAACCAACCCATGTGTACATGCACCCTATACACAAACAACCCACGTGGGCATCATAAAATAGGGGTTTCTGTGAATCCGAGACTTTTTCCGTCAAGATCTCCGACATTGCCGAAACATTGATGTGTCCATGTGATCCTCCTCTCACTCTCTTCCTCAGAATATATCTTCAATCATGCTCAAGAGATCTACACCAATAAGATTCTCTCACAAGAGTCTCTCCATCAATACTCCAAAAGATATTCACAAGAAGCTCTCCATTGATCCACAAAAGGATTCTTACCAAATGTGCATTTTACAAGAGATCCTAGCTTCTTATTTATACTTTCATATTCTAGGTCACTTAACCCATTTTCCTTATTTTAGGGTGAACCACTTTCCATGAATAGAAAGTTCTCTAATGCTTTATCATTTAAATATTCCTTCTTGATTTTTTCACTTTACTTTATCATTTAAATAATCCATCTTGATTTTGTCACTTTACTTTATCATTTAAATAATGATTTCTTCTTTTCAAGCACTTTTACTTCTTTGACCTTTTGGGGCTTCAAGCCTTCATATGGGGCCCTCCAACTTCATAAGACCATAACTCTCAAACCATGAGTTGTGTGACATTCCACATACCACCAGAAATGGCATTTCAAGAACTATCCATCTAGGATAGTTTCACCAACAACTTCATTGATCTTCATATCATTATTCCACATACAAGCATAGGTCCTCCAACCGTTCTCCTAGGATAAATCAATCCGTAAAGCGTCTTCCCATGAGGGATTTCACCATAAGGGGACCACTTTGGAGTTCATCCATTTGTGCACCTTATCAACCATGATAAGATAATAATGATTCATCTTTGCATCAATTCACCACTACATCATATATATCAACTATGCATCATGTATCAATGACAACTCATTGATCTATGTTCATCAATGCATCATATCAATGATCCATATTTATCAATTGGTTTCCACTTGGACATATATCATTCTCATCAAGGGAATCAAATCAATCAATTACTTGACATCAATCAAACCAAACCATTTACATCAATGACATATGATCCAACATTCTCCCAAATAGTCAAACCATTGGCATCAATGACAACATGATCCAACATTTTTCATGTATATTTCTTCTTCCAAGTCCCCATGTAGGAATGTTGTATTCACATCCATTGTTCTATTTCTAGATCAAATGTTGTAGCCATAGATATTAGTACTCTAATGGAAGTTAATTTTAGAACAGGGGAAAAAATATAACTGAAGTCGACTCGTTCGACTTGGGAATATCCTTTCGCTACCAGTTGAGCTTTGAATTTCTCGACTTGACCTATTGCATTCATCTTCTTATTGAATACCCATTTCTACCGACAAGCTTTCTTCCACTAGGAAAATTGAATAATCCCCATGTGTCATTCTTGTGCAAGGATTCCATCTCTTCAACCATGGAATTTATTCCATAGTTTTCCCTATGTTGATTTGAATTCATCCCCGACTGACTTGGGGTCATCGTCGGTGATAATTAACACGAATGAAAAATAGAAATTGGGTGAACTATACCTTTCAACTAGTTTTATTAATATTCCTGACCTCCTTACCATCGAGTTCGGTACTTCCACCTCTTCCTCTGATTCAATCGAATCACCTGAATAATCTTCTGTGTTCCTCAGTTCAAACTGCATCGTCTCAAGATTATTCTTGGTCTAAAAAGTTTCCCTACGCTCGGACTTAATTCTGAATTCTATGAAGACCATATCTTGATTGTACACTTTTTTCCTTGATGTAGGATCCCAGATCTTATATCCTTTCATTCATTCTCCATATCCAATGAAAATACATTTGATTTCATTCTTGTCGAGCTTGCTCCTCTTTAATTTGGGAACATGCACAAATAAATCACAAAAAAATAATTTGCAATGTGAAACCAAAGGATTCTTACTCGGCCATATCTCATGTGGAGTCGTGTCAACTAGCATCGACGAAGGAGAAATATTTAATAAATATTTTGTAGTGTCGACTGCCTCTGCCCAGAATTCTTGTGCAAGCCCAGCACCACTGAGCATGCTCCTTGTCTTGACCATAGACGTTATATTCATTCTCTTGGAAACTCCATTTTGTTGTGGGGCATATGGTGTGGTAGTTTGATGTTCTATGCCACACTACTTGTAGAACTAATCAAATTGTTTCCCACAGAATTCACCACCATTGTTAGTTCTAGGCACCTTAATCTTCTTATCTATATGGTTTTCAACAAGAGATTTAAGCTCTTTGAGTTTCTCAAAAACCTCTTATTTCTTCCTCAAAAAATATCTCCATGTCTTCCTCAAAAAATCATCTATGGAGGAGACATAATACAAGGATCCACCAAGTGAAGACACTGTAAAAGGGCCAAACAAATCACTATGAACCAACTCTAGATTTTGATTTTTCCTTGTCGAAACAGACATGAACCTCACTCAACTTTGTTTTCCATATATACAATGTTCACAAAAGTGGACTTCTAAATTACATTCAGAAAATTCTTTGACCAAAACTTTGTTACGCATAGTTTGAAGTCTTTTTTCTCCAATGTGTCCCATCCTCTCATGCCATAGCATGGTCAAATAGACTTTACGATGACTTGTCAAGTTAGTCTGAATCAATTCATCCTAAATTGAGTCGAGTCAAGTCAAATTTGAGTCGACTTTAAGAACAACGATGTTGTTGCATCCAATCGAGTCGACACTTCCTAGCAACTTGTATAGGGTTCCAATCTGAACTCCTTTCATTAATACCATTGCACCTCTGACCATCTTGCATGAATCCTTTTGAAATGCAGTTTCCACTCCTTTATCACTCATCTTTCTGACATATATCAAGATTATTTCCAAACCCAGAATGTGTAACACACGTGGAAGGGTTATACTCCTCCCATCCTGCAGTTTCAGTCGAACTCTTCCTTGTCCAACAATTTTGGTTGTCGAGTTGTCCCACAAGAACACTTATCCTCCTTAATATCGTTCATATTCATAGAACCATTCTCTATGTGGTTTCATATGATAGGATTCTCCTGCGTCGATCAACCAAACATATTTATTCTACTGTGTACTGGTCGACGCCAGGTACACATTGCCTCCCTTGTCTGGATTCATCTTTCTCTCAATTGACTGCTTCTCGTTGGATCATGTACTGACTTCCATTGCCTTTGACTTGCAGTACTTTTTGTAATGCCCGAATTTAACACATTTCCAACATCTTCTTGTCGACTGAATTGGGTATTTAGATCTACCCTTTAACTTATAGTTTCTACTAGAAACTTTTCCTTTATCTTTGTCAATCGGTTGACCCCTCACCGCTAAAACATCTTTGGTCAATCCTTTCACATTCTTCCTTCTCATTTCTTCTGACATTAGAGATGCAACCACATCTTATAGTACTAATGTGGTTGTATTAATCCCTATATCCATGACTAAGCTATCACGGGAGTCTGGGAAAGAACATAATAGGCTAATACACTTCTCCTCCTCAGTGATTTTAATATCCACGGAAGATAACTGGCTTATAATGGTATTAAAATCATTTAAATGAATAGTCACCAAACTTCCATCACTCATTCTCAAAAGATACAATTTCTTTCTGAGAAATGTTTTATTTACCAGGGATTTTTCGATTGCTACAAGCTTACCAACTTGTCCCACATTTTCTTGGTTGAATCTTCACCTGAGACATTCAACAACATTGAATCTGCAAGACAAAGTTGAATCATACTCATTTATCTTCTTTCGAGTTTCTCCCATTCTTTTGTCGACATACTTGTCGACATGGTACTTGGACAGAATGTTGTCCATTGTTCTTGATCTACAAGGATATATTCAATTTTAAGCTTCCAAAGCTCAAAATTATGGCCACTGAATTTTTCGATCTCTATTCTCGAACTTCTTGCCATTATTTAACACAAGATTTAGCACAATATTTAAGGATTTCTAACTTATGGCTCTTAATGTACCTAGGGTTTAGCTCAGATCCAAGGTTGTTAATCCAATATCTGACACCGCATGTTAGGAAATGAGACACACTTCCACGCTAAACCTAGTAGAATATAGGAAGAAAAATTTAATAAAGAAATTAAATGACACACCAAGCACACATTACACAGATATTTTACCCTGGAAACCCAAACCGGGAAAACCAACATTCCTTGAGTGTTCTTCTCCTTGTTGTCTTATTCATTCAGAGTAAAAGGTTACATGTCTAAACTTGGTACACACCTAAGACACAATCAACATAATACCCTCTTTTTTACACAAGAAAAACCATGTATCCAATTCTTATTAAATCTACATGACTAGAAACCTCTACGATTATTGATTGAATTATTGATCAGCCTTTACAACCTTACAACATGCCTTATTTATAGGCTTTACAACAGGAAAAACCCTAAATAAATTTGCGCCCAAAAATGGTTACATATCCATGCATATCATTGGCTACAAATCCCATGAATCTATGGATTCTCTTACAGTCGACTACCAAGTCGTATTACCCGCCGACTACCATTCATCCTTCATTTTGTCTTCATTCATTCCCCACACGCCTGCTTTTCGACCTCTTTTTTTTGACCTCTTCGAATTTTTGTCAATGCCTTTAACATGTCAAACCACCTCGACCTTCAAATTCGAATTTACCCAGTCGAATAACCTCTACCTTTGAATTGATGTCGATTCACCTTGACATCATATTTATCTTGTCGAACCACCTCAACTTCGTCTTTACACTGTCGATCCACCTCGACCTTCAACTTTGATTGTCAATCGATCCACCTCGATTTCCACTACAAACAATATAAAAACCCAACATGGAGCGAAGGAAAAGTTTGTTTGGACTACGTCCCAACATAAAGCATTCGAGGATTTGAAATTCTTCCTCTGCTCATCCCTAGTCCTTATTCTACCATACCTGCCACAAATATTTTCTATCAAGACATATGCTTTAGATTATAGTACTGGTCTATTCCTCACTCAACATGGGAACCAGTGGCCTATCACAATGAAACACTATATGATTGTGTTCACATATACCCCACCTATGAAAAAGAGATGTACTCCATTGTGCATACATGTCGAAAGTGGAAGCATTACATTCTAGGGTAGGAAACAATCATCCACATTGATCACATGCCTCTGTAATTCATGCAAACACAAGGAAAGTTTAAAAATGATCACCATCATAAGTGGTCCACGTACATGCAACAATTCCACTTGAACATCAAGTAAAATAATGGAAACACCAACCATGTTGCATACTTTCTTAGCCGACCCTTGGTTGTGGCACTAAACACATTTCTTAACCCTTGTGGGCATGAGATGTCTGGGTGGCCACAATTATACAATAGTGAGTCTGACTTTTCTGCTACATATCAGACATTGAGTGCAGGAAAACTAGTTCCAGACTTTCATCTATCGGATGGACTGCTATGACATCTAATCCATCTCTATGTTCCTTCAAGCGAGTGTGAAAATCTAATTTTGAAAGCTCATTACAGTCGGGTGACATGACACTTTGGTGTAGACAAAACAATGTTAGCACTGCAAAATAATTTGTATTAGCCAACGCCTTGATAAGATGTCTGCAAGTACATCTAATACTGCATTTCCTTTCCATTTCCAAGCCCGTTGTGGCATCCCTGACTCCTTGCTAGGAAATACCACTCCAAAAATACAAAACTTTGATACCATTAAAATAATTAAATGCTTTGTGTACGAACAACATTACGCGGGATAACAACAAATATTCGCATGCAACATCATACAGGAAAAACCCATATCACAAACTAGATAATTAAGAACATAGTGATTAGAACAAGCACATAAATGACACTTATGTTTTATAAAAAGTAACCAACTGTGTGCATACCTCATACTTTCCCCCTAGCCATAGACATTGTCGCTCATAAACTCTTAGTAGCAGGTCACCTCCGATATGAGGCTTAAACTCCACCAGGAAAAGGATTCCTAAGCCAGGATAAAGTCTATCAACAACTAAAATACTCATACAAAGCTGAAAATGCTAGCAAATATCCTATAGTCCCTCAATCCCCACATGCCTATCCTACCCTAAGAAGTGTTCCCTTTCTCTACTCAATAGCCCTTTGGCTTCCCCATTTCCCTTTCGAGGCTTCAACAACATGTTGAAAAGGAAGTCTTAGAGCCCTGTAGCAACATCGTGGCACCTTGGGAAAACAATTCCCATTAGTTCTCATATGGAGAGAATGCTCATGGGCTTGACAACTGACTTATTCAATAACACATGGGCCTGACAACCCACCTCTTCAACCGCACACAAGCCTCCCAAAGTATAGGTTATGTGATGGAAGCAAGGTATACAAGCACGATAGAGGAGTGATGGTCTGAATGATGAAGGAATGAGTGAATCATCCCCCAAAATATACTAAGGACCAACCATATATTTGCATGATTATAACTAGACACTTGTCGCCTTAAGAACTATCTTAGCTCCACTTAGTGACTCGTTCCCCTCCCATAGAAACTTAAGATAAATATATATCCCATAAATTATACTTTTGGAAATATTGTTAAAATATTCCCTTGGGATTATGTCCCCTTGGATTAGCCCCTCTTCCTAACTCCTAGCCCACCTTTCCCTTTCTAGTGAAGTTTATCCCCCCATCTCTTTTCGTCTAATTGGTCTGCAACAATGATATGTTTTCATTCATGTCTGAATGTGATTACATTTTACAATGATAGTTTCACTAGTATTTTAACATCTAGGATCTCTAGCCTAATAACCACATAGGAACTTTAGCCTCAAAATACATTTATACAAAATATATCCAACCCCAAAATATCTTGGCTACAAAACCTAGCCCAATGTGCACTTCAAGGAAATCCTAGCACACTTAATTAGGTGCGTATAAAACTATGAAATGAGCGCACACTCCTCCCTCAGTGCGCGTGTGCAAAACTAAACCCAAAACTTGGGTGCCAAAAGATCATCGACGTATATGTACATTTACATTTGCATTTACAATTGGGGTTTGGAATACAGGTATTAAATTCCCCTCCCTCTTATTTATTCATTGTCCTTGGTGCATTATATACACATGTACAATAAAAAATTCAAAGTCTTCAAAAATATGCGGGTACTCTACCCGCATGGAATCCTCGTGCTCCCAAGTTGCATCTTCAGAACTGTATGAAATCCATTGGACCTTTACTAGCCTTATGGATTGATTTTGTAGCTGCTTCATCTCCTGGTCCAATATGAAAATCAATTGCACTTGAAAGTATCCTTTTGACTCCATCTGAATCACATTTCAATCAATGACATGATTAACATCAAATACATACTTTTTAAGCAAAGATACATAGAATGCATTATGAATGCACATGGATGTAGGTAGTGCAAGCATGTATGCAGCAATACCAATCCTCTCTAGGATTTCAAATGAACCACAATATCGTGCTACCATCTTTGAAAATTTTCTCAACTTCGGGGAACTTTGTTTTACCTTCACCTTGAAGAACACATGGTCACCCACTTTAAATTCTATGTGAGTTCTTCCTTTATCTGCATAGATTGTCTTTTTGTTTTCAGAAATCTTTAAGATCTACTTATTTTTCACCATCTTCTCTTCCATTTTCCTGAGAAAATCTATCCCAACCTCTACTCTATTTGTTGGGTTGTCCAAACTCAATGGTGTGTTTCACTTTCTTCCATAAAGTGCATCAAATGGGATCATCTATAGAGATGCTCGATACCCATTATTATAAGAAAATTCAACCAGATGTAGACGATTTTCCCATTTTGATGGTATTTCCATCACATGCATCCTTAGAATATCCGCAATAACCTAATTGACCCTATATGTTTTCCCATATGATTCTAGGTGATATGTTGTGCTAAAGTTCATATTTGTTCCAAAAACTTTGAATAATCCCTTCTATAAATTTCATGTGAATTTGGCATATCTGTTAGACAAAATTGTCTTAGGAACACCATGCAGCCTAACAATGTTTCTCATATAAATATCAACAATGTTATTTTCCATGTGATTTAACTTCACCGGAATAAAATGGGCAGCTTCAGTAAGCTTATTCGCCACCACCATGATGGAATCATGTTGTTTGGAAATCCTCAGAAGCTTATTGATGAAGTCCATTGTTACAACTTCCTATTTATAATCTAGAATGGACAATGGTTGTAGCAAACCAACTAGGTGTATATGCTCAACTTTAACCTTTTGACATTCGAGACATCTGGCTATATAATCAACCACCTCTTTCTTCATGCCTGGCCAATAATATTTTGTCTTGATAGTTGTAATTATCTTTTTGTAACCTGGGTGCCCAACATAAGACACATTTTTCATTTCTTTTAATGTAATATTTTTCAAATATTTATTATTTGGAACATAAATTATGTCCCTGTAAATGAGGATTCCATCTTCTCTCGGCTCATAATTTTCTATTTTCTATTGTAAAATACCTTGTTGAAAATTTTCCTTTATTGTCATGTATTGTTGATATGATTTTGGAGCCTCTAAAATTTTGTCTTTCAAATCTAATTAATACATGCTAATGGATGTAGCATGCATCTCATGCACTCTCCTATTGAGTGCAACAACAACCTTGTTCTCTTTACCTTTGATATGCCTCATATCAAATTCATACTCACTGAGGAATTCCAACCATCTAATTTGTCTATCATTTAAATTTGGTTGTCCAAACAAATATTTTAGACCAATATGGTTTGTTATCAACTCAAATATTTTTCCCATGATATAGTTCCTCCGCATATTCAAGGCATGCACCATGGCTTCCAATTCTAAGTCATGAGTAGCATAGTGTCTTTCATGCTCTTTTAATTTCCTTGATTCATAACATACGACAAGCTCATTTAATTTCCTTGATTCATAACATACGACAAGCTCATTTTGGCTAAGGACATTGTCAAGCCCTTCTTTACAGTCATCCATGCATACAATGAAGTCTTCATTTGGGTCAACAATCCTTAGTGTTGGTTCACTTATCAATAAATGCTTCAAGTGTTGAAAACATTTTTCATAATATGGAGTCCATTCAAATCTCACACCCCTATTTTGCAAGGAAGTAATTGGGTGTGCAATCTTTGAGAAGCCTTCAATAAATCTTCTATAATACCCTGGAATTCCCATGAAGGATATCAACTTAGAGACATTTCTTGGTTTTTTCCATTCTTCAACGACTCTTATCTTTTCCAGATCCACTGCTAACCTTTCCTCTGAAATTATATGTCCCAAGTAATGAATCATCCTTTGGTAAAATGAGAACTTGCTCAGCTTTGCGTAAAGTTGATGTCCCCTCAATACTTGTAGCACCATCCTCAATTGTTTCTCATGCTCTTATTCATATTTAGAGTAAATAATTATGTCATACAAAAATAAAATGACAAATCTATCTAAGTAATTCCTGAAAATTTCATTCATTAAACACATAAAGACAATTGTTTCATTTGATAACCCAAATGACACCACTATGAACTCTTAATGGCCATACCTAGTTTAGAGGGTTGTATTATTGATATATTCTTATTCTATTCTCACCTAGTGATAGTTGGATCTGAGGTCAATCTTGGAAATTATATTTGCATCCTTCAGCTGGTCAAAAGGGTCATCTATCCTTGGAAAACGATACTTGTTCTTTACTGTTACATTGTTCAATTGTTTGAAGTCAATGCAAAGACTCGATGTACCATCCTTATTTTTCACAAATAATATTGGGGCACCCCAAGGTGACACACTTGGGAATACATACCCCTTATTCAGAAGATCTTCAGGTGGCATTTTCAATTCCTTCGGTTATGGTTTACTCATCTTATAAAGAGTCTTGGATATTGGGTCTACTCTAAGAATTAGATTGATAGAGAAATCAATATCTCTCATGGGAAGTAACCCCAAAATTTATATAAATACATCTTAAAATTATTTTAGGACTTCATAGTCTTCCATATATGGAACTTTGTCCTTGGGTTCCTCTTCCATATGTGTTGCAAATACTTGACATCATTTCCTGAAGCTTTTCTTCAGCTGCAAGGATGAAACTTCTCTGACAGTTACAACTCTTGGAATGCCTTGAACTTTTCTCAAGTTCCCTTCCTTATCCAACCATGTAAATTCCTTATTATAATAGTCTAGGACAACATGGTGTTGGTCCAAATAATCCATACCATTGAGGAAATCATAGTATCCCAAAGGTATGTTGTTCAAATCTTCCCTTGTGCTCATCCCATTCATGTCCATTAGATGTGCCTTAACCATCTCTTTAATTTTCCTTTTATCTCATGTAGCGAGCTGCACCAACCAAGGTTTCCCAAGTTTTCTTCTTGGTAATTGAAATCTTTCCACCATATTAGGACCTAGATAACTATGACTAGATCCTGAATCAATTAAAATAGAAATGGGTTGGTCATTAATCTCACCTTCCACTTCAATCATGTGAGATTGAAATTGAATTTGCTTGTTATCCAAGGTTGTGTAGATCCTTAGTACATTTCTACCCATGCGTTCAACTATATCAACTTGTTGTACATTGTGAACAATCCTCACTTTTTCACCTCTATGAGGGAGATTCATGTACATATGGTATCCCTCACAGCCCCAAAAATTAATTGGATGCTACCTTGGTATTTTCCCCGTTGTTTCTATCATTTTGGTCTCTTTGGGAGTTGGTTTTCCTTGAGAAGTATTTCTGAAAAATGGTGGTTTGGCCCCCTTCTTCCTCTACTCTACCTTGCCTTTATTCTTGTCTTCCCAATATTTTTGGAAGGTTCGTCTTCCTCTATGTTGATAATAGGGGAATTTAGCTCTTGTTATGGTTTCCTCCAGTGTCTTTGGATCATCATATTGTATCTTATCACTAATAAATGATGGCATCCCACTTAGGTACCTTTGAATTTTAACATGTTCATCCTTAATGAAAGAAACATATTTAAGCAGCTCTAAGAATCTCCTTTCATACTCATCTATGGTCATATTCACCACCTTGAGTTCAAATAACTCCTTCATTTTCTTATCATAGTAACCTTTTCTTAGGTATTTATTTTGAAAATACATTTTGAACTCCCTACAAGTGACCTTCTTCTCCTCAATGTGTTTCACTTGCAAAAAATGGTCCCACCACATTGATGTTTTTCCCTTGAGCTGATAGATGCAAATTCTACCTTCTTCCTGTGAAGAGTAGTTATGCAACTAGAATTACTTCCTCATTCCCAGTAGTCAGGTCTTTGCATCCTCATCCTTCTTGTGCTCACCATCAAAGGTAAGAGACTTGATATTATTCATTTCTCCTTGTAGCTCATCCACCCCAATCCTCCTCTTATGATTTCTAATAGGAGATGGACTTGAACTGTTATGTTCTCTCCTAAATGAATGATTTGGTGACTGGTGATGATTCCTATCAACGCTTCTTGTTTCTCTTCTTTTATCGTGAGATCTATGACTCCTTGAGTTGCTTGACTATGTATCCTTATCCATTGTTTTCTCTATTATGTCCAAGATCTGTATCAACTTGATATTGAAGTCATATTTCTACTCAGATTTCATAAGCCTCTCATTATCATATTAATAGCTTTGAAAATATTTTTGCAGACCCTTTTATGGTCTCTTTCAGGTTCATGCTCTCCTCCTTGCCTTCTCTATGCCAATTGGATTATGTACCCTGATTACTCATATTGACATACAACCCTTTGAATTCATCTTAGTGGTTGTAGTTTCTCTATGCATATTCCATGATTATGATCTAATTTCTATTAAATCTGTAGAATGTGCAGGCAATAGGATTTGTTAGATTAATGAATTTAACAAATTCATGAAAACTATGCACAATGTTGTTCCATAAGCGCATTAGAGTCCTTTTTTTTTGTGTGATTTAATTTACCAATTCAAATTGCTTGGTGAATAATTGGAATTATGTATCCAATACCTTTCTAATGAATACTTCCTTTCTCATTTCTGAGTTTTGAATATAAAGTTATGGTCATTGGAATATTACCCATTTATTCCTTTTGTTCACCCTTCACCCATGTGCAATTGTTTTAATTTTACCCATGTATATTTTCACCTGATCCTTTGAAGTTTTTATAGGAGCCTAACTAGGTTCCTTCATAATCATATTTTGGATAATCTATCCAAGTTTCACCTTCATCGGAGCTTCAAGCCACTAGATACAACTTGTCGAAGTTTAAGGACAAATTATATTTTAAGCCCTGAATGCTACATGTGTCTTCTATGTTCTCCTGTGCATTTTTAGGTGCCCATATTTCGAATCAAACTCCATTACTTTCTTCTATGGCTCAATATATTTCCTTTGACTACTCGTGTGCCTCAAACTGATTCTAGAGTAGGAAGTTATGGCCCTTAGAAGTTAATTGGGTTTCAAATTTATCCTCCATTGTTTGGCATGTAACTTCCTCATAATAGCTCTGTTTGACGAATGGTTTACACCCTTAGAAATATATCTCCAAAAATTGAAAACTCTGATACCATTAAAATAATTAAATGCCCTGCGTATGAACAACATTAAGTGGAATAACAACAAATATTCACATGCACCATCATATAGGAAAAACCCATATCAAAAAATAGATAATTAAGCACACATTTAAAACAAGCACATAAATGACACTTATATTTTATAAATAGTCACCAACTATGTGCAAACCTCATACTTTCCTCCCAACCATAGACTCTACCGCTCATAAACTCTTGGTAGCAGGTCACCCCTAAGCTAGGGCTTAAACTCCACCAAGAAAAATGATTCCTAAGCTAGGCTAAAACCTATCAACAACCAAAATACTCAGAAAAAGGTTCCAACTCTAGTAGACAGGCTACAGTCCCTTATTCCCCACATGCATGTACCACCTTAGGAAGTGTGCCCCTTCTCTACTAAAAAATCCTTCGAATTCTCCACTTTCCTTATGGGGCTTCAACAAAAGGTTGAATATGAAGTCTCATAGCTCTGTAGTAGTAGATTGGAACCTTGGGAAAACAATTCCTAGTAGTTCTCTCACCTGGAGAGAATGCTCACGAGCCTGACAACCCGCTTCTTCAATAACACACGAGCTTGAAAACTTGCCTCTTCAACCGCACACAAGCCTCCCAAAGTATAGGTTATGTGATGGGAACAAGGTACGAATGCATAGCAGAGGAGTGATGGTCTGGATGATGAAGGAATGAGTGAATCATCCCCGAAAATACACAAAGGCCCAACAATATATTTTCATGATTATAACTAGACACTTTTCACCTTAAGAACTATCTTAGATCCACTTGGTGACTTGTTCCCCTCCCTTAGGAACTTAGGATAAATATATATCCCATAAATTAAACTTTTGGAAATATTGTTAAAATATTCCCTTGGGCTTAAGCCCCTTTGGCTTAGCCCCTATTCCTAACTCTTAGCCCCTCATCTATTTTCGTATAATTTTTATGCAACAATGATATGTTTTTATTAATATCTGAATGTGATTACATTTTACAAATATATGATCACTTTCCTTTTATCATCTAGGCTCTCCGATGTAATAACCACATAGGCATTCTGACCTCAAAATACATATATACAAAGGATCCCTGGACCCAAAATATCCTGGCTACAAAACCTAGTCCAATGCACACTTCAAGGAAATCCTCGCACACTTACTCAAGTGTGAAAAAAACTATGACATGGGCGTGCACTCCTCCCTTGGTGTGCGCACATAAAATGAAACCCAAAACCTAGGTGCCAAAATCTCACTATCCTATATGTACATTTACAGTTACATTTACAATTGGGGATAAGACTAGAGGTATTACACCCACCATCAAGAAAAAGGGGTTGTACACCACTCTTCCTACTACAAATAGGCCTTGGGAGTCCATCTCCATGGATTACATGTCATGTATTACTTCAACCAAGCATGGTAATGATTTTGTCTTCATGTATGTTGATCGATTCTCTAAGATGGAAGAATTGGCACCCTACAAGAAGAGCATCATAGTTGAGGCCAATGCCAAGCTCTTCTTTGAATGTGTCAGGGTTCATTTTGGACTCCCATGGACCATCATTTCAGATTGATATAGTATGTTCCTAAGTAATTTTTGGCCCATCCTATGGTCGATGATGGACACCAAACTAACCAAATTGACTTCCTTCCACCCATAGACTGATGGAAAAACAGAGGTAGTCAACATGATGATTGTCCATATCCTAAGGATATACAATTCCAAACACCCACACACGTGGGATGAGAGACTTCCTTATGTTAAACATAGCTACAACATATCCATCCACAACTCTATTGGCCTGTTGGTAGCCAAATATTCATGTCAATTTTATCATTGTAAAATGTCGTCTTCAAGGGATACAATTTTCTGTAGCTGCCTCCTTCTCCTTGCAAACATTTTTATCATCTTTGGCTTTGAAAAAATTCATTGGATTAGTTGTTTGTATGAGTTCAATTTTTTTTTTAATCTATCGATCTCCTTGTTCAATTTCATGACTGAAAGCATGAAATTAGAACAAGTTTTGGTTTGAGGGAAATCATACCATTTGTGGATTTTTCTTTGGCAAGTTGAGTAACATTTAAGAGAATATTCATAAACCTTAAACATTGTAAGCCCATCATTTTATTGGTTGATATCTTACCATAACACTTGAGTTATCCATCTTGGGGTTTATGACTTAGTCATTCTTATCCTTGATTATTAGATTTTCACATTGACATATACATGATCGTGCAGCTAACAGAACCTGGTTTAATTCGAAATATGAATACTACCCCTAGCAGTCGTATCATGGTCTCGTCGTCCTAGTACACGACTGACACACTTACCTTCAAACATCACTCGTCGTCCTGCATATCTCAGGCCTGCATTCATTTTTCTCAAGTGGTAGGTTTTGGTGCTTTGGGTTTGGTAGTCACTTGACAAATTGGTTTTCATTTTTTCTTTGCCTCATGGTTTACCTTTGAAACCATGGATCCTATAGTAGTGTAGATCCAAACGGCCCCGAGATTTTACACATTCGTGATTATATAGCAGAGTTCAAATCCATAATTGTGTAACAGAGACATGGTTTTGCAGGATGGATTCTGAGAAAACGGTTATGAATTTGGAAAAGTCGTTAAAAACCCTTTCCAAAATGGGGTCATTTACCTTCCACGAGGGTAGTTTTGTCATAAACAAAATTATTTCAGAGGTATGCTTCGTTTTCTGAATAGAAATTTCTCAGAAAACTCTGTTTCATTTGAGGAATTATTTCTCCCCTTTCCTCTCTGTGGATTGAAAGCCTATAGAAAATTGCCAAGTTCTATTAGAGATAGAACCTAAGCCCAAAGTCAAGCCTGTTCTATCATGGCCTCATCCGAATTCTCACGGTTTTGCATTTGTTTAAAGCTGGGGACAGTCGAGAAAAATTTCGTGTACAGGAATGGGTTTAACTTACCTAAAAATGTAATAGAATTACCTCTGCATTTCGATGAACCTCCCAGTACCTGTCGATCAAACAACACTATCGAAAACCCATGTGTGAATCTACAAGAAAACCCTGTGTCCATAGATCAAACCGCTTTTTCTATCCAGAAGCCACAATGCGATTTTATTCCCAGAAAGTCTTTGGAAGCAGTTTTATATCATTTAAAGGATAAAATCCTTATTTTCACTAATCCTAAGCCAATTCGGGTTTATTCAAATGAAATTGATATAAAGAAATAGGGCTAACAAAAGGATTAAGCAGTCTGGTAATGTGATCATTAAAAACTCCACAAATTTCAACACCATTTTAATGTGATCACCTCTTTGTCAAATTTCTGAAATGGTAAATAATTGTTTTGTTTTTTATTTGATTCTGTTTGAGAAATAATAGGTAGATTCATTTTGATTTTATTTTTATTATTTTAGACTAGCTACATAATCATGTAGCTTGTCTTTTGAAATTATTTCTTTTGATTATTATCTAATTTTGATTTCTTTTTATTCTTTCAGGTGAGTTGCAGATTGATCTCCTATGATTAAGGAAAATATTCATGGGATGAACATTATTAGACTAGTAATTTCATATTTTAAAAAAACAATGTCATTAATATAAATATTTTTGATTTAAAGACTCAAACAGGAGTATCTTTTTGTTATTCTATTGTTGTAAAACAAACTTATTTTTAAAGATATTCCTCTATCTTGCATGATAGGAGGTAACATATCCAAGACATGATTAAATAGCTATGTTGCTTGGTGTTAGAGGACATTTTTTCTGGATCACAGAATGGACATATAATTTTGGAAGTGATATGGGAAAGCAGTTTGTTGTTGGCTTTAGACATGTGTAAATTGTACAATGCTTGTTTCATTATTTTCTCCTATAATTTCTATGTTATGAAATGTTATTTGTGTTGATTTAGATTTAGTCTTTTCCTCACATGATATTTCATATCGTTGATTATCTAAATGTTGTCCATGATTTGTTGTTCTAGTTTGTACATGTGATCGATCAACTGTTTAGTTATTTTTTATTTTACTTATGATGTTAAATGGTTGATAACATCACTGTCTAGGATTGATATTTCTTTCGTCCTTAGCTATTGGTTATCTTGA
>ML796890.1:320783-336700 GCA_009831015.1 Picea engelmannii
GTTGTATTGTGACAGTCAGAGTGCCATTCACCTTGCAAAGAACTCAGCCTTCCATTCAAAGACTAAGCATATACAGTTGAGGTACCACTTCATACGATCCGCCTTGGAAGATGGACAATTGAAGCTGGAAAAGATACACACTATCTAGAATCCTGCAGACATGTTAACAAAGGGAGTAACCAGGGAGAAACTGAGTTCTTGATCAGTTTCAGTTGGTCTTCAAGAATGAAGATGAATATGAGAAATTTGCTAGGTCCAAGAAGGTTCAGAGTCCAACATATAGAACAGCGGTGGAGTTGTTGAGATCAGTCTCCAAGTGGGAGATTGTTGGTTCTGGAGCCTGATTATCTTCCTGATTCAGAGGTCCTTGCTTTCAGCTGTGTTTATACCCCATGAAGTATTTACACCCCAGAAGTATGTACACTCTTCCATGTGGGGGAGTGCAGAGGGGGGGTACCCCCTCTGCGGGGTTCGTGGGGGCTATCCCCCCGGCTGGGGGGTCTGGGGGCAAGCAGGCCCCCAGCGGGGGTTCGGGGGTAGCGTCCCCCAATGGGGGTTCGGGGGCGAAGCCCCCGAAGAAAAACTTTCCTTGTAAAAGTATATTGTAATTTCATTGTAAATCTGGACCGTTCATTATAAGGTCGCAGATCTAACGGTAGAGATTATGTTAGGGTTTTTTTCCCTAGAAGGCAACCCTATCTTATGAGGGAAATGTATTGCATCTATGGATGATGGTGAATATTTTATTCTGAGAGAGAAGACTATGAGAGAAAGAAGAGGAAGTTACAACGGGTTTTGTTGTAGGTTGTATCCCTTCATTTGCTGGATAATAATAAAGGAAGGACCTGGAAATTTCTCTAGTGGACGTAGCCCACACTGGGTGAACCATGTAAATCTGTGTCTCTCTTGCATTGCGTGTCTTCTGTGTTTTGTTTCTGCATTTGTTTTATTTTATTGCTCTGCAGTCCTGTTTTTCTAACAGATATGTGATTATAACACTTAATAGAGCACTTAGCACCATTATTTCATCATTATTTAACCAATATCTACTCTGCAGAGAAAAAAGAGCATCGCAACATTCACCCTGATCTAAGGTATATAAGCACTTAGCAAAGGAATTAGATCAAATCTAGTAGATTCAAGCACTAAGAAAGTTCACAGATGTCAGATCTAGCATCCAGATTTATCATAAGCACAAAGAATAAACATGTCTATCTATCTATATCAAAGCACTTAGCCCATAACACATAAACACATAAGAACATTGCACAGAACAGAATAACACAGTATTTACGTGGTTCACCCCCACCCTGGGGCTACGTCCACCAACTCTTGTTCTTTATTAGCTTCTTCAATGGGTTACATGCACAGAGCCTCAAAACCTTACTCCATATAGAACAGAGGATATACGCAACTTGCTACATCCTTCTTCCTTGCATTACAACACAAATCCCTCCATAGTCTCTTACAATGACTTGCACTTGGCTCTGCAAGTCTCACACAGTATGCATGAAGCCTTACACTTCTTGATCACAAAGATCCCACTCTTATCACTTAGACAACTTGCACAATAGTTGCGCACTATTCCACTACTTCTTACATTACCTATCCCTCTATTTATACATACAAAATAGGACTAAACATGGGTGAACCCATGGGCTGACATCCCATTCCCATTACATATTCCCAAATCCCAAAAAGGACCCAAAAATGGGCCGAGATCCTATGATCTTTGCTTCATCTTCGACAAGCTATCGAAGTCCCAAAATAGGTCAACTTGACCAAGGATCTCCCAAAACTTGGTTAAGGGCCAACAAACAATTTCTCAGAAAATTTTGTTTCGTTTGAGGAATTATTTTTCCCCTTTCCTCTCTGTGGATTTGAAATCTTGCAAAAAATGGCCAAGTGCTATCAGAGACAAAACTTAAACCCACAGTCAAGCCTATTCCATCATGGCCTCATCTGAATTCTCATGGTTTCGCATTTGTTTAAAGCTGGGGATAGTCCAGAAATTTTTTGTGTACAGAAATGGGTTTACCTTACCTGAAGATGTAACAAACTTACCTTTACATTTCGATGAACCTCCCAGTCCTTGTCGATCAAACCCCATTATCGAAAACCCATATGTGAATCTACAAGAAAACCCTGCGTCCATATATCAAACCCTTTTTTCTATATGGAAGCCATCCAAAGGAAGGAAGCCATTGATGGGTGTTCTATATGCACTAAAAACACACTAAAAACCCTCAATTAAATTGTCAACCTGGGGTAAGTAAACTTAGAGTTGTAGCAATATATATGCCAAGCAGGGATGATTTTAAGGATGGAAATTTATTTTAAAATGTAGAAACCTTGGCGAATAGTACTAATCCTTCATATGTCAACTATAAATGTTTGGTGATATTTTTTTAAAAATATTCAAATTTCTAAGTATTTTATATATTTTTTATAAAAATTTGGCGATTTTTAAGGTAAAACAATTTTATCCTATAGAATTTGGGCAAATTATTTTTAAAATAGCGAATCTCGTTTTTGGAAAAACCATGGAAAATTAGTCCATGAGCGAAATTTAGCCCCTAAAATCATCTATGCCAAGGTAGAAAGGATGGTAGTATAGTCTAACTAAGGAAACAAGATATTGAAGGGCTAATCTACTCAAGCAAAGACTACTAATGATCAAACCCTACTAAGAAACTTAAACTATGTAACCTAAGTAAATTTTGAACAAAGGATCGATGGATAGTCCTAAGAAAGCAAATGAAAATCCTACTTAAAAAAAACTAGTTCAATCATAACAATAAGCAAAAACAAACTATTCATCTAATAAGCAAATAGCAACAACAAACTACTTGTAATTGACCTAATTAAATTCAATAAGAAACTATCCTGTGAAAGCAAGAAAATAGGCAAACAACTACACTATCTAAGCAAGAATAGACAAGTAAGCAACTAACCTATTAAAACAAGTAAACGACTAACTAACCTAGGATAAATTCTACAGCAAGTAAACTAATTAAAACTACTCAATAAGCAACTAACTAAGCTAAGAGACAAGTGAACTCTATTCTTAAACTAATCTTCACAACTATTTCTAATTTACAAAAGGAAATCTACTAAATGGAAAGCATCATGATAATAAAAGCAATTAACAAATAATCTCTATGACAAGCAAACTACTCTTTAACCTACCAAAGCAAAAGACTATCTATCCTACAAAAGCAAGAAAACTATCTTCTAATCTATGCAAGCAAGAAAACTATCTTCTAATCTATGAAAACTCAAATATAGTGTTGAGGGTTGTGTGAATGTCTCTAGTGTCTTATAATATGACAATGGCATTTAACAATGAAAGATAATTCAAGAGGGATAAACTCTATATTGACTTCAATAGCAAAATGAAAAGTGTGAATTAGACAATCTAGTAAGAACTTAGCCATTATGAAAACAACATCAATTACCTTGCATATCCATGTGACTATTACTCATGCATTAATCATCAACAATTATAAAGAGATTATGCTATGAAATTCAATTGCACTCTATACTACATAAGCAAATTCATACTATACTAAATTCAATCATTAACTACAAATTGAAATTGCGACCTAAATCTAAGAAAGAAACTGGATGAAGTAAGCTAATTTAATAATTCAAATTGCAAAATGAAGAAATACTCATAAACATAATTTAAACATTATTTCAGCATATGACAAGAAATCAAATGAGCAACAAAATGACGAATTAAATAAATAAAGCTAAATGGAAACTAGATTGTAAAACTAAAATTGAAAACTAAAGGCTAATGACTATCCTTCCACCAAACCCTGTCAAAGAAAGCATGAATTAACAAATTTGTTTTAAAACTCTATTTTTATCATCTATTTTAGCATAAAAGAAAACTTAATTTATCATCTAGCTACACACACGGTTAGTATCTAAGTTTGCAAGCTTGCTTCTACTAACTAAAAATTTATTCCATGTCAACAAGATCCTTCATAATAACCTGCAAAATTAAATTAAATCAATTAAATCATAAACAACAATTTATAAAACAAAGAAGCAAAATAACAATTCATGTACAAAAAATGAAATAAAAAGACATATATACTATCTAATTCACAAAAAAACTCATAAAATAGTTACTTGGACTACTGGTGGGCCCCCCAGTAAGTCATGGTTACTCCACAGATGCACACCATGCACTTCAACAAAGCGAATTCACCATTAAAACTAAAAACGCAGGTTTTACACAGTCTGGCAAAGCAAAACAGAGTTAAAAATTGTCTTTCTCTCTAACTCACTACTTCTTAACTTCTTAACTATTGTTTGACCACTGAGGTGGTATTTATAAGCTTTACAAGCTGAGAGGTCGACCACTGGAGGGTTGATCCTCTTCTAAAAATAGTAAATTGCATTTAAGATGCCCTAATTGCCGAAATGAGGTGAGCCAATAATCACCCAACATAACAACCCAAATCGAGTTGTCAAGAGTTCAGAAGTTGGAGGCTATGGGCACGAGAAAAACCCATCTCTCTGATTCACCCATCACTGGCCACCAATACCATAACCTCCAAATCGCCCATCATTTGTGTGCATGACAGAGTGTTGGATGGAGTACTGGAAGAAAAAAAAAGCTGCGATTTTGCTCTGTGACACCAAAAATTGTGAATTAGATTCCTGCAAACATAAAAACATATTGAATTACACTTAAAATCATCATAAAACATGAGTTATGAATACCTGGTGTGAATCATAGCAATTTGACACAAAATCTCTTCAAAAACTTCTTCAAAACATTAAAACGCATATACACATTCAACAAAAAAGATCTAATTAACGTCATAAAATCAGTCATATCACGGGCCCAACAACCACGATGTGATTTTATTCCCAGAAAGTCTTTGGAATAAGTTTTAGATGATTTAAAGGATAAGATCCGTATTGTCCCTAATCCTGAGCCAATTCGGGTTGATTCAAATGAAATTGATATAAAGAAACATGGCTAACAAGAGGATTAAGCGGTTTGGTAATGTGAAGGATTAAGAGATTGTCTTGTTTTTGAACTAATTCTGGGAGAGTGGTTTTCCAAATAGTAACTTGAGCAAAGGTATCATGAAATAATAAAAAATATCATAAAAATTATTATTATATTTACTGTTCCATAAAATGGAATAGAAAATATGGATGGGGTCTTCACTAACTATCCAATTCCACTTCATCAAGGGAAATTGTGAAACAACAATCAAAACATCAACTAAATAGGCAGCCATATGGAATCCAGTCTCAAATCCTAGAGGAAACTCCAAATATTTCTTAACTACATATGAAATATTTGCAGATAAAATCCGAGCCCAATAAATCTCTTTCCCTTTTCAACAGTATGATGAAATATTGGGACCCCCTTCAACTTGAAATGTTGGGGATTATGTTCCCCAAATATCCTACACAACACTTTTATAGCCATGGCATGTGGTTCTTTAAACATTGTCATGGGGTATAATTGTCTTCCCTTGACCTTGAATGAGGTAGGTTCATAGCACTAGTCTTTGATTAATTCTACTAATTCTACTTCTTCTTTCTTAAGAACATCCTATTCAAAATCTACCATAAATGTATTTTCCAATGACACTTTAGGAGTATCTATCTTATACATCCTATCTAAGTCCTCGGGCCTAAGTGAACCTACTACCGATTTTGCATCATTAACAATGGTACATGTCTTAACATATGTATGAACTATGAGATAATGCACCATATCATAATACAGAAGGATGGCTAGCCTAGCGGCTATCTTATGGAGACCTAACATTTTGATATCCTTATAATCATCAACATCATCTTTCCTTTCTTCTTAAAAATTTCTAGCTTCCAAGGACTCATAGATTGCTTCCCAACTCAATGCCCTTGTCTTCCTAGTATTATATGTTGTATCTGTATAAAAAGAGGAATTAGGATTATTTTCTTCATTGTATTTTCTTTCTCCTCTGCTTTTGGTGTTTGTTTAGGTTTTAGTTTAGGGACTTTGAATGGATTGGATTTTCCTCTTCTCCCCGTTATACCTGAAACATTTACAACAAATCGAATAAAAACATTTTCTTGTAATTTTTCAAAATTAACATTGATAATTTGGAAATAAGATTGATAAAAGTCTTACTAGTATTAATGGAAACTGAAAAATAAGTTTCCTTCAGATAACTCACAACTTTTTATCAGAGTAAGAAAATGAGTTAAATTTGAACTCAAGGTAGAAGAATAGTATTTTTCCATGGGAATATTAAAACTAGAAAGCTCTATTTTAAAATGTGTGTTTTATGTTATTTTTGGCATTTATATCTTAGAAGAAAATTCATCTGGACATCTGGTATCCGGAGATGAATAGTGTGGACAATATAAGGATTGTCTCGGATACCATATATCCCATTAGACTCATAATGCATGACTCATCTGGATCCATATATCCTTGTGCCAAATGAGTTGTGATGATATTGAATAGACTTTGAATGTGGAAAAAACCTTAGTATTACAATTTTAATTAATTAGACACAAATGTGTTGTTGATTATAGTCTGGTCACAATTCAAGAAGAAAGATTTATCAAAAATAAATAATAAATAAAAAATCATTAGAACCAAATAAAAAGAAACCTAAAAGATATGCATATTAAATATGAAGTTTTTTTATAGGGTCCCCATTATTTGCAAAATATTTGTAAATTAATGGGGGGTTGTTATTTGGCTACAAATGGATCTTGTTTACTTCTTGGGTTTTCCTTTCATGATTGTGAGGTTATATTGTTGATTGTGAAAACTGAAAAGGAAAAGTATCTCCTCACTGCCTTAGTTAGATTTCAACAAAAATGAAAGTTGCAAACTATGTAAGCATATTTTCTCTTCTTTGGATTGAAAAAGAGTCAAAAAACATTATTGAAGTTTTATTCATTCCCTTGTCTAATCAACTACCATAAGAAAAAAAATCCTTAATTTACAATCAATTACACTTTTTTTTCTTGATAGAAAACTAACATAGATAGGATTTATGGCCTATGGTATTGGAGAGTAAACTCTCCAAAGCCACCTAAACTGAACCTAGAAGTCACTAAAGAGTGTTCAAATACATTATCACAATGCATGTGTCGAAATCTCTTCTAACATAGGATACAATTATGAGGTTGCATTTGGGAAAGTAGAGTGATATCCCCTCTTTGCTTGTATTGGTATTTTCTATACTATTTTTCCTACTACGTGTATGGGGGTTTCGTAAGTACCCACACCTCTATGTGAGGTATCAATTTCAAATTCTTGGGATTATTTTCCCTTCCCATACGTGTGGTTATACCTTCGATTGTTCACCCAGTCATTGATTCTCAGGTAGTAACCATAGTGGCCCTTCCTAGGTTGATACATAGGTGACTGCATGTGGGAAGTGCCTACCGTACTTGGGGAAGATGTTGAATCCTTATTTGATTTCCCCCGGAGGGTGCCCACCTTAATAAAGGGTACTTTCACTAGTCATGGTTGTTAAATGTGGATTATCATAACTTTTCCTCACACCTTCACTAGCCAATATTTTGGTAACATGACATTCCCTAGTGTTATGACCCAAGGGGAGAATATATGGGGTTAATTGTATATGGTATGAACCCAATGCCAGGAATATATGGGGATAAATGTACATTTAATGTGTAATTGTATATGTAATAGGGTTGGCCTAATAGTAAAGGGGCCTCATGTGTAGTGTGTGAATATTTATTTATAAAGATCATGTATTCATTATTGAGGAGGTGAATGGTGATGTATGAATGTAATTGTGTATTTGGAGGAGGTTATCTTATTATTAAAGGAGATAGTGTGTAACTCATCTCTCTTATCTATATTGGAGTTGTGTTTCATGCTTTCATTATGTATAGGGTGTGTACTTTTGTTCTATTATGATATTTTAATAATTTGGTTCATAATGTTATGTGCCAAATGCTTAAAATATCATAATAGAACATAAGTACACACCCTGTACAAAATGTGAGCACGGGGACAACTCTAATATAGATAAGAGAGATGATTTAGACAATAAATCCTTAAATAATACGACAATATCCTCCAAATACACAATTACATGCATATATCACCATTCACCTCCTCAATAATGAATACATGATCTCTATATATAACTATTCACACACTGCACATGAGGCCCCTTTACTATTAATACGACCCTATTACATATACAATTACACATTACATGTACATTTATCCCCATATATCCCCCCCCATTGGGGTCATATTATATACATTTAACCTCATATATTCCCTCGTTGGGTCATAACATAGTACCATCCTTCAAAAATCTTTGTCCTCAAAGCTTTGAAATTAAAGGATTCACCTATGATGAAACCAAGTAATATTGTTTTAATATGTTCTTGCATTCGTAATTCCATTGATGATGATCCATCCATCCAAAATCAATTGTTTTCAACCTTAATCCTTGGTGGCTAGTTCTTGCATAATTTTCTTTCCTTTGATTCCATGTATTGTTATTGCAACTTCTCCAATTTGTTGTGGTTGTTGGTATTTGATAATAGCTTGTTGAAGAGAGATTTTGTGATTCCTTATTCCATGAATATTGACAAGAATTACATCTTCTTCCTTGATAATGATGATATCTACCTTCTTGTCTTCCTTGAAATCTTTCTTGGTAATGAGGGTTTTGATATGGTTTCACATTTGATGACTTTCCTTCACTTTGGACATGCATATCATCTATATTATTTTCAGAGACAATAGCATCCTCTATCCTCTTTTCTTGGTCTTTGATTACTCTAACCTTGGAGATAAAACAATCATATGTATCATGTACATCCTCTAGATGGAGTTAAACTTCTTCAAGTATCTTCTAGTGACCTTCTTGAATATTGTCTTATTTCTCCTTTTGAAGTTGCAATGTGTAAAGTCCCAGACCAGCCATGCTAGGCCATGCTACGCCAAAGAACACTTCAGTTCTCTTTGTGGAACATATTGTAACAAACTCAACATCATACGGAGCTATGCTACATAAAATTTTCGAACTGCATGCAATTAAAATATATACACACACATAAATCTTGCGGAAGCATTATTTATAAAACGTAAACATACAAATACATCTGTTAATACACGTATTCAAACTGAAATAATAGTAAACATATACATGCATCATATACAGGAAATACCCATAAAAATAAACACAGTTATAACTGCACATAAGATAACCCATAAAAACAAGCACGTAAATAACAATGCAACATGTAAATTTATCACACAATTGGCACTTATCTTGGTAATAATGTCACCAACTGCATCCATACCTTCCACGAACCTCCCAGCCTTAGACCACACTGTTCATGACTCTCAAGAGTGAGTCACCCCCGCGCTGGGACTAAACTCCACCTGGGTAAAGGGATTCCTAACTAGGGTAAAGGGATTCCTAACTAGGCTAAAGGCTCATAGACAACAGGAAAGACTTTGTCTCAGGTGCCAACTCAACTAACAATCTACAATCCCTCATTCCCCACATGTCTGTCCCACCAAGAAAGTGTGCCCCTTCTTTTCTCAAAAGTCCTTCGGCTACCCCACTTCCTTTCTGGGCTTCAACAACATGCCTGGCAGGAAGTCTCAGAGCACTGTAGCTGCAGTTTAGCACCTTCAGGAAATCAATTCCCAACAATTCTCTCACCCAGAGAATTTCTCACGGGCATGAAAACTTTCCTCTTAAATATCCCATGGGCTTGACAACCCACTTCTTCAGTCCAACCCCCAAGCTAACCAGCTACACCAACACAAAATGGCTATGGATATAGGTTCAAGTACAGTCATGAGATACAAAATTAGATAACTCAATGGGTGTGTGCATGCTCATGGATGATTGATTAGATGATTGAATGATGGAAGGAATCATGGAAAGAATGATGGAAAAGATGATAGGAAATGAACTAAGTCCCAACAATATGTATGCATGTCCCCAACTTGACACTTTTCATGTTGGGAGATACTTTGGCCCACTTGTCCCCAACTTTAGAACTTAGGATAAAATAATTATCCATACTTTATGATTTAAGAAATATTAATATAATATTTCTTTTTGGCTAAATCTCCCTAGCTTATCCCTTTTCTTAACTTTTTAGGCCCCTCCCTTTCCCTAACCAGTGGAGTTTAGTCCCCCATCTCTTTTATCATGGTTGGTCTACACACAATGATGTATTTTATATTAATCATGAGACATATACAAAATAGGCGCACTAGCCTTCAACATCTAGGCTCTCTGGCCTAATCAAAACATAAGAATCCTAGCTTATAATAACTGGCTCACCAACCTATAAAACATAACATATACACAAAGGTTTGATGGCCTCAATATCACGCGCACTTAATATGTTGCGCGTGGTATCCTAGAATGTGCACACTTCATCATTTTACCGCGCAGTACATGTGTGCACTATGCCATGAAATGTGCATACAAAAACGATATCAAACAACTCACCAGCTTAAGTACATTTTCATTTAAATTACAATTGGGTTTGACCTAGGGATATTACAATCCCCTCCCCTTATTTATGCATTGTCCTCAGTGCATAATGTACCCATGTACAACAAAATTTCAAAAATCCTCAAAAATATGCGGGTATTCTTCCCGCATTGCATCCTCATGCTCCCAAGTAGCGTCCTCAGGACTGTACCAGGTCCATTGGACCTTTATAAGCTCTATGGATCGATTCCGGATCTATTTGATTTTTCAGTCCATAATGCGTACTGGATGCACTTGAAAAGTGCCTTCTTGCTCCACCTGAAGCACATTCCAATCAATAACATGATTAGCATCAGGTATATATTTCTTTAGAAATGATACATGGAATACATTATGAACACACATAGATGCAGACAATGCAATCATATAAGCCACTGGACCGATCCTCTCTAGGATCTCAATCGGCCCACAATAGCAAGCTTCCAACTTTGAACCATTTCCCAATTCAGGGAACTTTTGTTGGCTTTCACTTTCAAAAATACATGGTCACCCACTTTAAATTCCCTGTGATTTCTTCCTTTGTCAGCATAGATTTTCTACCTGTCTTGGGAAGCCTTTAAATTTTGTTTTATTTTTATCATTTGCTCCTCCATTTCCCTGAGAAAATATGGCCCAACCACTACTCTGTCTGCTGGTTTATCCCAACTTATTGGAGTGTTTCACTTTATGTCATAAAGTGCCTCAAATGGGCTCATCTTTAGAGATTCTTGGTACCCATTTCTATAGGCAAACTCTACCAAGTGTAGGTAGTCTTCCCATTTTGATGGTTTATCCATCACATACATCCTTAACATATCTTCAATCACTTGATTTAGCCTCTCTGTTTGTCCATCCAATTCTGGATGATAAGCTGTACTAAAATTCAAATTTGTTCCAAATCCATTAAATAATCCTTTCCAAAATTTGGAGGTAAATTTTGGATCTCTGTCAGACACAATTGTCTTGGGTATGCCATGCAATCTAGCAATTTCCCTCATATAAACATCAACAATGTTGCCTTCCTTGTGAGTGAGCTTAACTGGAACAAAATGGGCAGCTTTAGTAAGCTTATCCACCACTACCATGATAGAATCATGTTGCTTGTTTGTTCTGGGAAGTTTGGTGATAAAATCCATTGTTACAACTTTCCATTTCCACTCAGGAATGGGTAATGGCTGTAGAAAACCAGCTGGGTGTCTATGCTCAATCTTTACCTTTTTACATTCCAAACATCTGGTAATAAGATCAACAACCTCTCTCTTCATGCCTGGCCAATAATATTGGCTTTTGACCTCTGCAATAGTTTTCTGATATCCTGGGTGCCCAGCATAAGACACATTATGCATCTATCTCAATATCATATTTTTCAATTCATTATAATTTGGTACATAAATTCTTCCCATGTACATGTGTTGACGGGCGAAATTGACCACTCATCAACTGGAGGAGTGAATCTGATCCAGTGTTGTCTAATTAACCCAAGCCGTTTGGATTAATTCACTCCGACGGGTTTAGCGGCTCCGTTGGCCGATCTAAGTTCTAAAGAAAGAAAAAATAACTAAAGAAAATACAATACTTAATAAAGAACAATCACTAAAATCTATATGTACATTTAAATATATATATGTACAATTTATTTAAATAATATGATCAATAAATTTATATACAATCTGTACAAAACACGAGTTTTAATCTAAACCCATAAAAATCAAATGTGAATTAGTTACTTTAACAACAGTAATAAAGAGAGTGAAAATACTATTTAATTTTTTGGTTTATTTTCTTAGATGTATACACTCATGAAATCAAATATTAAACTGCCTAATTGAAAAGGAAATAAAAGATAGTAGAAAATGTTCTATATATAGGAAACTTCTATATTCAACGAACTAATGAAATCAAATAACAGGCTAACCTGTTATTGCATCCAATGTCTGTTCGATATTGAATATCCAACCACCTTTATCTGATGAAGTAAACCTATAATAGATCTTGAGATTGCCCCTAATAAATGAGAAACGATAATGTTGGAGATTGAATTATAATAACAGAACATATAATAGATGCAGTCACAGTAATTTTATAATTTGCAAGTAGCTACGATGAGATAATTTTTCCTGTAAGAACTTGCATGTAAACATTCAACTTAAATTAAGGATAAATCTCCTAATTTAAATTGAATAGAGGATCACTGTGTGTTATATCTGAGACACGAGATATGGGAAGTATGTGAAAAGGATTATCTCAAATAACAATAAATCATGCAGACGAAAAGCTATCATCATCTATCATCATATTGAGATAAGCAGAACTTAAATTAAAACATGTTAGAGAAAGCTAAAGTTGTAATGTATTCTGTGTCATTCAAGTCTGTATGTAAATATCCATACTCTCACCCCACGCCAAGATGTCCATTGTTTACAAAATGATGGGTTTATATAGGTCTCAGGAAACATAATTGTTTCTATTCCTGAGATCAAATTTGTTTCAAAAAATATGGGGGATGCAACCACTCCGATTCACCAAATATCAAAAAACTAACAACAACCTATTTCTAACTATTCAAAATACATAGTAGATGTGACTGAGAGATCTTAAACATGCCTCATATCATCTTTGAAATCATAGGCTCCTGAATTATCCTAAAAACAAAAGAAAACGGGAATATCTCAGATATGTTTTCTAACATTAATTTAGACAATTCGAATTTTCTTAACTGGCTACAGAATCTTGCGATTCTGTAGCTAGTTATATTAACAAACAAAATCTCATTTTATTTAATAAACAAAAGAACTAATTTAAAAATAAGCTTTGTTTAACAATCGAATAGTCTAACTCAGGAATGAAAAACAAACATGCTATTTATTCAAAATATCTTACCTTTGATCATACAATCAAATCTCATCATGAAACTTTGGAGTTAACGATGGTTGTAGTTGCTTCTACGTTCTTAAAAATCATATGTCATGTGGTCTTCAATCGTTTTTCTATAGGTTTCTTTACATTTTTAACACAGTCCTTTAGATGTATAACCTGCTCACAGACTGGTTGAATATCCTTCGGATTGATCAAGGGTTCATAGTAGGAGGTTGAGACACATGGCTAGACGGGTGAGAGGGGTGTTGTGGGATGCTAAGGCACAAGCCTGGAGAGGTAACAAATGTTTCAACACTTGCAAGAAGACCAAAACGCTCACCTCGGCCACAAAGAAAATATGATATTTTGACCTCTAAAGGACTGATGGGGTCTTTCGTTCAAACAACCATAAGTTTCTTAGGCATGCTTAGAATCGAAACGGTCATAAACAAGGAGAGAAACATGCTCATAGCAAGAAATCACAATTATGTAATAAACCATATGCTTTCAATGAAATTTTAAAACAGAATAGTAACGATAGTTGCAAGTTTTCATGCTTTCAGTCATGAAAACGAAGCACGAATAAATGATAGGTAAAATGCGACGATTTACAACTGTCGTTTAGAGAAACGCTTATGAAGAGTAATAAAATTTCATAGAACTCTATGTAGGCAGCTTATAAAAATAATAATTATATAATCGCTGCCAACAACATGAGAATTTCATCATTATCTAGCTTGTAATCTTCAATTTTCTGCTGCAAAATACCTTGCTATATTTTTGCCACTAGTTCCTTGTAATGCAAATCTGATTTGGCTGCCTCTGTAATTTTGTCTTTCAAATCTGATTGGTACATGCTAATGATTGTAGCATGCAATTCATGCACTCTTATGTTGAGTGCATCAGCCACTTTGTTCTCTTTCCCCTTGATATGCTTTATATCAAAGTCATATTCACTTAGAAATTATAACCATCTACTTTGCCTAGCATTTAGAGTTGGCTGATCACATAAATATTTCAGACCATTATGGTCTGTTCTTAGCTCAAACTTTTTCCCCATAAGGTAGTGTGTCCATTTTCTCAAGGCATGCACTATGGCTGCCAACTCCAAATCATGAGTGACATAGTGTCTTTCATGCTCCTTCAACTTCCTTGATTCATAACATATAACAAACCCATTTTGACTGAGGAATCCACCAAGTCCCTCTTTACATGCATTTGTGCATACAATGAAGTCTTCATTTGGGTATGCAATACTTAGTATTGGAGCACTTGTTAGCAATTGTTTCAAGTGTTGAAAACTCTTTTCACAATCCAATGTCCATTGAAAATTCACACCCTTTCTTTGCAAGGAAGTGATTGGGTGTACAATCTTCGAAAATCCTTCAATAAATATCCTGTAGTATCCTGCAAGGACCATGAATGATCTAATCTTTGTCAAATTCTTTGAAGCTAACCGTTCTCTAATGGATTCTATCTTCTCAGGATCCACTGCTATCCCATCCTTTGAAATGATATGTCCCAAATAGTGAATTTGCTTTTGATAAAATGAGCACTTGCTCAATTTGGCATACAACTGATGCTCCCTTAATACTTGCAACATCATTCTCAAATGATGCTCTTGATCTTCTTCTGACTTGGAATATATAAGAATGTCATCCAAAAATACAATGACAAACTTGTCTAAATATTCTTGGAAAACACCATTCATTAAGCACATGAAAAAAACTGGTGCATTTGACAACCCAAATGGCACCACTGTGAACTCATAGTGACCATACCTTGTCCTGAAGGCGGTCTTGTTGATATATTCCTCTTTAATCCTTACTTGATGGTATCCTGATCTAAGATATATCTTTGAAAAGATCTTTGCATCCTTCAATAGATCAAAAAGATCATCAGTCCTTGGCAAGGGATACTTGTTCTTAACAGTCACTTTATTCAATTGTCTGAAATCAATGCACAATCTTAATGTTCCATCTTTGTTCTTCACAAAAAAGACTGGGCCACCCCAAGGTGACACACTTGGGCATATATACCCCTTCTTCATAGGATCTTCAAGTTGTATTTGCTACTCCTTCAGCTCTGGTGTACTCATTTTGTAAGGAGTCTTTTGAAACTGGAGCTTCTCTAGGCATTAGATTTATAGAGAAATCAATGTCTCTCTTTGGGGGTAGTCCTGGTACCTCCTTGAACACATCTTCAAAATCTTCCAAGACTGCATAATCTTCCAAATTTGGCACCTTATATTTAGGTGTCTCCTCCATATAAGATGCAAATATTTGACACCCTTTTCTGTAACATTTCTTCAGCTGCAAAGATGAAATTTCTTTGATGGTTACTGTTATCACATAAACATGTAAGGGGATGTTTTGGTGAACAGAATGATAAGAAGTGGGTTGAAAACCCAACTTATCCTAATTTTTGGTGTGAAGGCATGCCATTCTAAAGGGAAGGTTGATCTGTACATCCAGAGTTCGCACACCCAGATTTGCGGTCGAGGTTTAATTACATACCCCCCCCCCCCCC
>ML796890.1:360594-372311 GCA_009831015.1 Picea engelmannii
TCTCGTTATTCCTCATACAAGCATGGGTCCTCCAACCATTCTTCTAGGATAACTCAATCCGTAAAGCGTCTTCCCGTGAGGGATTTCACCATAAGGGGACCACTTTAGAGTTCATCCATTTGTACACCTTATCAATCATGATAGAACAATAATGAGTCATCTATACATTTTTCCAACAATGCATCATATACCAATGGAACCACATCGATCCATCTTCATCATGTATCAATGACAACTTATTGATCCATCTTCATCTATGCATTCTCATCAAGGACAATACATATTATATTACATCAATCATCAATCAATCAATCATTTGACATCAATCAATCACTTGACATCAATCAATCAAACCATTGGCATCAATGGCAACATGATCCAACAATACACTCAAATACCTTTGAATCTTAATTGTCTCATCCTTGATGAAAGAGACATACTTCAACAGTTCTAGAAACCTTCTTTCATACTCATATATTGTCATACTTCCAAGCTTGAGTTCAAATAAGTCTTTCATTTTCTTGTCATAGTATCTCTTAGTCAAGTATTTATTCTCAAAATACTTCTTGAATTCCCTCCAAGTAACACTTTTCTCTTTAATGTGTTGCACCTGCACAAGATGATCCCACCACATGGATGCCTTTCCCTTGAGTTAATAGATAGAAATTCTACCTTCTGCATGAGAAGAATAATTATACAATTGAAAATACTTTCTCATGCCCAACAACCATGTTTCTGCATCTTCATCCTTCTTGTGCTCACCATCAAATGTAGGAGGTTTGATTTTGTTCATTTCTCCTCGTAGCTCATCCATGCAAGATACCAAATATAATAAATATGCATAATAGAAATAAAATGCTATAAATAGCAGAATAATAGTAATATAACCATCATAATCTCCACAATAACACAGAAATGATGTAAGAACAACAACATAAATAACACTTTGATTCAAAAATCAATGTTCATGGGCCTCTTCAAGGGGGAAACCTCTAGTTGAGCAGTTCTTTGTTACAATAATCTCCAAGATAGGGTTTTCATACCCTCAACCCTTATTTATACTAAATATGTCTATCAAGAGAAGCATCTAGAGGAATATCCTTCTAGAAGAGGAAGCTTCTATTAGGTCTTCTTACATCCTCCTTATTCTATTTTATTGAAATGCCTTATTAATATTGACCTTTATTAAATCCAAATATATTGATCTACGTATGTGCGGGTTAGGAACCTAACATGTCCGCCCCCTTAAAAATATCCTTGTCCTCGAGTCTTGAGATGTGGAAACTGTTGCAGAATGGTAGTTGGTTCCCAAGTGGCATCTACTGGAGTCTTATCTTTCCACTGGACTAGCACTTCCTTGATGATTCTCTGATGTAGGCGACGCTCACGCTGGTCCAAAACTGCTTCTAGCTATAGCCAAATGGATCCTTCTTCAGTTAACTCTGGAAGGTTGGTTTGAATTTGGCACCTAGTTCCAATCACCTTCTTTAAGCATGAAACATGAAAAACAAGATGTAGCTTCGATTGACTAGGTAGAGCTAACTGATAGGAAACTTGTCTCACATGCTTGAGAACTGTATAAGGACCATAAAATTTGGGCGCTATCTTTTGACAATGCTCGGCCTTGAGGGAAGTTTTCTTGTATGGTTGCAGTTGTAGAAACACCTCATCCCCTTCTGCAAATTGACGTTCAGAGCGACCTTGATCTGGTTGTTGCTTCATGTGATTATGTGCCATGACCAAGTTCTCTTTAAGGGTACGAAGAATATCCTCTTGAACTGTAAGTGTTTAGTCAACCGCCTAGACCTTCGAGGTACCCGATAAGTATGAGAGAACTAAAGGTGACTTCTTTGCATATACCGCTTCAAAAGGAGTCATGTGAGTAGCTGTATGGTAAGAAGTGTTGTACCACCATTCGACTAGGGGTAACCATTGAGCCCACTGATGTTGTTTTTCAGAGGAAAAACACCTCAGATATGCTTCCAAACTCTTGTTGACAACTTTCGTCTGACCATCAGTCTGGGGATGATAAGTTGTGCTGAGATGCAATTGGCTGCCCTGTAGCTTAAACAATTCTTGCCAAAAATTGCTTGTGAAAGTTGGGTCACGATCATAAACAATAGAGTGTGGCATTCCATGAAGCTTGAAGACCTGGTCCATGAAAATTTGAGCCACCGTTGATGCAGTAAATGGGTGTTGAAGAGCACGGAAATGAGCATACTTGGAAAGGCGATCCACAACCACCATTATGACTTATTTATTCCCCGATTTGGGTAAGACGGTAATAAATTCCATAAAGATATCCTTCCAAATAGCAGGTGGAATCGGAAGCAGTTGTAGTGTGCCTGGATATTTGACTGTTTCTCCCTTGTTGCATTGACACACCTCACATTCAATGACAAAATTACAGATGTCCTGTTTCATACCATCCCAGAAAAAAGAATGTTTGACCCTGTCATATGTTTTGGTGAACCCTGAGTGCCCCGTTGTGGGTGTAGCATGAAGCTCGGAAAGTATTGTGGATTTAAGATTTGATTGTTTACTTAAATACAAACAACCTTTGTATCGAAGCTCATCCTGGAGCCAAGAGTACCCTGGGGGAGTTGGATCCTTGGTCTGCAATTGTTGGATCAGATGCAAACTTTTGGGATCTTGAAGCCATTCCTGGTGCATAGCTTGGAGCCAATCGTGTACAATGAAGGAAAGAGAAAAAAAGGATCCTTCTTCTTCATATTTTTGGGACAGTGCATCTGCCACTACATTATCTTTTCCCTTCTTGTAAATTATCTCATAATCATATCCAAAGAGCTTAGTCACCCATTTTTGTTGCTCTTGGGAGGAAAGGCGTTTTTCCAGAAAGTACTTGAGGCTTTGATGGTCGGTCTTAATTTGGAAGCATTGCCCCAAGAGATAAGGGCGCCACAGATCAACGACATGTAGAATATCCAACATTTCCTTTTCATAAATGGGTTTGCCCAGATTCCTTTTAGAAAGTTCCTTGCTGGTGAAGGCCAAAGGTCAACCCTCTTGCATAAGGACAACGTCAATTCCTTTCCCTGAGGCATCACATTCCAACACAAAGGTCTTTGTGAAATCAGGAAGGTCCATAACTAGAGTGGTGCACATGGTAGTCTTCAAGGTTTGAAAATCTTGAGCAGCGGCTGGAGTCCAAGTGAATGAGTTCTTTTTTAGGAGAGCAGTGAGAGGTGTTGCAATCTTTCCGTAGTTCTTAACAAACTTGCGATAATACCCTGTTAAGCCCACAAATCCATGCAAGATTTTGAGATTCTTTGGGTGCGTCCAGTATTGCATTATTTCAATATTTTTTGGATCCACCCGGATGCCATCCTTGCCAACCAGATGACCCAAGTATTCTACTTCTAAAGCACTAAAAGAACATTTAGACTGTTTCAGGAAAAGTTGGTGCTGAGAGAGTAGATGGAGAACTTAATCTACATGAGTAAGATGGTTTGTCCAGGTTTTTCTATAGATGAGAATATCATCAAAGAAAACTAAGACAAAATGATGGAGAAATGGATAGAAGACATGATTCATGAGGCTTTGGAAGGTGGAGGGGGCATTACACAAGCCAAAGAGCATGACCAAAAACTCATAGTGGCCCTCATGAGTGCGAAAGGATATCTTGGGAATGTCTGTCTGTTTCATACATATCTGGTGATAGCCCGAGAGAAGATCAAGTTTAGTAAAGAATTGGGAGCCACTCAATTCATTCATGAGGTCATCAATGACAGGAATGGGAAATTTGTCTTTAATGGTCAGTTTGTTGAGGGCATGGAAGTCAGGACACATTCTCCAAGAACCTTCTTTCTTCAAGACCATGACTATAGGAGAAGAGTAATGGATCGTACTAGGGTGAATAATGCCTGCATTAAGGAGTTCCTGGACCATTTTCTCAATTTCATTTTTTTGTGAAAAAGGCTGGCGATATGGATGGATATTGGGAGGAAGGCTTCCGGGTACAAGGGGAATGGAATGATCATGAACACCACGGGAAGGAGGGATTCCTTGGGGAGTGGAAAATACAATTTGATGTTTAGAAAGGAGGGCTTGGAGGTCATGCGGCACCAGGGGTGTCTTTGATGCTTGTATGGCATGGAGTTGGGCAATGACACAAGAATGACCTTTTTTGAGCATCTTTTCCATGTGATGAGAACTAATGACCTCAGGTGAACCAGTAGTGATGCCTTGGAATTTATATTGGTGGCCTTCCTGGTCGAATTGCATGGTTAATGCCTTAAAATCCATGAGAATGGGACCCAAATTTATTAGCCAATCTGCACCCAAAACAATGTCACAACCACCCATGTCGATAACAAACATATGGGATTTTAGGTGGTAGTCATTGATTTGGAGATGCACATTTTCACAGTGCCATCCACATTTCATGGAACCACCATTGGCAATCATGATTTGGAAATAGTTGACAACATGGATGTAGAAATGAGTTTCTTGGGCAATGCAATGATGAATAAAATTATGGGTGCTTCCACTATCAACCAGAATGATGACCTTCTGATGCTTGATGTAACTAATTAACTTGAGGGTTTGGGGAGCAGAGAAGCCAGTGAGATCATTGAGGGAAATGACAGGTTCTACTTCAGGAGGGTCTGAGGGAGGGGTTATGTTAGTGATTTCAGGTGACTCAGACACAAGGGGAGTTTCAACATCCTCTTCCAAAATATCCTCAGAGATGGCCATAAAAATATTTTTTTCCTTACACTTGTGGCCCAAGAAATATTTTTCATCACATTTATAACAAAGGCCTTTGAGTTGGCGTTCAACCATTTCATCCCTGGTCAATTTTTGGATCTTTAATGGGGAGGAGGGAGTAGTAGGAGTGACGGGTTTAAGGCGAGGGATAAAGGAGGGCTTTCAGTTTTGAGAGGATACAACCTGTTGTGCTTCTTTATCTCTTTTAGTAGCCTCCACCCAATTTAAGGGTCGAGCCATGAGGACATGGGCCTGAATCTCCTCCTTGAGGCCACTGATAAAACACTCTCGAAAGAAAGCATCAGTCTTGCCCTCTGTTCGAAAAGCCAGGTGCTCAAAGGAAGCTATGAAGTCTTCTACTGTTCCAGATTGTTTCAACTTTGTCAAATGACCCAAATCGTTGGTGTCCGTGTCAAAGTGTTCATAAAGCTCAGTCACAAATTGGGTCCAAGCAATATACCCTTGATAGGAAGTTTTTCTCCATTTCCACCATTGCCAACGTTCTTGATCTGTATGGAGAACACCATACCGGAGTTTGGCCAAGTCATATGTGATGCCGTATATGTGCGGGGTCGAACAGTAGTACTCAGCCCAATATATCAGGTCACTAACTAAGGAGAATAGACTGTACCCTTAACCGTACTACCTGACTACCCAAGTACTAGATAGTATCTTCCTGAGTGTTGTTCTCGGTGACACTATAGTAGTCCGGCGGCCGATAGGTTTATCTAAAGAGGGCTTCAGGAAATCTAGGTTGATCTGTACATAGGTGATGTCTGATGCACTACCACTCGAAGGGGTACCAATAGGGGTTACAAGGGTGGCCAACAGATGTGCGCTTAAGAACCACTTTTATTTCCTGCATGTATGAATCCCTCAACCGTGGGTTTATGCGCATAACAACAGATCTCTGTGGCTCAAAGACATCGGAATACGTCTCTACCCTGGAAAGAAATTCCCACAATTTCTGCCAAGGAAAGTGCTCTGACACCACTTGCAAGATACCAGATATAATAAATATGCAGACAGAAATAAAATGCTAGAAATGGTAGAATAACAGTAATATAACTAGCATAATCTCCACAATAACACAGAAATGATGTAAGAACAACAACATAAATAGCACTTTGATTCAGAAAGAAATGTTCAAAGGCCTCTTCGAGGGGGCAACCTCCAGTCGAGTAGCGCTCTATTACAATAATCTCCAAGCTAGGGTTTTCATACCCTCGACCCTTATTTATACTAAATATGTCTATCAAGAGAAGCATATAGAGGGATATCCTTCTAGAAGTGGAATCTTCTATTAGGTCTTCTTACATCCGCCTTATTCTATTTTATTGAAAGACCATATTAATATTGACCTTTATTACATCTGAATATATTGATCTACCTATGTGCGGGTTAGGACCCTAACAATCCACCCCAGACCTCTTGTGCTTCCTAACAGGGGATGAAATCGAGATATTGTGTGCTCTCTTATTGGAATTCCTTAGGGAGTGGTGGTGATTTCTGCTGACACTTTTGGATTTTCTTTTCTCAACAGAAGGTCTGTGACTTCCTGATTTTCTTGAGCCACTCTCCATATCCAATTTATTTTCTATTTTGTTCAAGCTCTGCAATAAATTCATGTTGAAGTCATCTTGTTGTTCCTTGGCTCTCATAAGCCTTTCATTATCATCTTTATGGCTTTGGACATTCTTTTGCAAAATTTTAATTGTCTCTGCCATATTCATGTTTTCATTCCTTTCATCTCCATGTACATTGGAGTTTGTTCCTTTAATACCCATATGGGAATCCATCCCTCTGATTTCATCTTCCTGGATGTAAGTTTCCTGTGCCTTTTCCATTACTCTGGACTCTTTGTTGATCCTGATCTATTTATTGTTAGCTCTGCAAAATGTGCAGCCAACAAAACTTTGTTAGGCTAACTGTTTAAACAATTTCATGAAAAATACAAACCATTTTGGTTCAATAAAATATCAGAACTCTTTCTTCTGATTTCCTGGAAAATATAATGCCTAGATCAATTTTTCTGGGTGATATTTAGATTCCAACATCCAATACCTTTCCAATGCCTTCTCCCATGCTCAATTCTAAGTCTTGAGAAGAAAATTATGGTTATTTGAAATTTTCCCATTAACTTTTCTGTTCATACTTCAACTTGGCACAACTCTGTGTTGTAATTATGCATTTTTGCAGCTACGGATTTGGAATTTTTGTAGGATCTCAATTGGGTTTCCTCATATACATATTATGGACACTTTGTCCAAGTTTCATCTCTTTCTGGGTTCCTAGCGGCTAGTTACAACCTGCTGAAGTTCTAGGCCAATACACCATATTGTAACTGATATGCTACAGGTTCCTTATTTTCCATATTAAACACTTTTAACATGCCCAGAAATTTAATTGAACTTTGGGATTCTCTTCTATGGCTAAATAGATTTCCATTGACTACTCCTTCACCTCAATTTGATTTTGGAGCAGAAAGTTATGGCTCTTTGAAGTTAGTGGGGTCTTAAAATTTACCCTTCACTGTTTGTGTTGTAACTTTCTCATAAAAGCTCCATTTGACAAATAGTTTACACCATTAGAAATCTCTCTCTGAGCTATTTTATTTGAGCTAAAAATACATAGTGTACCTTCGGTACACCTTTGTCTCATGTTTTTTGAGTTGCTAAAAATGCGCAGTAAAAAGATGGCGTTCAAATGATATAAAATATCGCAGAAAATCATTGGTTTTCTGTTGTTGTTCACCCTTCAAACGAATTCACGCACACAAATTTCAATATGTGCACACGTATTTACCATCTGCATCAACAACATAAGGTAAATCATGATTCGTGCACTTTAAAATCATTGTGTATCACTTCTCTGTCGCACCAATAACTTGCACACACTACTTTTATGTCGCACGCCAATACCTACCGCACACAGTTTTGGGACTATGTGTTGATATCCATCGCGTGCAGTTTTTTTTTTTGTACCACATGCCAACATCCACCGCACGTAGTTTTTGTACCTTGCGCTGATATTCCACATGCATTTCACTCGACGCACTGCACCAAGCCAAAGTTTAGTACACCCCACCATGCACCAATACTTTGTGCGCACCATTCACTAAATTGTCATGTGACCACATTTACCCACATTGTGTGCACAGCTACCATACTCCACTGCGTTGTGCCAACACTGTGCACACCACATGGGTCATCATTATGTGTGTTCACACTACACAATGATAAATTTATTGCGTGGTCCTGTACACTAACATTTTTCCACGCAGCACTGAAATTTAGCGTGCACTCCCGCACACTAATATTTTCCACGCAACACCGAAATTTAGCGCGCACACCTGTACACTAACATTTTTCCGTGCAACACCAAATTTTAGCACACACGCTAACATGCCAATATCTTGCCATGCAGTGCCGAATTTTACCTATCACAAGCTTTTCACTACGCATCATGAATTTTTAATGCACCCACCTGTGCACATTCATTTATATGCGCATCAATTCCTTGTGATTTCTACTACAGAAATTGGGGCTTTTTCTTAACGTTTTCCCCAATTTACCATAGACATTCTGCAACTATGAAATTTTTTCAATTTCACCCCGATAACACCAGTTCAACCTATGCAACAAAAAATCGTTGTAAGTTGACATTTCTGGAACGAATTTATCCAAAATCAATTCGCGAATTGATAATTTTAACCACTAAACTCGCTCCATTTATCATGGCTTCATTGTAACTTCAAATTTGACCCATTCTAGATCCGAATTTGATAGAACAGATATTAAATCGGGAATATCTCATCACTTAACCAAATTTCTCCATTTTCTCATGAATTTAACGACAAAAATTGGGGATTTTCCCAAATTCCGCCCAGTTGTTGTTACTTTTTACCATGGACGCTCTAAAAACTGAAATTTGGCCACTTCGAAATAAATCCTCTGTGACATTTCGCTTCAACTCAAATTCATCGACCCATTCAGGCTTAGTGTTGAAATCTGAAGCTCTGATACCAATTTGTAACGTCCCCAGCCATACTAGTGCATTACTCATTATTCCCTAATCTCCTCCTCACTTCACTCTGTTTCAGTGAGTTAACTGAAGACTCAGAGACTATTTAACTCAGACTAAGTGGCAGTTCACTCCTGTAACTTCCTGAGAGACTAGACCAGGAGGCATTTTACTCCCGTAACTATTGGTGTGTTTCCAAATCACTCTAGACCACCACTATGGAGTATTGGCTTCTCCTCCAGTGCAGATTGGTTTAGTTAGACAGAGTATATCATGTGTAAATTATCATTCATTCATTTGGTTAATGATAATTCTTCCATTCTTTCTCTCCTGCTTCTCTTTTCTCATATTTTATCTACAGATGTGTATGTCAATTTCAACACATTTACATGGTATCAGAGCCGATGGACTGCTAGGGAAAAGACACACCAAGTTAATTTTGAAGGTACTGAAGATTGAAGACAACGGAAAAATGGAATTTCTAAAAGAATTCATTCTTACACCGTACAATTTCTTTGCATGGAAGAATAATATGATAATTCATATTCAAGGAAGAGGATTATACCAGTTAACCATGAACACAGAGATAGAACCAACATCAGCCATAGAAAAATCCAAGTATCTAAATCGAATGGATGAAGCGTTTGGAACAATTTGCAGTCTCATTTCTCCTGAATTCCTCTTTCACATATCCTCTTGTAAAACCCCCAATGAAGCCTGGACCACCATGGAAGGGATTTTTGGAAAACATGATGAGATGAGGGGACACATGCTTGAGGTGATATTGCTCACATTGGATCCAAAAATATTTGAGAATCTCCAAGATTTCTTTACCAAATATAAGGATTTGTTTTCGCAACTTAAGGCTTACATGGTTGATAAATCTAAGGAAGAGAAACAAATGGTTCTCACCATTCTCTCCAAAATTGGTCCAGAATACTGAGTGTCTGTATCCACATTTCATTCATTTAGGTTCACCTCTAGATCCACCTGGATGATGCCCTCTCTTGAGGCCTTTATCGACTCTCTGACACAAAAGAAGAAAAATGGTAAGCCCTAATTGGGGAATATTATATTAGTAATATTATTTTATTTATGTCGGCTTTAGGCCATTAGTTGTAATTATACCTCCTAGTCTCCTATATATACCAAGGAGACATTTTCATTTTGAATCATCTTGTACTTGAAAATTTAAGTGGGGTAAAATGAGTTTTCCCCCTCGAAGAGGCTTATTATCTGAAATTATATCTTTTTCAAGGCGTTGAGTACTTTTTCTGAGGTTTTTCTATGCTATATTGATATATATTTCTTAACATATGGTATCAGAGCTCAAGGTCTTGGGGTTTCAATGCTACATCTGAGACACCTTGTAATTTTCACTATAATTTTTTTTCAAAAATGTTTTAGAAAGAACGGCTTGGATAATATTTAGTAGACGGATCAAGGTACGTTGGGTTCAAATTTCATCTCCTGAGGCCTTATACTTTCGGAGATATAGCCTGTACAAGATAGGGTTCTAGAATCATTATGAACTGAGTCATTGCGGAATGTTCACTATAAAAAAAATTTGTAACTTTTCAAACCCTAAAATCTAGAGAATATTCACAGAAATTAGTAAGGTATCTATGATAAAAAAATTCAGCTTCTTATTCATCTTAAATTTGTAGATACACCATGTGTAAGATAGGGTATCTGACTAGTCCTATTGACTAGTATCAAGAAGGTGTTCCAGGTAAAAAAATCATAACTTCTTCCTAGAGTATCCAAATTGAGTGGGATTGGTTGCATTGGATCGTGGACAGTCTGTTGTGTTTTTGGTGTGAGTTTTAGAATTTTATATCAATTATTTTGTGTGGGGCACACTATACAAGTGAGATCTCTTGGAAAGTCCAAAAATCGGCAAGCTGTGGGGAAGTTACCATAAATTCCACTTGGCACATCCAATTTCGATCAGACCTATGGCATTACAGAGAAGAAATATCAGAGAACTACATAAAATAAAGTTTCATACCCAGAAGGGCTGAAACTTGGGAGATAGAACAGAACAAATAATGTCTGGCATAACCACCTCAAAATCAAGGTTCAAAAGTGATACTTGGCCAACATGCCACCCAAAAAGGGAACTTTTACACCAAATAAGCCTCCAGACAATCCTACTTGGACTCTTGATGAAGGTGAAGAAATGCGTAGGGACATAAATGATTTACAAAAAAATATAGTAACAAAAGATGAACTACAAGAGATGAGGGAGGGTTTAAAAGGGGAGATCATGGAAGTATTGAAAATTTTCATAACAGAGAAGACACCTGAAAGTGAAAATGCATCCCATTAAATTCATGATGAGGACACAAGGAAGGTGAATCAAGAATGGAGAAACTCCAACTTTGGTTTGAAGACCAACCACGTTCCTAAGATCGATATGAGGAAGTTTGATGGCAAGGACCCAATCACATTGATACTTCAGATGGAGCAATTCTTTGATCACCATAATGTGCCACATACACAAAAGGTACGAATTGTTTCTTTATATTTAGAACCTAATCAATTTGTATGGTATCAATGGATTTTTTCTAACAAATCACTTGTCACTTGGACAATTTTTACGGAAGAAATGATAGCACACTATGAGGATACAAGGAGCAATACCTTCTTTAGCCAATTGATAAATCTCAAGCAAAAGGGTTCAGTTACCGAGAACATTGAGAACTTCCAAAGATTGAATATAAAGGTAACCGATATTCTAAATGAGCACTTGATTGATGTATTCATAGGAACTTTAAAGGATAACATTCAACATGAGGTTCGCCTTTGGGAACCCATCTCATTGGAGAATGCATTTAAGGTGGCAAGAAATGTTGAAAGTAAAAATATGGCTATGGCTACTAGAAGGACCAATCCTAACATCTATAGAGAGAACAATGCTCCTTCTTCTAAAACACCTCAACCTACAAGGTTGACACCTC
>ML796890.1:374919-421877 GCA_009831015.1 Picea engelmannii
TACTCAATTGGCTCATAGCTCATCCTATCATCCTCAATCTGATGGACAAACCAAGATAGTGAACAAATTTCTGGAAGGCTACCTTCGTTGCTTTGTCTTTGATAAACAAACACAATGGTTCAAATGGTTACCCTTGGCAGAATCGTGATATAACACCTCATTTCATACTGCAACAAAAATGACACCATTTATGGCACTTTATGGATACCACCCTCCTTCCATCACTTATTCTCTAAAATAAAAATCTAAGGTTCAAGAAATGGAAGATCACATCGAGAATCAACAACAAGTTCTCCAAATTTTAAAGGACAACCTGACCATGGCACAAAATCACATGAAACAAGAAGTAGATCAACATCATAGTGAAAGAAGTTTTGAAGTAGGGGATTGGGTGTTTTTAAGACTACAACCATACAAACAAATGTCCCTCAAGAAATCCAGGAAGGATAATAAATTATCACCAAAGTACTATGGCCCTTATAAGGTGTTGCAAAAGATTGGTACTATGGCATACAAATTGGAGTTTCCTGCATCTTCACGAGTACACCCAGTTTTCCATGTTTCATGCTTAAAGAAGGTTATAGGCGACAAGATCCTAGTTCAAACTATATTTCCAGAATTTGACAAGGAAGGAAAAATCATATTGGAGCCTGAAGCCATCACTGACACAAGAATTCGTCAGCTGAGGAATAGATCCATTTCAGAGTATCTCATTATATGGAGGAAACTACCGGCTGAAGATTCCACTTGGGAAGATGAGTCTTTTATACAAAAGCATCCAGAGTTACTCAAGCGTTGCGAACAACACTTGTCTCAAGGGGAGGGGCATGTTAAGCCCTAATATTGGCTCATTACCCCTTAATTAGGGCATATTATATTAGTAATGTTGTTTTATTTATGTTGGCTTTAGGCCATTAGTTGTAATTATACCTCTTAGTCTCCTATATATACCAAGGAGACATTTTCATTTTGAATCATCTTGTACTTGAACATTTAAGTGGGGTAAAAGAAGGTTGCCTCCTCGAAGAGGCTTATTATCTGAAATTATATCTTTTTCAAGGCATTGAGTACTTTTTCTGAGGTTTTTCTATGCTATATTGATATTTGGTTCTTAACAAACAAGGTCATCAATATGGGAAAAATCAAAGGCCCAAAGGCGCATGCACTTACTGTGAAATATGGTAGCGGTCATCAATATAAAAAATATAAAGACAAATACAAAAGGAAATCATATGAAAATCTGAAGAAGGAAGGGTACTCAAAACCCTCCAACGATGCCTCTGGATCAAAAGGTGGAAAGCGAAGAAAAGGGGAGAAATGCGCTTACTTTCGTAAAGGATTCCACCCATAATATGTATGTATGCATAAAAAAATATATCAAATGGCCCAAATACTTCAGTAAAACAACCTTGGAGATTGCCTCCCCGAGGGTGCCAAGAAGAAGAAGCCAGAAGATCAGAATCCCAAGAAAGACAATTCTAGGCATGCTTTGATTGCCATCAACTCTTCTCTTGATGCTTGGATCATAGATTTTGGTGCATCACACCACATGGATGCCACAAAATAAGTTTATTCTTCATTGGATGCATGCAAAGGTCCTTCTATTCTAATGGGGGGAAACTCTGTAGTCATGGTCACCGGCGAAGGAAGAATTGAACTAACAAATAGAATCTTCGAGAATGTGCTACATGTTCCCAAAATTTTCGTCAATATTCTTTCCATGTATCAGATGACTAAATATGGCACCAGAAAAAGAGTCATATTCACACATGATGTAGTGGATATCTATGACATGAAAACCAATTCCATGGTTTCTACCGGTGAGCTAAATCAACAATCTAGACTCTACACATATTTTGAATTTATTGAACTAGATTATGAATTATTGTTACCCATGCTGATGAAAGAACTAGGATATGACATGAAAGGCTCAAGCCTTTAAATTTCAGATATATGCAACAACTTAGAAATCGAGGAATGGTTGATGGTCTATCTGACATCCACTTCGCCAAAGGAATTTGTGAGGGGTGTGTTCTTGGAAAACACCCTCAAGAGAAATTCGACAAAGGAAAGACTCAGAAGGCTTCCTTTCCTTTAGATATAATCCATAGTTACCTCATGGGACCTTTTTCAATCCATCAATCAGTAAATAAAGGTACATGCTTTTTTTTTATGATTTCTCATGCTTCACATGGATTTTTTTTCACAGGAAAAAGTCGGAGGTCTTTCAACACCTCAAAGATTTCAAAGCCCTTGTTGAGACACACTTAGGAAATAAAATCAAGTTCCTATGAACTGATAACAGGGGAGAGTATGTCAACCATGAGATACAAAATCTTTATGATTAGGAAGGGATTCAGTTGTAGCACACGGTTCCCTATACTCCACAGCAAAACGAAGTTGTTGAGCCAAAAAAAATATATTTAAAGAGATGGCATCTTGCATGCTACATGAAAAGTCACTTCCACAGAGATTATGGGTTGAAGAACTTAATTGTGCAACCTACATCCAAAACAAATCTCCCCATAGATCTGTCAAGGATAAGACCCCCTATGAGGCTTGGAGAGGCCTCAAACCAGAAGTTCCCACTTCCGTATTTTTGGTTCATGTGCATGAGACAAGATTCCCTCTGAGAAGAGAAAGGAACTTGATCCACAGAGGATAGAGTGTATCTTTTTTGGTTACCCCGATGGTGTGAAGGGATACACACTCATTGATATTTCCTCGAACCGGCTCATCATTGAGTGTAGTGTCCAATTCGAGGAAAGTGTCTTGCATGTACCTCAACAGCCGCATGTAGACACCTTTGTTCTTACACATGTCAGAGATGATGAGCATGCACATGTCAAATCTTCTTCAAATGGGAATTTTGATTAATAGGATTCAGATGATCCAGATACAGAGTTAGTACAATCAGATTCAGAGTCAGTTCACCGAGATGCATATGTAGAGCCAGAGAAAAGGCCCAAGTGGGCCAAGACTACTCTTCAGGATGCAGGGGATCTTGTTTGGGATCTAGTTGATACTAGGAGGACTCGATCTGATTTCGAGGAGCCTCCTCTTGCACTCATTTCCACTGAACCGATGTCACCCAGGAATATTTTATTGGTTCAATATTCAGATCCACAGTCTTATGGCGAGGCTGCTGGAAATCCATTTTAGGAATCTACCATGCAAGAGGAGTACAACTCCCTCATCGAGAACTAGACTCGGGATGTGGTTCCCCTTCCTTCAGGAAGGAAACTTGTCAGGTGTAGATGGGTCTATAGGACCAAGAGCACAACAGATGGACAGATTAGCAGATACAAATCCAGGCTTGTTTCCAAAGGCTTTCAGCAGGTGCATGGAATTGACTATGATGATACCTTTGTTCTAATAGAAAAGATGGATTCCATACATTTGGCACTTTCCATTGTGGCAGCCAAGGGATGGAAAGTCCATCATATGGATGTAAAGAATGCATTTCTTCATGCTGATCTCTCTAAGGAGATCTATATGTAGCATCCCCGAGGATTTATCAAGGATTCATCTTTGTTCTGTCAATTGAAGAAGTCTCGTTATGGCCTCAAGCAGGCTCTGAGGGCATGGTATGCCAAGATGGACTCCTACCTATTTTCATAGAACTTTGTACATTTTAAGTCAGACCCAAATTTTTACATACTCACGACGGTTGATTCACTTCTATTCCTAGTTTGTTATGTTGATGATTTGTTGATCATTGATTTCTTGACTTCAACGATTTCTTCAGTCAAGACGATTTTGCATGACAGGTTCTTGATGATGGACATGGGTCTACTACATTTCTTGCTTAGTTTCAATATCAGTCGGCATTCATCAGGCATCAAACTATCTCAGGCCAAGTATGCACGAGATCTCCTTGAGAGATTTCACATGACAGACTGCAAGTCTTCCCCGACTCCTTTCCTATCAGGAGTCAGGCTTGAGGATGGTGGGGACACTGCACTGGTTGACAACACATTGTATAGACAACTAGTGGGGATCGTGTTGTATCTCACACACTCCAGAACAAACCTCTCCTATGCAGTTGGAGAAGTCTTCAGGTTCATGCAAGAGCCGCATGAGCTACATTAGAAGGATGCAAAGCGTATCCTTCGAGACGTACAGGGTGTCATCACCTTTGTGATTCACTATTCAATGGACTCTACATTGGACCTCATCAGGTTCACTGATGTTGATTGGGTTGGCGATAGCATTGATCACAAGTACACATATGTTTACTCAGTCAGTATTGGTTTTGGGCCTATCTATTGGTCAAGAAAAAATCAGGATGTTATTGCTATATCTTCATCTGAGGAATATTACAAAGGGGTAGTTAACATAACCATTCAGGATATGTGTCTACAACATTTTCTCACTAAGTTGGGAATTCAAATTCATCGACTAATCGTCATCTGGTGTGAAAACCAGAGCACTTTGAAGTTTTGTAGAGATCTAGTTCAAAGGAAGTAGATGAAGCACATTGAGATCCACATGCACTACATATGGGACTTAGTACACGATGGGATCATCAACCTTCAATTTTTTCCTTTATTAGAAGAGACTACAGACATATTCACCAAGACCTTCACTGAGCATAAGTTCCATTCTCTGTGCAGTCGTCTTGGAGTGAAGAACATGGTTGCTTAACAACTGTCAGTTCCTCTTTTTACATACATTGTACTTTGAGGGGGGGTTTTCCCTCTTTCCTCGTTTATTTCAGTGTATCTTTTGTATTTGGGTACCTAACATGGCCTTGTTGTCGAGACCCATTCTTTATTTCCACCATAGTGATGTTCAGAGGGGGTGTTGGAGATACTTCACACACACCTAGGATTTCTTTTTCCTAAGGTTTTCCCTGTGTTTATTAGTCATTATTCAGTCTCCTATATTTTAGGAAGAATATTCCTCTAGGGAGAATATTCTCTTCAATTCACACTTCAGTTTGAACAGTTGAGTGGAGTCTAGATGCCACATTGGTATTATCACCATGCAGAATTGGGATCATCACCAGCTAATGTGCATTGTCCTTGGGATCATCACCAGACTAGTGCATTACTCATGATTCCCTGTTCTCATCCTCACTTCACTATGTTTTAGTCAGTTAACTGAAGACTGAGAGACTAGTTAACTCAAACTAGGTGGCAATTCACTCACGTAAATGCCTGAGAGACTAGACTAGGTCGCAGTTTACTTCTATAACTGTTGGTGTGTGTCCAGATCACTCTAGACCACCACTATGGCAAATTGGCTTCACCTCCAATGAACATTGGTTGAGTTATACAAATTATATCATGTGTAAATTATCATTCATTCATTTGGTTAATGAGAATTCTTCCATTCTTTCTCTCCTGCTTCTCTTTTCTCATATTTTCTTTGCAACTATGTATGCCAATTCCTAGCTAGATATATTATGTGTAGGTTCAACACATTTAAATTGATATTTATTTTCTTTCTTGGGATCGTTTTCTTCATCGCTATCTGACTTCTTAGCATAAGGACACTTATTTGCAAAATGACCAATTTTACCACAATTAAAACATTTTAAGGGAAGCATAACTTTGTACTTGTCAGTTCCTCTCTTCAACTTCCTTACGAAGTTGGATATTTCTTCATCCTCGTCTGAATCATCGCTATAGTTGCAACTTGGATTTGAATCTGGATTTGTCCTCTTCTTTTTCTTCTTGGATGCTTTGAAGGATGCTTCATTCTTGGATGGAATTTCCTATTGCGTTCTCATTTCATAAGCTGTAAATATTCCATGTAGCTCATCCATGCTTATCGTACCTAGATCTTCTATTTCTTCTAGTGATAAAATATTAGGATCAAATCTCATTGGAAGAGATATCAGTACCTTTTGAACAATCATAGATTCGACAACTTCTTCTCCCAAACCTTTAATTGAATTCATTGTTTCATCAACTCGTAAAAAGTAAGTTGCAATGTCTTCATCTTCCTTCATTTTCAAATGTCCAAATTGACCTCTATAAGTTTGAATCTTAGCTTCCTTGATTTTGGCATATCCTTCATAAAAATTTTGAAGTTTGTTCCAAATATCTTTTGCAGAATCACAATGCATAACCTTTACATAAACTGAATCAACCAGACCATTCAGGATAGCATTTTTAGCCCTTGAATTGTTTTGACTGAGTTTCTTTCCATTGTTATTTGTTGGGGGAGTGGCAGGCTCTTTGTATCCATCTACTAATTATTTCCAAACATCAAATCCTTGTTCTTGTACATATGTTTTCATCCATCTTCTCCAGAATGCATAGTTATGCCCATTAAACAATGTTATTCCATTCTTCTATGTATTGGTGCTCTCCATGATCTACCTTCCAGTGGTTAAATTGTTTCCTGAAGGAACCTACTTTGATACCAATTGTTGGAATACTAATTGGGGGGGTGAATTAATATGAACTCTTTTACCACTTTTAACCACAATATATAAACTTAAATATTATCAACAATATATCATCAATGTATCATCTATGATTGCATTCAATATGTCATGAGCATATAAACATAAACAACATCACATCAAATACATAGTACACTAGAATTTTTGTGGAAACCCAAATGGGAGAAAACCACATAATGCTTTCTTATATATCAAAGAATAAATTCATTGGAAGCATCAACTTCCCAATTCTCCAACTATAGATGGAAGGAGGCTATGACCCCCTATTTACAAGCTCCAACCTAAAGGAAGATACAAATCCCTGAATTCTCTAGCTCCAACCAGAAGGAAGCTACACCCCTTGATTCTCAAGCTCCAACCTGAAGGAAGCTCCAACTCCCCATGTTCTCTGAAACCAACCTGAAGGAGGCTACAACCCCCTTTCCTTGCCATGTTGTACTATACCTAGGGAGGTAATATGGGGTACCTGGGGAGGTACCCAATGGGAATGTAGTTATGTATAATTAGTGGAGGCCATTCAATGTAAGGTGGACTAATTCCACTATATTATTAAATAATCCCCACTATGGTAGTTATATATAATAAATAGGATTTCTCTAGAAGAGAACCAAATACTTGCATACATATACACCACAAATATTCAGTGAAAAATATAGAAAAACTCTCACTTTATTAATATAAAACCATTGAAGTAGGGTAACACCATATATTAATCCTTAGGGAAGGATAAAACTCCTCAAGCAATCATTTCTTATATAATAACAATATTCTTCATCATTCTCTAATACATTGTTTTCACTTCTTTATATAACATTCTCTATCTTCTAGGAACATTCTAGAGAAGGAATCTTCTAGAAATACTATTTATTATATCTAACTACCATAGTGGGGTTTATTTAATAATATAGTGGACCTAGTCCACCTTACATTGAATGGCCTCCACTAATAATACATAACCACATTCCCATTTGGTACCTCCCTAGGTACCCCATATTACCTCCCTAGGTATACTACATGGAGCATGGCGGGCATGGTGAGTCAACCCACCATGATATAGTGAGAATAAAACCATGAGTCTTGGGCCCGCAAAATTTGAATAAAACAAGGGTCTTGGGCTCGAAAAATTTAGACATATTTTCGAGAAATTAGCCTTATTCCACATGGAAGAAGCGCCCTTTTCTACTTAAACGCAAACTTGGATATCTTGAGAATACAAACTCATATTTTAAATCCCAAAAATGAGTGAGGAAGATGAGACTGAAGGATACGCGATAAACTTGTCATCGTTCAAAAAAATTCTTCTTTCAATATCAATTTTATTATTATTCCAAGAGCGAGAAAATGTATATCAACAATTTGTTTTCAACAAGTATCCTGTAAGAAATCATTCATACCAACCTCTCTATCATTTCCTTCATCTCCAATAGATGAAGAACTTGTATCCCTATAGATGTTTTTAATTGGTGACTCAATATGTAGTGGGAATTGAATAGGTGGTTGATTCAACCATGGTCGGTATGCTTATTCTATGAGTTTTGCTCATTTAATAACAAGCTCTTGACTTGACATCATAGTGGGGTGCAATGGTAGATGGTAGATAGATCGCTCGTCGTCAAAATCCTGACTGTAAAAATATAGAACATCACATCAATAATATTAGTAACACAATGCATTTAGTATGTTCAAATATTATACCAAACATTTATTAGAAGCATGTAAAAAACAATTGCAATAATAAACATGCAACCAACCACTTTATAAAACAAATGTTAAATTAAGTAATACATTTACATTAGTTCCATTGAAAATCCAAAAATACAATTACTCAATCATCATTTTCTTACACTGCAAGAGGTGTCTACATAAAAGATATCCAATTCACAGTGTAATACCATTGACCCAGGATGATTTCTAGAAGATGGCATCTTATAATTGGTGAGGTAACACAATTGTCCATTTTCATCAAACATGTGTTTGCGGTATCTTTCTCTTGATGAGATCTTGCAAAATTTTGGGACTACTGGTTGTGCATCTCAACGCGATCATGAACCATGATCCTACAAATTCAATGAACAATTATTCAATTGCACGTACATACATAACATACACTCAATGAACAATTATTCAATTACATGTTCGTACATAATATAAATTCAATGAGATAAATAAATTATAAATAAAATCTAGACTTATTGCAATCAGCGGGGGAGAACTTGAAGGACTTGCAACGATATGTAATGAGTTGGAATATGAAGAATTGGCCATTTGATATTATAACGGTTTTTTTCCTGCATTTGAGCCAAAACCGTCATCTTGGGAAGCATAGAACAATCTAACTTCAAACAAAATTTTGAATAACTTTTATAAGTTAACGGTGCACTTAATTATATAAGGACACCCCAGTGTGTCGTTATAAAACAAAATCACATGTGATTTATATTGTGAGAGGCACCGAAGAACGACCTCTATTATTGCCTCTACAAAGAAAAATGTCCACAAAATTTAAATGCAGATGTTTGCATTCACATTTTGCAAATTGAATTGTTTGTCGGTGCGTCAGTACTTAAAAACTGCACCAGCGCAGTATGAACTGTATAGTGCACCGATTAAATAAAGTTAGAAAAAATAGTGCGCACTTACTATCAATGCATTGAATTTACTACAAAAATTTGAGTAGATGTGTTATACGTATACACCGCACCGGTGCACTACACATTGTATAGCACACAGAAAAAGTAAGTTGTGAAGAAACAAAACATGCATGTTATCATCAATGTGTCCAAATATACAACGAAAAAATGAGCGGGAATTTCAATTTTTCTAAATGTATGTGTTTATAAATGAAAACCCTATTCATCATTTCATTTTTTTGCCAAAATTTAGAGGGGAGATTTGTGTGCAAGAGAGATTTATCAACAAAGACTTCAGAGTGAGTGAATGTTTTTGAAGAGACAAATCTGAAAGAGATTAATGTAGGTCACATACAAATCTACAGAGGATAAATTTCAGGTACATTATTTCATTCTATTGATCATATTAATATTTCCCCTATTTGATTTAAACAATTTTCAATGTATTCCCAAGAAAGAAAAAAAAGGTTTCATAGTTACTTTCAATATTGGAAGCCCTAATTTCCTTACTTTTTTTCATGCTTTCCCTTTCTATATTTCACAACAACAAAAACATTTAAGCAAACTACTTTTATAGGGTTTGTTTATTTATATATGGGGTATTTCCTATCCATTGCAATGGAACCACTCATTGCATTTGGATCCCAAACTAGCATGTCGATGTCATTTTTTTTAAACGCCTTCGTGGTTAGTGATGCGCACCGTATAGAGATAGAGGACCAATGCATATTTTCATATCAACGACACTGCTTAATTTAAATTAGAAATAGTACTTTTTAAAAAATGATTTCACATAAGGCGGTGCACATTTTACATAGATAAGCATCAGGGTGCATTGTCTTTTAAAGAGCACCACTGAGTTTAAAATGAAAAAAAACTAATATATATATATATATGGAAACTGCATGTCTTAAATTTGTTCACAGGTCAGTGATGCATAATAAACAATACTTAGGTATCGATGCTTTTATTAGTTTATAAAGCACCAGCTAAATACAACAAGTTGTAAAAAAAATTCAATTTTGCAATGACATTATTATCATATATCGGTGTGTATACATATGGTTAACGCACTGGTGTGTACGAAGTTACTATATGCATCAGTATCTTATTTTGTAAAAAAAATATGTAATTTTTATATCTGATGATTCTTAGGTTTTCATTTTTTAGAGAGACTTTGAAAATTCCAAGGATCAAATGAGAGGAAAACCAATACATGTCTGTAGGGGTGTCCAAAAAAGTGTTGAAGGAGATGGTAAAATAAATGAACATAATTGTGTCACAAGAGGAGTCATCCCAACAATAATGTTCATCAATGGTATGTAATCACTCATTTATTTTTTTATGTACATCGAATTTGATTATCGCTTGAAATACTAATTTTCAATTGTTTCGTTGCAAAAAATAAGTAAAAATTGAACCCATTCAACACATAAGATAGGACGAGGAGGAATAAGCGGGTTGATCACAAACTTTGTGAGTATTTACCATTTCGTCTTAATATTTGATTTTTGTTGTGATCTTTATATGGATGCATATAGCTCGAGTGATGGCAATAGTTCAAGTGATGAATGAACATCAATACAATTGAATGTTACTGCAAGTTGTATGTTTTGGAATATTTGTCTCTGAAAATCAAGGATTATGTTTAATGTACTCAACATAATGTTCCAATTGCATGAGGGCATGTTACCAATAAGTGTAAAAAATACATATTGGTTGCAATTTTATTATTGTGGACCTTTACATTGTCCCATTTTGTATGATAATGAGTCTCTTATTCATATATAATAAAATGAGTTTCTTATTTTACTGCATTGTTGAATGTTGTAAAATGTTGCGTTGTTGAATAATTGATATGTGAATTACTTACAGTGTTACAAATAACAAAGGTGTAATTCGTTGGATAATGCATTAATGCAACCCTTATATCAAAATGAAATAACAAAAGTATAAAACAATATTATTATAAAAAAATATTTGATTTTGAGATGATTAATTGAAAATTTGTAAAAAAAAAATTGACTAAAATATATACATATCAATGCATTGTATTCTTATGAACTCACTAGATGTTGTGTGCCATAATATATAAAGTGTTGTGTTTTGAGGATTCATGTGCATTGGTGCCCATTAATTATACTAAAGCATCGATGCGAACAATTGAGAGAAAACATTGTTTTGTAAACGACATAACGCACAATTATATTTATCGTTCCAAAATTTTATAGTGCTCGTGTTTAAAATACACACTGGGGATCTAAATATAATGTACACACCAATGTTATAAGTATAATATATATATCGGTAGTTAGTAAAAATAATGACACCGACATCTCGCCTGGAATATTCAAAATTTCACCACCCTTCGGTGCACATGGTAATATAAGCATCGATACGTATGAATTATAAAAGCATCGGGGTGCATGCTAACTCAAATGAATTGGGGCATACATAAAATCAAAAGCATTGATGCTTCATAGGCAAAACATGAGGAACCATTGCATAGAAATTATAAGAGCATCAGTTATGCATACAACAAAAAAGGTGAAACCGGTGCATAATAATTATAAGCTCACCAATTCTTTTTGGTTTTATGTATGCATCGAGGAAGGTTGATTAAGATTGCACTGGTGCATTTTGACAATAAAAACACCGAGAAAAAAAATCTCCGCTACAACCTACACTCACCCAATTTTTTTTAGTTATATGGAACATTTGATAAAACCTTTGCTTTGAAAAGCAAAGGTTGTAATGGAGGTTTTTATGAAATTTTTTCCAAATCTTGTAACACTAAAAACATCCGCAAAACCCTACACTACAAGGTGTTTTCCTTGGAAAGGTCTAGCCGAGAAGAACACATTTTGATTGGGCCCAGGCTAAAGCCTTTGCCTATCGCTTCGACCCCTAAACGTAAAAAAAAACATCATTTAGGGCCTCAAAATGACCCCGAACGTTTGGGACACCCAAAAAACTGTAGAAAAACTACCAAGGTGGAAAACTGTATTTCGAGCCAGTGGAATAGGTGGGTGGCCACCTATATCCACTTGAATCATTCCTCCCCCTTTATGAAAAAATGGTCTCCATTGTGTCAAGTTCCTAGGGAAGCTTTTGTTGAATATGAACCTTGGTGAGTTGTTTTCCTTGCTAAAGAATTTGTCCTCCTTAGCTTGTTGAAGGCTGTCATGAACCTGTTTTTGGAGGGGTTGGATCCATTCAACCAATCTAGTTGCATGATATGTATGAGTGTGGGAAGACTCTATCGGTGAAGATGCAGCATGAAGAGTATGAAGGGATCTAGTATAACTTTGCTTGACTGGGCAGTGTGGAGGCACCGCCATATATGCAGTAAGAATATATTTTTGCTCTTCTATAATCTTATCAAGTTGCTTCTGCTGGATAAAAAGGTCCTAGGCCGAGTTTTCATTGGTTGTAGTTTCCTTCTATTTACCTTTTGACCGGATCATGAAGAAGCTAAACTTTATTGTATGAGAGAATACTTTGTGGCATTATTTTGGTGGGACATGTTGGAAATATTGTCATTGATGTCAACAGTCGATGTGATGATCTATTGTTAATGATGAATAACCACAACTGAGATTGTCATTGATGTCAGCAATCAATGTGATGATCTGTTGTTAAATGAAAAATGAGATTGTCATTGATGTCAACAATATATCAGTTAAGAAATAGATGTCAAACAGTGTGCAGAGATCGAAAGAGAAAACAGGAGAAGCAAAAAATTGAAAGATCAAAAGCTCAGAAGGAATAGAATATTGCATAGAGAGGAAATATGTGACTATTGTTGATCATGATAGGATCAACAATGATTCAATGATCAAAATTTATGAAGGAAGAAAAGATTGTATAGATGTCATCAGGATTAGTGAAAATACTGAACAGTTGATTAGTGCGCATAAAATGCAAGCCTCGGCAGTCACCCGATCATAATGAGAAGCTCGACAGTCGTCCAATCAAGATTTTGACCATGTTGATCATCTGATACAATGCATATCGGTCATTTGAGTGACCATGGGCTTGAGGACCATTGAAATATCGTGACCATTGATATTCTTCAAGAATACCCATCAGCCATTGGATCCAGTGGAGATGCAAGGAGGATAAGCCCAGGAGTTAGTTAACACTCCAAAGTAGAGAAATGATATGATCCATTGGATCAAGAGGACATGTGGCAAGTGATTGACATTTTACTGACTCGCAGATCAGGAAAGTCAAAGACAGTGTTGCATGAACTCTCAAAACATGAAATCACAATATATTTGGACCATTGGATCATGGAGGGTTGTGGACCGTCAATCCGACGAGAGTGGAATATCGAAAATCGGGAAATCAAAAATCAGGTGTTGGGTGAATGGAGCAAGATGCTTTCAGAAATCCTAAAATGTGAACTTGTGGATTGATCTAAACCATTGGATCGAGGTATGGCGTGGACCATTGGATGCAGAGTACACGTGGCAAGAGGTCAACATTTCACTGACTGGAAAGTCAAAGAAATGGGTTCTCTATCCTTTGAAATCGCGATAAGATAAGGATCCTCGATTTGGAGGACATAACAAAGACCGTTGGATCAGGGCTATGGGTCAATGAACCATGTCATCAAGGACACGTGGCACAATAAGACAATGACAAGTGTCAAGTTGATAAATCATTTCAGGTACATGAAAATCATGAATATGAATGATACTTGGCAGCTAATAGGCTTGTGACACGTCAACAAGTGACGTCAACAAGTTACGTCACAATGAGAATCCTGAAATTACGATAGCCATCCATGTCAATGCATGATTAAGTCATAGCCGTCGATCTACATCAGTGGAAGGATAGTGTAAGGATTAAACACTAACCATTGATGTGGTTCAGAGATGTAATGTGACTCGTCCGTTTTTTTCAGCGATATCATGATCGTGAGTTTTGTAATATTGGAAGTCACGATGACTCGAAGGGAAAAGTGTCGAAATCCCGTCAGTCGTCCATCTCGTCAGGAGATTGAATCGTGACCGTTGGAACGATAAATGCTCAAGAGATCGTCTCACCTAAACGTGAGGTCACCGTCATTGGTCATATGGTAAAGAGGTTTGACATTGCAAATTGTAATGCGTTGCCAAAATTGCTAAGACTATGGTTCTATGCCATCAGTCATATGACATAAGAAGTTTTAAAAAAAGAAATTGTTATACATCGCTATATTCGGTAAGTCTGTGGTTCTGTAATGCACGGTCATATGTGATGGTTTGAAGGAAGTGCCTTCATGGAATCTAGTCTCTGTAAATATAATAGATATTAAGGATCGAGTATAAAGGATTAAATCGATCCATGACTGTGATAAATTTATCACAAAAATGAACCGATACACAGTCATGATTAAAAGAGAGTTAAATCATGAAAAAAATGAATAATGAATAAAAAAGAAAAATGATATTAATTAAAGTTTAGATTATCATTTTAAATGAAAAGGTACAATGGTTCAAATAAAGGGACATGATGTTTTAAATTTCACACATGTTTAAAGATTATATAAATGAGAAAAAGTGGTGAGAAGAATGTGTCTCTATGGTTCATATTAGAAGATCTAAAATAGGAGTAGAGTCCAATATGAAGAATTGTTCATTCTAAGGTTCATGTCAATGTCTTATTCAAGATCAAGAGAAGAAGAAGAGAGAGAAGCAGTTATGCAATCCATTACTTGATACAAAAGACCATACAAGTAGAGATTGTAGTAGACAAGTAGAAAGTACAGCAATTGCTGCATGAGTCAAATTCAGTGAAGTACAAAAGAGATTGAATTACACTATAAACAAAGGGTGGTTGGTTGGTGCAAAGGCAGGTCGAAGCCTCCTATCATTTGGTGCTGGTGAACAGAGGGAGTTGGTGCTTCATTGTCAGTTGTAGCTGACTAAACAAGGGGTCGAAACCTCCTACCAGTTGATGTTGGTGAATGAGGGTGTCGGTGCATCCTTCCAGTTGTAGCTGGTAAATGGGGTGTGGCAGCATCCCTTCATTCGTAGCTGAAGAAACTCGGGGAATGTCTCTCCATCAAGTTGTAGCTTGAAAAAAGTTTTGTAAAAGAACTTTTTATTAATGAGAAAAGAGTTGGTGGTTTTCCCTGTTGGGTTCCACGATAAAATATTGTGTTCATAAGGGTTTGTTGTTCATCATATATTGCTTAATTGAATAAATAATATGTGTGCTTAATATGGATGAAAGTAAAAAGAAAAAAGTAGGCAATACTGATTCACCCCCCCCTTCTCAATATTGTTGGATATTCCATCAATCAGTATCAGGGAGAGGTTCCTTTAAGCACATTCTAACAAACTGAAAGGAAGATCAAATTAAGCACACATGGATGGACAAAAGATTTACAATGAGAATGGAACTCCAATACTTAGAAAAGAAGAATACATATGTTGGAGTATAAGAATGGAAATTCATCTGAAGGTATTGGGACATGATGTATGGAATTCAGTGATCACTGATTATTTCCCACCAAATAGAGTAAGGACTCCAACTCAAAATAAAGCCAAGAAAATTAACTCAATGGAAATGAATACAATCCTTGATGGACTACCTGATGATATCAAAGAAAATATAAGGGAATGTAACTCTGCAAAAGAACTCTGGGAAAAATTAAAAGACCTCTACTCAGATGAAAAGTCAAGTGAAGCATTTCAATCAGAGCAAAGCTTAGTCTACAACAATTCTAGTGATGAATATTCTTTTGAAGAATACTCAGACATTGAAGTAGAAGTCAATATGGAAGTTGAGCTTGAAATTTCTTTGGACGAACTGAGAAAATATAAACAAAAGTGTAAACAACTGAAGGATCAACTTAAGACTGTTGAAAAATTAAAGAAAGGGACTGAATCCCTTAATAAAGTTCTCAGTCTACAAAGATATCCCTCAAACAAATATGGCCTTGGATATGACCATGCACACATAATTAAAGGATCAAGTCCTATTACTTAGATTGAGGTTGAAGATGACATGTCTAGTGTTGATACCTCCAAAGAATCTGCTCATCCTCCCAAGAAGATGTATCGAATCAAAAGAGAAGACTCAACCATCAATAAAGGTAAAACATCTCCACAATATTCTGATTGCAATAATGTTGATATTGAATTATCCCTTGCAAGTAGAGAAGAATATTCAAATACAATAACAGAATGTTTTGTTAGCATCTATCCCATGGAAGAAGAAGAAGAAAAACTATCAAAGACCAAAGAAAAGGTTGATTGGAGTCTCTCTGAATACCTCTATCACCATAATGAATCAGACTATAACTATCTTCATTACTACACTCAAGAATTTCTTGAAAAGAGTCAAAAGCATGTCTTGTAAATAAAGGAAATTCTCAAGTATAGTAAAAAGATAATATATGAACAGGACATTCAGTTAGAAGAGAAAGAAGAGGAGATCAAGAGACTGAAAAATGAAATCAGTCAAGCAAAAGAAGAAAAGAAGGAAGATGATGATCCAAGCAAAAACCTTGCAGATCTAAAAGAACTAAGGGAAAGCTATGTCAATCTTAAAATCCAACTTGAATAATCCAAAAGGAGAGAAGAAGTAGTAAGGAACTAGTTGGACAAAAAGGAAGAATCTTGTCATAATATGGAAGCAGAAGTTGTGAATCTTAGAAAGAAGGTTGAGAATTTAGACACCCAAATCAAGTTCTTGAATAAATCCATGACCCTGGATGAGATCTTGGATAGTCAGAGATCACCATATGACAAAACCGGTCTTGGCCACAACAAGGAAGAAATTAGTAATCACAAGAAACCCGATGCAAGTCCTTCATTTGTAAAAAGTGAAGACAAGTCTGATGCAAGTCTTTCTTTTATAAAAAGGGAAAGCAAGTATGATGTGGGTTCTTCATGTTCAAAGAATAAAAGAAACACTACAAAACTTAGAAGATCAGATCAAGGAAGACATCTAGAAGCTACTCATACACCTCAAAGAAAGTTCATAGGAGAGACACCTTCATGGATGAATCAAATAAGGTATGACAGTGTCTTTAACGGTTATTGTTTTTCTTGTAATGAATATGGTCATAAAGCCTTGGATTGTAGGCATCATGGAAGAAAAAAATTTGGTAGGTTCAACAACAGTATAATATGTTGGAACTGCAATCATGTTGGACATATTGTTGCACATTGTTACACTATGAGATGCTACAGTTGTGGTGGATATGGCCACAAAGCCTATAAATGTTGGAACTCAAGAAGACAACCTATAAGAAATGCTTCACACAATATGACAAAAAGAGTAAATAAGAAGACATGGAAAATAAAATCTGAAGTAGCAAACAAGAAAGTTGAGGAAAATATTGTTCCTGAAACTGATGAAGTTAATAATAGGATTTTGGAAGATGAAACTACTAATAAGGAATATTCTCAAGACAAGAATAAAGAAGCTACTGGTGCACATAATAATGACGTTGATGATGAATCTTTAATGGTAGAACAACAAAAATAATTGAGTGATGATTATCTCAGAAATCTTTCAATCATATTTTAATGGTACACTGAAACTCCTTCTAAAAGAAAAATTAATATATATGTGTGTGTGTGTGTGTGTGTGTGTGTGTGTCCAGAAAGCTACAAAGACTATGCTCAATGAAGCCAATTATCTGATGGATATTCCATCAATTGGTATTGATATTGGAGAGAAGTTGTAAGCACATCAATATTCATATTGAACAAAGCTCGGCTCAGGATTAATAGTACTAAAACTCTTTGTGAACCCTGTTTTGGAAGAGCTCATTTGGTAAAATACTTCAAGGATTTTGGAAGTAAGGGTTACATCAAAAGGCATGATGAAAATTTAGAAAATGTGATGCTAGATATGATGAAGGTATCCTTCTTGGATATGCTTCTACCAAGAAAGCAGACATATGCTACAATATTAGGATACATAAGATTGTTGAGAGTACAGATGTCAAGATGGATGATTCAATGATCAAAATTTCTAAAGGAAGAATGGATTGTAGAGATGTCATCAGGATTAGTGAAAATACTGAACAATTGATTAGTACGCATAAAATGCGAGAAGCCTCAGCAGTCGTCCGATCAGAATGAGAAGCTTGGCAGTCGTTTGATCAAGCATTTGACCATGTTGATCGTCTGATACAATGCACATCGGTCATTTGAGTGACCGTGGGCTTGAGGACCATTGAAAGATCGTCACCATTGATCTACTTCAAGAATAGTTGTCAGCCATCGGATCTAGTGGAGTTGCAAGGAGGATAAGCCTAGGAGTTATTTAACACTCCAAAGTAGCGAAATGATCTGATCCATTGGATCAAGAGATCGTGTGGCAAATGATTGGAATTTCGTTGACTCGCAGATCAGGAAAGTCAAAGACAGTGTTTCATGAACTCACGAAACGCGAAATCGCGATATGATCTGGACCATTGGATCATGGAGGGTCGTGGACCGTCGATCCGACGAGAGTGGAATATCGGAAATCGGAAAATTGGAAATCAGGTGTTGGGTGAATAGAGCAAGCTGCTTTTAGAAATTCTGAAATGTGAACTCGTGGATTGATCTAGACCATTGGATCAAGGTATGACGTGTATCATTGGATGCAGATTACACGTGGAAAGAGGTCAACATTTCACTGATTGGAAATTCAAATAAACGGGTGCTCTATCCTTTGAAATCGTGATAAGATAAGGACCGTCGATTTGGAGTACATAACGAAGACTGTTGGATCAGGGTTGTGGGTCAGTGAACCACGTTAGTAAGGACACATGGCACAGTAAGACACTAACAAGTGTCAAGTTGATACACCATTTCAGGTACGTGAAAATCATGAATATGAATGATATGTGGTAGTTAATAGGCTTGTGACACATCAACAAGTGACGTCAGCAAGTTACGTCACAATGAGAATCCCAAAATTATGACATTCATCCATCTCAATGCATGATTAAGTCATAGCCATAGATCTACATCAGTGGAAGGATAGTGAAGGATTAAACAATAACCATTGATCTAGTTCAAATATGTAATGTGAGTCATCCGATTGTTTCGGCGATATCGTGATCGTGAGTTTTGTAATATTGGAAGTCATGATGACTTGAAGGGAAAAGTGTCGAAATCCCATTAGTCATCCATCTTGTCAGGAGATTGAATCGTGATGGTTGGAACAATAAACGCTCAGGAGATCTTCTCACCTAAACATGAGGTCACCATCATTGGTCATATGGTAAAGAGGTTTGACATTGCAGATTGTAATGCGTTGCCAAAATTGCTAAGTCTGTGGTTCTATGCCATCGGTCATATGACATAAGAAGTTTTAAAAAAAGAAATTGTTATACATCGCTATATTCGATAAGTCTGTGGTTCTGTAACGCACGGTCATATGTGATGGTTTGAAGGAAGCGGCTTCATGAAATCCGGTATATGTAAATATAACAGATATTAGGGATCGAGTATAAATGATTAAATTGATCCATGATTGTGAGAAATTTATCACAAAAATGAACCGATACACAGTCATGATTGAAAGAGAGTTAAATCATGAAAAACATGAATAATGAATAAAAAATAAAAATGATATTAATTAAAGTTTAGATTATCATTTTAAATGAAAAGGTACATTGGTTCAAATAAAGGGACATGATGTTTTAAATTTCACACATGTTTGAAGATTATATAAACGAGAAAAAGTGGTGAGAAGAATGTGTCTCTGTGGTTCATATTAGAAGATATAAAACAGGAGCAGAGTCCAATATGAAGAATTGTTCGTTCTAAGGTGCATGTCAATGTCTTATTGAAGATCAAGAGTAGAACAAGAGAGAGAAGCAGTTATGCAATCCAGAACTTGATATAGAAGACCATACAAGCAAAGGTTGCAGTAGACAAGTAGAATGTACAGCAATGGTTGCATGAGTCAAATTCAGTGAAGTACAGAAGATATTGAATTACATTATACACAAAGGGTGGTTGGGTGGTGCAAGGGCAGGTCGAAGCCTCCTATCAGTTGGTGTTGGTGAACAGAGGGAGTTCATTTTTCCTTGCCATTTGTAGCTGACTAAACATGGGGTCGAAGCCTCCTACTAGTTGGTGTTGGTGAATGAGGGTGTGGGTGCATCCTTCCAGTTGTAGCTGGTAAATGGGGTGCGGCAGCATCCCTTCAGTCACAGCTGAAGAAACTTGGGGAATGTCTTGCCATCAAGTTGTAGCTTGAAAACAATTTTGTAAAAGAACTTTTTATTAATGAGAAAAGAGTTGGTGGTTTTCCCCGTTGGGTTCCACGATAAAATCTTGTGTTCATAAGGGTTTGTTGTTCATCATATATTTCTTAATTGAATAAATAATATGTGTGCTTAATATGGATGAAGGTAAAAATAAAAAAGTAGGCAATACTAATTCACCCCCCCCCTCTCAATATTGTTGGATATTCCATCAGGACAGTAGTCAAAACTACTTATGGTATATTGTAGAGTTGACCCCCCAGAGTAACAATAACACAACGGGGTCGAGAGTCATAAAAAACATATCACTTCCACATATATAGTTGACCTAACAGAACATAAAATACTTCCATTGGGGAAACATCACACAGTACCTCATCCTTGAAGGGCTTGATGTCGTACGAAAGGCAAAACTATTGGTTGATGCGGAGATTCTGACCCTGGTGAAGCTACCTGATGTTGTATGGTTGGGGGTGTGTTTTTGTCGAAAATCCCAACTTCTTGATGATCTCTGTTGAGATGAGGTTCTTTGGTTTCTCCTATCAAAAATGAAATGAAGCGGGTTCCCCTTCACCCACATCTATGAATGGAAGAGGAGATCCCCCTCCTCGGGATCCTCTGGTTCTTCAGGTTGGATTGTTGAGGTCACTATAATAGCAGTGGGTTATGCATCAATGATCTGTTTTCTCTTATTATTTTCTAAATTAGATTCCAAGTCGGGACTCGGCTCTATTTCATTGAGCTCGACCACCAATGATTATTTTGAGCGACATGCATCAGTGTTATTCCAAGGGATTTTGTGAAAATCACACCATTTTCCAGTTTCCTTCTTCGTCCTCCCATTACCCTTCTTTTCCTGTGGTTTGGATTGGTTTTCTTGAGGTTGGTTGTTCTGTGAGTTAGGTCCACCTATACCATACTTTGGTTGTTGCATATTTGCATATCCAAACTCTCTCTTGTTCTACTACTTAAATTTCTGCTCGATTTTGATAGCATATCAATAAGCACCTCCTAGTGATGAGAGTTCCAGAAAATCCATTTTTTTTTATGTATCTATGTAGAGCCCCATGGTATTTTATAACCAGATATTGCTTGGAATCTTTGATACCCAGCCTAGTGTGCAAGATATGGAAGGTATTTGTAAACTCCAACATTGTTTGGCCCCTCTCTTAATGCAATGTGGTCCATCTCATGTATTGCTTGTCATAGTTCCCAATCAGGTAATATTTTTCCTTGATGGAATCCATAAACAAATCCCAAGTGAGTTCGGCCTCAAACATTCCCGACTCTATGGGATTTTTCTCATGGGAATTTTCCCACCAATGTTTGACATGGGGGAGAGCCTTAAGGAGCGCAAAAGTGATATTTTCCCTGTTGAAAAAATTGCGGACAAAGAAATAACCTTCATGCATATTTAACCACTTGTCCAAAGCATCTGCATCTATCTGACCTTCAAACACAGGAATATCAAAATTAACTTCTACCTTGAAAGGGGCGGTGCCTCCAAAGTGGCTGCTTGATGAATATGTGTATGTTATTGTCAGCAATCGTCGAAGGATTTGGGAAAAAATATCCATCATTTTGTCCCTCTGTCACGTGAGGCATTCCTTGAGAAATATATTAATAGAATCTCTTGATCCCTTATCTCTCTTTTCTTCCTCCATGGGAGGCCACTTGGGCTAGCGAGATCAGTTGTCCTGAAGAGAAACTAGCTCGAGACTCAACTCTCTATACCATGATCTTGTCTGGGACATGTACTAAGAAATGACAAGGAGAAACATGATCTGATACCATTGATCCGTATTATTTTGAGAATGAAATGAAGGAAGATATATAACAATGAAATACACATAAACATTGCAAGAAACGCAGGGATACAGTAATACACAATTTCTATTAATGAATGAAATGTACATAACTATAAAAATATAGAGTGAATAAACTCGCTAGAATGGTGGAAACTTATCCATGAGAAGAGATCTGATGGCTACGCACATTCGTAAGAATATGGCTTTTACAATTAGGCTCCAAATTCCTTTTTAACATAAAGAAAATCCAAAACCCTAACCCTGAAAGATGAAACGCCAAAAGGTTTGCGAGCCTCGATGGGGGTAGTTGATATGTCAAATTTTCAAGGGCATAACTTTTGGATACGATCTTCGTTTGGGGTGCACGATAGCTCATTGAAAATTTCTAGACGATAATAACACATTCTGAATAAGCCCGAGCTAAAACCTTTAGCTATCGCTTGGGCCCCCAAATGTTAAAAAAACGTCGTTTAGGGCCTTAAAACGACCCTGAAAGTTTGGGACCTGAAAAAATGTAGAAAAATTGCCAATGTGAAAAACTATATATCGATCTAGTGGAATAGGTGGGTGGCCACCGATATCCACCCGGATCATCTAAATTCTATTAATGAATAAAATAGCAGAATATTGTAGAACACAACCCGAATAGAATGGTGGAATCGTATCTCTGAAGAAAGAGAGATGTCGGCTATGCTCATTCGCAAAATCATGATTACAAAGAGGCCAAAATGAGATTTTTATCATGAAGCCTAAAAAAAAAATAGACAAAAACCCTAAACATCAAAACCATAACCCTAAAATATGAAACACCAAAAGTATTGCAAGCCACAAGGTGGTTAATAGATAATTCACCTTCCTGGAGGTGCAACTTTTGCATACGATCCTTGGTTTGGGTGCACGATAGCTCGTGGATAGCTCGTTGGAAAGAACTGTCTGAGGATTAAAACTTTTGGGTGGGGACAAAGTATTCTATCTCACACCCTGACCCCTGAATGTCCAAAAAACACCGTTCAGGGCCTCAAAACGACCCTGGAAGTATGGGACCCAAAAAACAATGTATAAAAACTTCCAAGAAGATAGAGATTTGTTCAGTTAGTGGAAGAGATGGGAAGCCACCAATATCTACCTAGATAAACTAATGTGGTTGATTCGGATTTTATGAGAACAAAGAAATGAATACAGATTATTATCAAAATATGTTTAACACAGAATAATAGATATACAGCAAAATTGGTTTCTATTCAATAAGGAAATAGGATGAAACTGTAAAATGCAGTAGAAAACAAGCTTGCTAGAATGGTGGTGGCTTATCTCTGAGAAGAGATGTGACGGTTGCACTCATTCGGAAGAATCTCATTAAAATGAGGCTCTGAAGGAATTTTTACAATAAACAGGAATGTCAAAAACCCTAAACATCCAAAAACCTAACCCTAGGAGATGAAGCGCCAAAAGTCATGTGGGCCTCGTTTGGGTAAGATAGTACATCAACTTCTCAGGTCCGTAATGTTTGCATACGATCTTCACTTTAGGTGCATGATAGCCCATTTGAAAGGTATATCCGAGGAATACACATTTTTTCATCAAACTTTGACTTTTTTCTTAAACTAATTGTGGTGAGCCCTAAAAACGTTGTTTAGGGCCTCAAAACGGCCCCAGAAGTTAGGGACCTGAAAACTAGGAAAAAATGCCAAATTGGAAAACTGCCAAAATGAGCCAGTTGGAATAGGTGGGATACCATAGACATCCATATGGATCAATCCTAACCCCTTAGGAAGAAATTGTCTCCATTTCATTGAGGGCCCCCATAAGATGAGGAAATTTCTGTTAAATTTGGCCTCGGGTGAGCCACTTTCCTTTGTGCTAGAGCCGCCCTACTTTGACAACTCGATAAAGTTGGATCCTTTGATGGAGAGAACCCTTGACCTGTATGTCCACAATGTGATCATTGGATGCTTGTTGTATGTATTCGGGGTTAATCTCTATTTGTGTTAGTTGTTATGTTATCTCTGAGGTGTCCAATAATGGTGGAAAATAAGGTCAAAGGAGATCTACGTTGAACACTGGATGTAAGCCAAGGAAAGGAGGAATGTTGAGCTCAAAATAATTATCACCCATGGCCTTGGTGATGGTATATGGCCCATAATAGAGTGGGTGAAGCTTCTGATGGGTTCTTGTAAGGCACTCTTTCTGCAAGTGCAACCAAACTTTGTCGGCCACCTGAAACTTATGTGGCACTTGATGTTGATCATGGCATTGCTTGTACTTGTCATTGGACTTCTATAGGATATTATGAACCTATTGGTGGATGTGCTCAATCTACTCAATGAAATGGGTGTCTTTGTCATCTTCCGTTGGAGCATTTTATGAGTTGGCCAATGTGACCGCAAGGGGTAGTGCAACATCTATGGGACCCAATGGTTGGAATCCCAACCCCACCTGTAAGGGGTTGTGGCCAGTTGATCTATGCAGGGCCTGGTTGTCGCTATGTTGAACATATGGAAGACTCTCATCCCATGTGCGAGGGTGCTTGGAATTATACATGCGCAAGATATGCACGATCATTCAATTTATGACCTTGGTTTGACCATCTGTCTAGGGGTGGAAGGTCATGGATTTGGTAAGCTTAGTGTCTAGCAATGACCAGAGGCTCAACCAGAATGTGATGAGAAATCGACTGTCTCAATCTGAGACAATGGTTTGTGGGATTCCAAAATGTACCCAGACTTGTTCAAAGAAGAGCTTGGCATTGGCCTCTGCGGTGATGCTCTTCTTGCAAGTGGCCAGAATTGCCATCTTAGAAAAGCAATCAACAACCAAAAAAACACAATCATTTCCCCACTTGGTGGACAGGAGTCCAGACATGTAGTCCATTGAGATGGATTCCCATGGCTTGTCAGTAGTAGGAAGTGGAGTGTACATGCCCTATTTCTTAGTGGTTGTTTTGGCAATAACGCAGCCAGTGGAGGACCTGATATACTTGCTGACCTCCCGTCGAAGTTTCAGCTAGTATAAATATTTCTGCAGCATTGCCACTTTCTTTTCAATGCCAAAGTGTCCTGCCACCCAACTATAGTGGGATTCCCATATCAGCTTCGCTCGCTCACTTTATGGAATGCATATATGGCCTAGATGGCACAGCAGCCCATCCTGGAGATGGAAATTAACGACAATTGCATTTGCGCCCAACATTTGGAAGGTGGTGGAAAAGTCTGGGTCTATCTCAAAGAGTTGGGGCCATCCAAAGGTCTCATGGCCACAAGAGTCTAGCACCATGGTGAGTGTCACGACTGGTGGTCTACTGAGGTAATCAATGAAGTGATTGGTTCTTCTTGTTTTATACTTTATGTTGAGGTAGAATTGTTGCAAGTATGTGGACCACTTCTGATGGTGGTGATTCTGCAATTTGCATTGTGTCTGCATGAAATTCAATGGCTTATGATCAATGTGGATGATTGTCTCCTTCCCAATAATGTAATGTCTCCTCTGGCGGCAGGCTTGCACAATGGAGTACATTTCTTTGTTGTAATTAGGGTACTTACGGACAACATCTGATAGTGTCTCACTATGCTAAGCCACTAGGTGGTCGAGAACAACACCCACGGCATAGTCTGAAGAATCTGTCTCGATCAAAAAGGGGTGTTGCAAGTCCGGTAGTGAAAGTACTAGGGATGAGCACAAATGTTGCTTCAATTCATCGAATGCTTGTTGTTGGAACCAACCCCACACAAATTTCTCCTTTCCACCACCCCTGGTTACTTGCCTGAGGGCCCATGCAATATGAGAGAATCCCAACACGAACCTGTGGTAGAAATTGGCAAGGCCCACGAAGCTTTGAAGCTTAGTGAGTGTGGTTGGGACTGGTCAGTCATGGATGACTTGGATCTTGGTTGGATCCACATGTACACCATGTCGATCAATGATGTATCCCAAGTAGTGGACCATTTCCATGCCGAACGAGCATTTTTCCAAGTTGGTGTATAGCTTGTGCTGCTACAGGGTGTGTAGAACCTCTTGAATATGTTGCAAGTGTTCTACCCAGGTCTTGTTGTAAATGCGAATGTCATCCAGATACACCACTACAAAATTATTAGTGAATGGTCACACGATATCATCCATTATCATCATGAATGTGGTTGGAGCATGTTTCAAACCAAAGGGCATGAACAACCATTCAAAAAGACATTCCTTTGAATTGAAGGTAGTCTTTCAAACATCTATCTATTCTATCGGGACCTGGTGGTAGCTAGACTTCATATCAATATTACTAAAGTATTTGATGCCCATGAGCTAGTCAAAGAGGTCATCGATTCAGGGAATCATATACCGGTTTCCGACTATGATTTTATTCAGGGAATGGTAATCAATGCAAAGTTGCCATGTTCCATATTTCTTTTGTACTAGCACGATTGGGCTCCCGCAAGGTGATGAGATGGGACTGATGTACCCCTTGTGGAGCAGTTCTTGGATCTTCCACTTGATATCCTCATTCTCTAACAGAGAGTGGTGGTAGATTGGCCCATTGGGAAGCAGTGTGTTGGGGGTCATATCGATGGGATGCTTGACCTGACAGTGCAGAGGTACCCCGATAGGTGACGAGAAGATATCTGAGTATTCTTCCACGACCTTATCCACTTTCTTTTGTTTTGTGGAGAGGTCGATCGTGGAGACCCTGTATGTGGTTGCGATATTTCGCTCTATCTGAGAGTGAATCGTGAAGAATACAATCTTCCTCATTTGAGAGATGACCTTCCTGCATTGCTTGGAAGAGATCAAGGAAATAGAACTAGGTGGGACTGCCTCGGGTATCCTGTACAATTTCTTTTTCAAAGTAATAATAACATGGTGAGGCTTAGACTCATATACAACTTGGTGTTTCCATAAATATGGTTGGCTCAAATGAACATTACAGACTTTGAGAGGGGTGACATCACGCAATACCTCATCTTTGAAGGGATTGATGTTGTATGAAAGGAAACATTGTTGGTTGACATGGATGTTGCTTCCTTGGCAGAGCCACCCGATGGTGTAGGGTCGTTGGTGCAGTGTTGTTGGCAGGGAGATTTGCTTGAAAACCTATGTTGAGATGAGTTTATTCTATCTACCGCTATCAACGATGAAGTGCAACGGGGTACCTGTCACCCACATCTGTGAATGAAAAAGGTGCTCTCCTTCCTCTGGCTCGTCTGGTTCACTAAGTTGGAGCTTGGTGGTAACAACGATAGCACTGGGTTCTATGACAATGATCTTTCTCCCCCTTTCTGGTTCTAACTCGGAGTCAAAACCCACATCTGATTCAGAGGCTTTCACCTCAGCCACCAATGACTGCTTCAAGCGACAATCAACAATGTTATGCCATGGGATCTTATGGAAGTCGCACCACTTCCTGGTATCTTTCTTTGTATTTCTGGTGTCCTTCTTTGTTTTCATCCTGGACTGGTTATCCTGAGGCAATATGTCTTTGCTTTATACTTTTTTTCTACGGGTTGGGGCTGCCCTTTCCTAGATTTTGTTGTGAGGGGTTCCCAGGCCCAAATTTTCACGTCTTTTGTTTGATCTTATGCTTGATTTTGACGACATATTGGTAGGCCGCGCCCAAGGATGAGATGTCCAGAAACTCCATTTTGGCCTAGATGTATCTATGCATATCGTTGTGATACTTGAGAACCATATGGCACTCAGAATATTTGATACCTAGCTTGGTGTGCAAGGTATGGAAGATATTTGTGAACTCATGCACTCCTTAGTCTATTTCCTGTCGCAGTGTGGTCCATTTTGTGTACAGGTCATCATAGCTTCCAGCAAGGTAGTATTGTTCCTTAATATCATCCCTGAAGGAATCCCAGGTGATCGTGACTATAAATAATGAGGTTTCCTTTGTTTCATTATGCTCACAAAAATTTTCCCACCAATCTTTGACATGGGGAACGACTTTGAGGGGCGCAAAAGTAATATTTTCTCTATTCGAGAAGTTATGAACAGAGAAATACCCTTCTAGCAGATTAAAACATTTGTCTACATCATCAATGTCTATCTGACCTTCAAAAATAGGAATATTGAAGTTTATTTGTACCTTGAAGGGGTGGTGCCTCTGTTCGAAGAAGATGCATCGCTTGTTGGTAGCCGCCGAAGGATTTGTGCAAAATTATCCATCATCTCATTCCTCTGTTGCGTGAGGGATTCCTCGAGCAACATTTTGAAGGGATATCCTGTCCTGTCGTCTTTATTTTCTCCCACCATGAGAGGTCTCTTGGGCATGCGAGAGATGTTTTCCTCAAGAGAAACAAGCTCGAGACCCTATTCTTTGTACCCTGACCTCGTTGGGGACATGCATTAAGAACGACAAGGAGAAAACCGCTCTGATACCACTGAACCAGATTTTATGAGAAGAATGAAATGAATACAGATTATTATCAAAATATGATTAACACATAATAAAATATATACAGTAAATCTGGTTTCTATTCAATAAGGAAAGAAGGTGAAACTGTAAAATGCAGCGGAAAACAAGCTTTCTAGAATGGTGGCAGCTTATCTCTGAGAAGAGATGTGATGGTTTCACTCATTCGCAAGAAGCTCATTACAATGAGGCTCTGAAGTCCTTCTTACAATAAAAAGGAATTTCAAAAACCCTAGACATCCAAAAAACTAACCCTTGGAGATGAAGCACCAAAAGTCATGTGGGCCCTGTTTGGGTAAGCTAGTACATCAACCTCTCGGGGTCATAACTTTTGCATACGATCATCATTTTAGGTGCACGACAGCGCATTGGAAAGGTCTAACCGAGGAATACACATGTTGTTGTCAAAATCTGACTTCATCTGCATTCTAATTGTGGTGAGCCCTAAAAACGTTGTTTAGGGCCTCAAAACGGCCCTGAAAGTCAAGGACCCAAAAACTAGGAAAAAAAACTGCCAAAGTGGAAAACTACCAAAATGAGTCAGTTGGAATAGGTGAGAGACCACCAACATCCATCTAGATCATTGGTATTCAGGTCATATATTTCATTTCCCACATCTACCATGTCATCTTCCTGGCCACCTAGGTTCCTCGTCACCCTCCGAGCTCCTTCCTTTTCCTCTTTCTTCTTTCTTTAACCATTTTACCTTATTGAATTCATGGCCCACTAGACTTTTTTTCCCACCATGCGTCATAATTTTGATTGTTGATTTGATGTCATGGAAATTGGATGGTTGAGATTCCATTCCAAAATAAAAAAGTGTTCCACTGATAATGAGATAAGATTCCTCCAAAATATTGAATGGTGAATATTGATCTGATCCGACAGTGGATATTTATTATGAAGCTAGAAGTAATTAGAGATTTGTCAATTTCCTCTACTCTTAAATATCCAATGACCAACATTCATAACAATCAATGATGGAGATTTTCTTTGGATTTAGATATGATCACTTGTTAATGAGGTAACTTACACTCAAGAGATCTAATGTCTAGCATTCATCGCAATCAACGATGGAGATTGACTTTGGAGTCAAAGGTGATTGCATGTTAACAAGGTAACTTACACCTGATAGATATGAAAATTGATATTAATTTGATCTAATGATGAAGATGGATTTTGGATCCCAAAGTGATCAACCCTTAACAAGCTCTATTCCTCCCAGAACATCCAACGACTTACATTCATCATGATCGGTGGCCTAGATTGATATTGAAACTCAAGGTGCTCTACCAATAACATAGTAACTTGCCCTAAAATATCCAACGATGAAGGTTTATCATGATCAATGACCCAAATTCATTTCAGGTTTAAAGATGCTCACTTGATAATGAAGATATGATAATTTATTATGAAGCTGGAAGTAATTAGGGGTTAGTGGATTTCCTCTACTATGAAATATCCAACAACCAACATTCATCACGATCAATAGCAGAGATTTTATTTGGAGTTAGAGATGATCACTTTTTAATGAGTTAACTTACACTCGAGAGATATGATGGATAGCATTCATCGAAATCAACAATGGAGATTGAATTTAGAGTCAAAGATGATTGCATGTTAACAAGGTAACTTACACCCAATAGATCTGACAACTGATATTAATCTAATCTAATGACAAGATGGATTTTGGATCCCAAAGTGATCAACCCTTAAAGAGCTCTATTCCTCTCAAAACATCCAATGACTTACATTCATCACGACCGATGTCCTAGATTGATATTGAAACTCAAAGTGCTGTACCAATAACATAGTAACTTGCCCTAAAATATCCAACGTTGAAGGTTGATCATGATCAATGACCCAAATTCATTTCAAGTTTAAAGTTGCTCACTTGATAATGAAGAGATGTGCACCTGAAATATATAGCAACTAATATTCATCGAAATCAATGACTCAGATTCACTTCGGGGATGAAGATGCTCACACAATAACTAAAAGTTGGTACCTAAAATATATAATGGTAGAGGATGATCTAATTGGATGAGATAGATCTAATTCGAGGTTGAAACTGCTTGAATGTTAGCAACAAGAATTTCACCCAAACGAATCTTGAGATGACATGTTTTGACTATCTTTCAATTCAGTTTCCCATGTCATCACCATCTGCATCATCAGGAAACCCCAAAATTCCCAATTTTTCATAATTTTCAAAAATTTATAGTTTTGGCACTAATGTATATGTATATTTTTACAAATGTTCTGTCTGCCATAAAATTTTCAAAATTGGATATGCAATTATCCTTCTACTTCATTGATTCCAATCCTACAGTTATAAATTCAACGATTATACCCATCAAATTGACCTTTTTAAACCAATTTTCATGTTGATTTTTTTCTAGAATAAGGGATTTTCACCCAATTAGCATTTTTCTTCAAATTTACATAAGGAAATTTTGTAACTGCAATTTTATAAAATCCATTCTTCCATTATGTCATGTAAATTCTACCTCAGAACATATGGGAAATTCAACCCATAATTGTTTTGTTCTTTTGTAGCTCTACATGAGTTTTTCCATATGCCAATTTTTCAATTATGCCATGGAGGCATTCCTTCAAACATTTTGTATGCAACCTGTAATTTTTCCTCTTCAAGTGAATTTTTATCCTATACAACCCAAGTGCTATTGTTGAACTTATGCTTATATTGAGAGGGGGGTGAATCAATATAAGATATTTTTTTCTTTATTTAACCATTCATCAATCATTTATTAGCTGAGAAACAATAATCACATATAAACTTAAATCACAATGCGCAAAGTTTAACATGGAAACTCAATTGAGAGAAAACCATAACCTTATATTTATAAATTTTTATAGGCACTAACCTACTACTACAAATATTGTAGGCACCAAACTAATTGAGACACAAATATCCTTAATTGAGCACCAACTCAACAATATGTAGGCACCAACCTACTAGAGACACGAATCTCCTTAACTGAGCACCAACTCAGCAGCGCTCGTAGGCACCAACCTATTGTTACAATATTTGAAAGCATCAACCTACTAGAAAAACAAATCCCCTCACCCAATCACCAACTCAACAAGATATGTGTAGACACCAATCCAATATCTTCATACACAAAGTACTTCTGACTTCACATGCACGCTTTGTTCCAAAAACAATCCTTCAAACCCTAGTCACAAGTAGCCTTCATGCCCTAGTGAGACTCATAGCATCATTCCTAGAATATGATCCCAGACTATAGCATCACAACCTAGACAACACACATTTCAGCATCACAACCTCAAAATATGGCACATTGCAGCATCATAGATATTCAATATTTCATAGTGCACCTTAAGAACCATAAAATCCCAAGAAAACCACTTAGACTTTTGGTTCACACCTTTAGATCCCCAAAAGACATCCCAACTCCTTTAGCGCACCTCAGATAAATTTTGTGCACCTCAAACTTGATATCTTGCTTGGTTACACTAAAGATGTGCACATATATCATGTATTTATAGTATTTATGTCCTCTCTTTCAATGTTGACCTGTAAAGACTAGTTGAGCCGATCTAACTTTTCTAGCTGGATTATCGGACGGAAAAATTCACATCTCCTCATTCCTAGGGAGTCATAGGGAATTCCATATATCAATGGCAAGGTCTCAAAATAAAATTTCCAACCATATAACATATGATCCCATTTGATATAGGTTTCTAGGTTTAAAATTCCTTCAAATATAGGGTATCCAAGTTGAGCATCAATAATCCAAAAATAATGTTTCCAACAATCTCCATCTTGCAATATTTATCTTGTACAACTATGGTCTCCTCCTATCTTTGACATCAATGGAAAAAATATTTTCAACAATCTCCCCCTTTGTCATTAATGGACACCCTTGGTCAATTTTGATACTCCACCTATCTGCAATGTTTCCTTGTGTTTGCAATTCTTCCTTTGTCTACAACTTTTCCCCCTTTGACATCAATGGAAAAGGGTTGCTCCCCCTAAGTTTGTGATTCCATTTACTCTACAACTTGTTATTTTTCAAGCAAAAATTCTTCAAGTGAAATATTCTCGATCTTCATTTCATCCTTCAATTTTCAAACCATTATGTACTTTTGATCCTTCAAAAGTATATCTCTAATTTCCCACTTGTTCACAATTGATCATTATCCAGGTTGTCTCTGCTACAAGTATCCAACACCGATCCTTCTATTTGATTGTTTTTATTGAACAAACCTTCCACTCCAAATTCATGACATTGGTTTTTTGAATGGGGTGAAGATTTAGTATTTGAATATGTTTCTTCCTCCACATTCATTTCTGACAAGGACCAATCACATGACTTATCTCATCTAAAAGAGTATTGTAAACTTGAATTTCCATATTCACAAGGAAATGTACCAGTATTTCCTTTTCTATAAATGGGGTGTACATGATTTGAGTGAGAATCAAAACAATGAATCTCCCAACCATATTCATCTATCTTATCACATCCTTTCTCACAACAAAAAGTTTCATCTCTCTCTGTTTCTTGCTTGTGCTTCCTTTTCCAAACCTTTGAGTATTCTTCTTTATGTTTGAAAATAACTTCTTCTTCCTTGTTTTTTTAGGACATCCTACTACATTGCTTCTACAGTAACATGTTGTGTGTCCATAGTTATTGCACTTATAGCATTCAATAATGTAATCAAGTAGAGGAGAAAATGAATTGTAGTTTATGTTAGAAAACCCATGAGAACTTCTAGTTTTGTTTCTCACATAGTCATCCTTTGAGATATTATAATAACATATATTTTTATCTCTCACATGATCACTTATTACATAATCTCTACAATATATTGCCTTATGACCAAAATTGTTGCAAGAAAAACAATAGCAAAGAAAGAGATTTTGGTACCGGTTTGTGAAAGGCCTTTTTGGTGGAACATCTCTCCTGAACTCATTCTTGTGTTTCTTGTGAGAAGAATCAAGTTTATGTTGGTCATCATTTCCTTTAATGATGATGCTTTCGTTATTTATGTATCCTTTGAGAATATTGGCATAGCTTTTAGGATTTTCTTCATTTTCCTTTTCTGATGGCACTGTGACCTTAGTGCTTGCATCTCCCTTGGTTTTTTTTTTTCATCATAGCCAAGACATGTCTTGGTGAATGGTGACCTTTGGAGACTTAGAATATTATCTAAGATTTTGGTACTTTTTCTGTAACGTCCTCGGCCATCCATGTCGGGCCACGCTACACCAGAGAACTCTTATTGTTCTCTCTGCGGAACATACTGTAACATACCCAGCATCCAACCGAGCTATGCTACATAAATTTTTTGAACTGCATGCAATTAATATATATATATATACACATGCATAACTCTTGCGGAAGCATTATTTATAAAACGTAAACATACAAATACATCTGTAAATACACGTATTCACACCGAAATAACAATAAACATATACATGCAACATATACAGGAAATACCCATAAAAATAAATACAGTTATAACTGCACATATGATAACCCATAAAAATAAACACATAAATAACAATGCAGCATGTAAATTTATCACACAATTGGCACTTATCTAGGTAATAATGTCACCAACTACGTGCAGACCTTCCACGAACCTCCCATCCTTAGACCACACTGTTCATCACTCTCAACAGTGAGTCACCCCCGAGTTGGGACTAAACTCCACCCTGGTAAAGGGATTCATAACCAAGCTAAAGATTCATAGACAACAGAAAAGACTATGTCTCATGTGCCAACTCAACTAACAACCTACAGTCCCTCATTCCCCACATGCTTGTCCCAACCAGGAAGTGTGCCCCTTCTCTGTTCAACATTCCTTCGGCTGCCCCACTTCTTTTTCTGGCCTTTAGCAACAGGTCGGACAGGAAGTCTCTGATCACTGTAGCTGCAATTTAGCACCTTCAGGAAATCAATTCCTAGCAATTCTCTCACGCAAAGAATTGATCATAGGCCTGACAACCCACCTCTTCAATATCCCATGGGCTTGACAACCCACTTCTCCAGTCCAACCCCCAATCTAACTAGCTACACGAACCCAAAATGGCTATGGATGTAGGTTTAGGTACAGTCATGAGATATGAAATTAGATAACTCAATGGGTGTGTGCATGCTCATGGATGATTGACTAGATGACTGAATGATGGAAGGAATCATGGTAAGAATGATGGAAAAGATGATCAGAAATGAACTAAGTCCCAACAATATGTATGCATCTCCTCAACTTGACACTTGTCATGTTGGGAGATACTTTGGCCCACTTGTCACCAACTTTAGAACTTAGGATAAAATAATTATCCATACTTTATGATTTAAGAAATATTAATATAATATTCCTTTTTGGCTTAAGCTCCCTAGATTAGCCATTTTCTTAACTTTTTAGGCCCCTCCCTTTCCCTAACCAGTGGAGTTTAGTCCCCCATCTCTTTTATCATGGTTGATCTACACGCAACGATGTATTTTATATTAATCATGAGACATATACAAAATAGGCGCACTGGCCTTCAACATCTAGGCTCTCTGGACTAATCAAAACATAAGCATCCTAGCTTATAATAACTGGCTCACCAACCTATAAAACATAACATATACACAAAGTTTTGATGGCCTCAATATCGTACGCACTTAAGATGTTGCGTGCGATATCATGGAATGTGCACACTTCATCATTTTACTGTGCAGTACATGTGTGCACTATGCCATGAAATGTGCATACAAAAATGATATCAAACATCTCACCAGCTTAAGTACATTTTCATTTACATTACAATTGGGTTCAGCCTAGGGATATTACAATCCCCTCCCCTTATTTATGCACTGTCCTCAGTGCATCATGTGCCCATATACAACAAAACTTCAAAAATCCTCAAAAAGATGCAGATATCCTGCCCGCATTGCATCCTTATGCTCCCAAGTAGAGTCCTTAGGACCGTACCAGGTCCATTGGACATTTACAAGCCCTATGCCTCGATTCCGGAGCTGTTTGATTTCCCGGTCCAGAATGTGTACCAGATGCACTTGAAAAATGCCTTCTTGCTCCACCTGAATCACATTCCAATCAATAACATGATTAGCATCAGGTATATATTTCTTTAACAATGATACATGGAATACATTATGAACAGACATAGATGCAAGCAATGCAATCATATAATCCACTGGACCAATCCTCTCTAGGATATCAAATAGCCCACAATAGTGAGCTGCCAACTTTGAATAATTTCCCAATTTCAGGGAACTTCTGTTGGATTTCACTTTCAAAAATACATGGTCATCCACTTTAAATTCCCTATGAGTTCTGCCCTTATCAACATAGATTTTTTGCCTGTCTTAGGCAACCTTTAAATTTTTCTTTACTTTTATCATTTTCTCCTCCATTTCCCTAAGAAAATCTGGCCCAACCACTGCTTTTTCTGCTAGGTTATCACAACTTACTGGTGTGTTGCACTTTCTGCCATAAAGTGTCTCAAATGGGCTCATCTTTAGAGATTCTTGGTACCCATTGTTATAGGAAAACTCTACCAAGTGTAGGTATTCTTCGCATTTTGATGTTTTATCCATCACATACATCCTTAACATATCTTCAATCACTTGATTTACCCTCTTTGTTTATCCATTCAATTCTGGATGATAAGATGTACTAAAATTCAAATTTATTTCAAATCCATTAAATAATCCTTTCCAAAATTTGGAGGTAAATTTTGGATCTCTGTCAGACACAATTGTCTTGGGTATACCATGTAATCTATAAATTTCCCTCATATAAACATCATCAATGTTCGTTGCCTTGTGAGTGAGCTTAACTGGAACAAAATGGGCAGCTTTGGTAAGCTTATCCACCACTACCATGATAGAATCATGTTGTTTGTTTGTTCTAGGAAGTTTAGTGATGAAATCCATTGTTACAACTTCCCATTTCCACTCAGGAATGGGTAATGGTTGTAGCAAACCAGTTGGGTGTCTATGCTCAACCTTTACTTTTTGACATTCCAAACATCTGGCAATAAAATCAGCAACCTCTTTCTTCATGCCTGGTCAATAATATTGGCTTTTGACAGCTGCAATAGTTTTCTGATAACCTAGGTGCCTAGCATAAGGTGCATTATTCATTTCCCTCAATATCATATTTTTCAATTCCTGAGAATTTGGTACATAAATTTTTCCCCTGTACATGAGAATTTCATCATTATCTAGCTTGTATTCCTCAATTTTCTGCTGCAAAATACCTTGTTGTAATTTTGCCACTAATTCCTTGTGTTGCAAATCTGATTTGGTAGCCTCTATAATTCTGGGTTTTAAATCTGATTGGTACATGTTAATGGTTGTAGCATGCATTTCATGCACTCTTTTGCTGAGTGCATCAGCCACTTTGTTCTCTTTCCCCTTGATATGCTTTATATCAAAGTTATATTCACTTAGAAATTCTAACCATCTACTTTGCCTAGCATTTAGAGTTGGTTGATCAAATAAATATTCCAAACCACTATGGTCTGTTCTTAGCTCAAACCTTTTCCCCATGAGGTAGTGTCTCCATTTCCTCAAGGCATGCACTATGGATGCCAACTCCAAATCATGAGTGGCATGGTGTCTTTCATGCTCCTTCAACTTCCTTGATTCATAACATATAACAAACCCATTTTGACCGAGGACTCCACCAAGTCCCTCTTTTCATGCATATGTGTGCATACAATGAAGTCTTCATTTGGGTCTGCAATCCTTAGTATTGGAGCACTTGTTAACAATTGTTTCAAGTGTTGAAAACTCTTTTCACAATCCAATGTCCACTGAAACTTCACACCCTTTCTTTGCAAGGAAGTGATTGGGTGTGCAATCTTTGAAAATCCTTCAATAAATCTCATGTAGCATCCGGAAAGGCCCATGAATGATATGACCTCTATCACATTCTTTGGTGTTGACCATTCTCTAATGGCTTCTATCTTCTCAGGATCCACTGCTATCCCATTCTTTGAAATGATATGTCCCAAATAGTGAATTTGCTTATGATAAAATAAGGACTTGCTCAATTTAGCATACAACCGATGCTCCCTTAATACTTGAAACACCATTCTCAAATGATTCTCATGCTCTTCTTCTGACTTGGAATATATAAGAATGTCATCCAAAAAGACAATGACAAAATTGTCTAAATATTCTCGGAAAATACCATTCATTAAGCACATGAAAACAGTTGGTGCATTTGACAACCCAAATGGCACCATTATGAACTCATAATGACCATACCTTGTCCTAAAGGCGGTCTTGCTGATATCTTCCTCTTTAATCCTTACCTGATGGTATCCTGATCTAAGATCTATCTTTGAAAACATCTTTGCATCTTTCAATTGATCAAAAAGATCACCAATCCTTGGCAGAGGATACTTGTTCTTAACAGTCACTTTATTCAATTGTTTGAAATCAATGCACAATATTAATGTTCCATATTTCTTCTTCACAAACAATACCAAGGCACCCCAAGGTGACACACTTGGGCGTATATACCCCTTCTTCAAAAGATCTTGAAGTTGAATTTGAAACTCCTTCAACTCCGGTGTACTCATTCTGTAAGGAGTCTTTGAAACTAGAGTTGCTCCAAGCATTAGATTTATAGAGAAATCAATGTCTCTCTTTGGGGGTATTCCTGGTACCTCCTTGAACACATCTTCAAAATCTTTCAGTACTGCATAATCTTCTAAATTTGGCACCTTATCTTTAGGTGTCTCCTCCATATGAGCTGCAAATATTTGACACCCTTTTTTGTAACATTTCTTCAACTGCAAAGATGAAATTTCTTTGATGGTTATTGTACTGGGAATTCCCTGCACTTTCCTTAGTTTTCCTTCCTCATCCAAGCAATTGAATGTCTTGTTATGAAAGTCCAACATAGCATGATGTTGGTCCAACCAATCCATCCCAATTACACAGTCATAGGAACCTAAAGGCAAGATGTTCAAATCTTCCCTTGTGTTCAGTCCATTCATGTCCATAAGACATGACTTAACCATCTCGTTAAATTTTCTTTTGGCTCTTGTAGCCAGCTACAACAACCAAGATTTCCCATTCTTTCTTCTTGGAAAATGCAAACTTTCCACCATCTTAGGTTCTATATAACTATGACTAGTTGTTGAATCAATTAAAGTAGCAATGGTTTCGTTGTTGATCATAACTTCCACTTCAATCATATGTGACTGATACTCTGCTTGCTTGTTGTCTAGGGTTGCATAGATCCTTGGCACATTTCTGCCCATGTCCTCCATTGTTTTAGCTTGATGTACATTGTGAACAATTCTCCCTTTTTCTCCTTTGCGAGGACAATCTCTGAACATGTGATCTCCTTTACAACCCCAACATTGAATAGGTGGTTGCCTTGGTATTTGACCCCCTGTTTCAATCGTTCTGGGCTCTCTAGGAGTTTGTTGTCCCCATGGATTATTTTTGAAAAATGGTGGCTTAGCTCCCTTCTTCCTTTGATCCATCTTGAACTTCTTTTTGTCTTCCCAAGCTTTTTGGAAATTTGTCCTTGCTTTTTAATGATCATATAGGCATTTAGTTCGCCTTATGGTCTCCTCCAATATCTTGGGATCATCATACTGTATTTTGTCACTAATATATGATGGCAATCCACTAAAATACCTTTGAATCTTAACTATCTCATCCTTGATGAAAGAGACATATTTCAGTAGTTCTAAAGACCTTCTCTCGTATTCATCTATTGTCATACTCCCAAGCTTGAGTTCAAATAAATCCTTCATTTTCTTGTCATAATATCTCTTAGTCAAGTATTTCTTCTCAAAATACTTCTTGAATTCCCTCCAAGTGACACTTTTCTCTTTAATGTGTTGCACTTGCACAAGATGATCCCACCACATGGATGCCTTTCCCTTGAGTTGATAGATAACAATTCTACCTTCTGCATGAGAAGAATAATTAAACAATTGAAAATACTTTCTCATGCCCAGCAACCATGTTTTTGCATCTTCATCCTTCTTGTGCTCACCATCAAATGTAGGAGGTTTGATTTTTTTCATTTCTCCTCGTAGCTCATCCACCCCAGACCTCTTGTGCTTCCTGACAAGGGATGGACTTGAGTTGTTGTGTGCTCTCTTATTGGAATGCCTTGGGGAGTGGTGTTGATGTCTGCTAACACTTCTGGATTTTCTTTTCTCATCAGAAGGCATGTGACTTCCTGATTTGCTTGAGCCACTCTCCTTATCCAATTTCTTTTCTATTATGTTCAAGCTCCGCAATAACTTCATTTTGAAGTCATCCTACTGCTCCTTGGCTCTCATAATCCTTTCATTATCATCTTTATGGCTTTGGACATCCTTTTGAAAAAATTTAATGGTCTCTTCCATATTCATGTTTTCATTCCTTTCATCTCCATGTCCATTGGAGTTTGTTCCTTAAATGCCCAAATGGACATCCATCCCTCTAATCTCATCCTCCTGACTGTAAGTCCCCTGTGTTTCTTCCATTACTATGGAATTTATGTTGATATTGATCTGATCTATTTGTTGTTAACTCTGCAAAATGTGCAGCCAACAAAACTTTGTCAAGCTAATTGTTTCAACAATTTCATGAAAATATGAACCATTCTGGTTCAATAATATATATCATAATTATTTCTTCTGATTTCCTGAAAAATTGAATGTCCAAATCAATTTTATGGGTGGATATTTAGATTCCACTGTCCAATACCTTTCCAACACCTTCTCCCATGCTCAATTCCGAGTCTTGAGCAGAAAGTTATGGCTATTTGAAATTTTCTCATTAAATTTTCTGTTCATTTTTCAACTTGGCCCTCAAAAACGCGTTGTAAAAAGATGATGTTCAAATGATATAAAACGTCGTAGAAAATCATTGGTTTTCTGTTGTTGTTCACCCTTCAAATGACTTCACACGCACAAATTTCAATATGCGCACTCGTATTTACCATGTGCATCAACAACACAAGGTAAATCATGCTTCACGCACTTTAAAACCACTATGTATCATTTCTCTGTCGCCCCAATAACTTGCGCGCACTACTTTTGTGTCGCGCACCAATACCCACCGCACACAATTTTGGGATTGCGCCCTGATATCCACCGCGTGCAGTTTTTCTTTTTGTACCATGCGCCAATATCCACCGCATGCAGTTTTTGTACCGCACGTTGATATTCCACGTGCATTTCACTCAACACGTTGCACCATGCCAAAGTTTAGTACGCCCCATCGCACACCAATACTTTGTGCGCACCATTCACTAAATTTTCGTGCGACCACATTTACCCACATTGCGAGCACAACTAACTGTGTTGTGCCAACACTGTGCACACCACGCATGTCATCAATATGTGTGTGCACACCATACAATGCTAAATTTATTGCGTGGTCCTGTACACCAACATTTTTCCGTGGCGCCGAAATTTAGCGCGCACGCCCGCATACTAACATTTTTCGCACGGCACCCAAATTTAGCACACACACCTGCACACTAACATTTTTCTGCACGACACCAAAATTTAGCGTGCACGCCAACACTCAAATATCTTGCCCCGCAGTGCCGAATTTTACCTATCACCATCTTTTCACTGCACATCATGAATTTTTAGTGAGCCCACCTCCGCACATTCATTTATATGTGCTATCACCCCATAAATTATGGGAATAAACTAATGACTTGGATATTATGGATATTATCTGTATCTAGTGTTCTTATTGGCAATTGATTTTCATTTTACAAAAAGAAAAAGAAAAGGAAAGAAAAAGAAAAGAAAAGAAAAGAGGGCAAAAAGAATTGAAACAAAAAGCCCCATGCAATAATAGTAACTTGGTCATACCTTTCAAGCATGACCAAGTTCTTTTAAATTTTCAATGTTGATAGGTTAGTGAATACATCTGATCAGACCATCTAATCCTGGTCAGATAGCCCCTAGGGTAGAACTAGTGAATACATCTGATCAGACCATCTAATCCTGGTCAGATAGCCCCTAGGGTAGAACTAGTGAATACATCTGATCAGACCATCTAATCCTGGTCAGATAGCCGCTAGGAAGAATAATATCTTAACCCAACAGTTTAATCTGGGTTAATTGCCTTGTGAAAGTAGGTTAGAATTGTAGATTAATTGCTTTGCTTGTTTTCCCCAAATAAAACCCACTTGAAGAAAATGCCACATCAAGTCTCCGTTGCCTAATGATAGTTGAAGTGATGTCCCCTTGGTGGTGTCTAAGAAAAAGTTTGGAAAAAACCCATAAGAAATTTACTAATCCTACGTTTTTCCCTACACATGACTTTTCCGCTCCTGACATATGTTTCATTCACTTTCCCATGGTCCAGATCACGGCTCCTAGATCAACGGCTCACACAGCATTCCGGACCCCCCCTTGCATTCTACCTTTAACGAAGGGGGGGGGGGGGGTCCGGAATCGGCGATAATATCCACGCAGATATGGACGGTCCAGAAGAGAGCGCGTGAATCCATGGCCCACATTGGATTCTGGACCCCCCCGCCCGTTCTACCTTTAACGGAGGGCGGGGAGGGGCGGGGGGGGGTCCAGAATCGGTTATAACTGGGGCGCACATCTGGACACCCCCGTCCGTTCTGCCTTTAATGGACAGGGGGGGTCCGGAATGGGTGTTAAGGAGCGCGCTGAGATCTGCGGCCTGAAAGCGAGCGCGCAGATCTATGGATCAAAATGAATTTCAGACCCCCCTTGGTGTCTTGCTTTTAATCAAAGGGGGGGGTCCGGAATAGATATTTCCCGCAGGCGGGCCCATTGTCACAGGTGGCACAAGTCTATTGGTCCTTAAGTCTCGTCCCTCACATGGTGTCTGACAGCCGCCACTCCTGGACGTCATCCTCCACTAAGTCCACTTGTCCCACTTGCTTCCGGTTTTGAGTCCCATCCCATAACTGTTGTCAGCCATGCTGTCAGACCTTTACCCTTCCACTCATGAAAGGCCCCTTTTGGCGACTTTTACCTCCAATCACCAGCCTCCACGTCACCCTTCCGTATACTTTAGCCACCGTCATCTGCCAACTCATCCCAAGTGGCCTGTTGTCAATTAATAACTGGGCAATATACCCGTTGTCATGCTGACCATTTTCCCACGTCCAACCGACCCATTTTTGAATAAAACTATCGTTCTCCCTGTTCATTCGTTATTCGTCCATCGCACCAGAAATATCTTATTCCTCCATTTCTTTCGTATCACCTTCACCCGCAGTTTTCCAACCCCACTAACGTATTATTTATTGCAGGTATAGTTGCTAAAATGGTGTCAAAGACAAGACAAGAGGAAGAAGAAGAGAATCATTTTCTTCCTCCTCCGATTGACCTGGATAAAGTCCCCTTGGTCGATAAAGATCGATTGATAGCAGACACTATTTGTTGTTTTGACTTCTCTGATCTACAGTCATGGCTCCGGGAAGTCTTCCTGGACCAAAGCGACGAAATTGGACTCTGGGAGTCCAATTTGCCCATGTATCTCTTTCCCCAAATTCATCATTTCCCCGAGTTTTCCCTCAAATGCCAAGCCCATTACGTCCCCGACCAGAAAGCCATCGTTTCTTCATCCGGAGACGTCCTTTTCTTCATCACCTTGGAAGCTATTGACCAGATGATGCAAATCACCCGTGTTGAATCTGCATCCCCATTCAGCTTAGAAATCCTCACTGAGCTTTATCAGAAAATGAATTTCCCCCAGAGAGCTCAAATATTCGAGCTTTTTCTCCCCACTTCCGCTCCACTCCTGTCCACCAATCCCCCGTATCCTTCTTCCATGTTTTCCACCAAAGGGAATCAAATTATTTCTTCCCTGTGTGCCCTGCTTGGTTACTATTCTGATCAATGGGTAGACGAGCCCATCCTGGGTTTTCTGTCCATTTTCTCAAATGATGAACAACCGACCACGCAATTCGACTACAGCACCTTCTTGGCCAATAATATCCATGAGAAATTTGTGAATTTCACCACAGAGGGCATGTTCAGGCATTCATCCATTCTGGCTTACATGTTCGTCTATTTTCAAGCCGAACGGTTCAATTTCTCCATACAGAAGATGGACGCCGACGGAAGGCCCCAGCCTGTCACAGCGTGGACTTCTCTTCTGAAACATAACTCTGTTGAATACGGTTTCAAAGATTTCATTGACCAGTTTTACCACCCTGTGGTGAGTATGTTGAGTGGCATGCCTAAGCCACGAATAAATGATGAAGTCCGGAGAATTATGCATCTCTCAGACAATGCAAAGACAAGAGACTGGTACTTGTATCAGAATCACACAGAAATCAGAGTCTACGGGTGTGAATTGCCGCCTTACAAACTCCCTCAATATTTACCGGTAAGGATTTTTGCATTGGAATATATTAGGCAAATAATGAATTCAGACGACATTCATATCGTTTCCCTGAAGAAAAAACAACAATTAAGAATCAAGGGGCAGATCGGTTCGTTCATCTACAATAGCTGAGGCACAGGGGAGGAAGCAGACCGAATGTTAAAGGAGATGAAATTCTTTACAAGTTTCACCTGGCACTATGATCCCTGCGGGATCATTTCCGAAATGAGAGTAAAAAATAAAAATGTCCCTTATGCCCATGAGTCCAGGTCGGAGATCGAGAAATTCGCTAATCAGACGGAATGGGATCCCAACACTTTGATGGATGTGGAACCACCTGTTGAGGTGTAAAAGCAGGTGCCCTCAACAAGCGTGCCACCCACTACCACACCTCAGAATCCCAAGGAAAAGAGACCCCGACAGGAATCATCTTCTCCTGTAAAAGAGGTGTCGTCAGAGGAGTTTAAGATGCACGCCAAAAGGCCAAAAACAGTTTCAACGACAAGCACGACAGTAGAACAAGAGCTCACAGCCACCACAGTGACCACCACAGGGGTCAAGCCGTCCGGTTTGCCTTTCGGCTCGAGTCAGCACAAGGCAATAACACCAGCAATAAAATCCACAGATTCTCCCACAGATGCTCCGTCAAGCAAGACCGGGCCCAAGTTGGGCATTTTTGAAAAGTATGATTTGATCAAGAAGAAAAACTAGACTCTCACTACCAGCACTTATGCCCAGTTCCAGAAGCAGTTGTCCACGACTCAGCATAGGCTTCTTTCAGCATTTGACACAGAGAAAGGTAGGATGCATATGGCTTACCTCCAAGCACAAGTGTCGGATCCCAAGGTTATATCAGATTATAAAAGGGCCACATTCGAGTTTCAGGCTAAAGACGTGCACCCATCAGATCATATGGATCTGCACAAGCAAAACGGGGAGATGGTTTTCCACACTTTGGCCCATGCTACAGCATCTACATCAAAATTTCGGGTAGCATTGAGCAATGCCCAGACCCAACTGAAGTTGGACAAAATATCTTCTTTCGCAAAAGACAACAAAATCAAGACGTTGGAGGAGTTGGTCCTCAAGATCAGTTACGACCCCACGAATGTCAAGGCCATTGAAGAGATGATCAAAAAGAAAAACACTGACATTTCATCCTGAAGAAAACAGCTAAAGATCCCCCCAACTAAGGACCCCCAAGCAAAGGAGATAGTCAAAAAGGAAGGGGAAAAGGATGAGATGTTAAAATTACTCATGGAACAGAATGCTCAGCTAAAGGAGATGGAGGCAGAGATGGAAAGACTGCTAAAAGAGAGAGAGCAGGCAAAGACAATGGAAGGAATCCCATTAAGTGCTATCCCAATTGCAGGATTGAGCACAGCAACAGTGACTGCCATTCCATCTGCTGCATCAGTGCCACTACCGGAGGGAACAATAGACTTGGCCAAGTCTATGGAGAGAATGAACCTGCAAGAGTCAGAAATCAGCAGGCTTAAGAAAGAAGTGGAGAATCTCCAAGAGCTAAAGACTTCTTTCCAGACAAGTCTTTCCAAAGAGAAACAAGTGAATGAGCAAATCAAGAAGGAGTTACAGCAGCTCCAGAAACAGACAATGGCAGGAAATACTTTGGTAGAGGTGAAGAGATTGTGTGGTCAGATATCTCCAAGTCCATGAATAAAATCTGGCCAATGGTTCAAATCATGTTTGAAAAAAATGAGTTGCTCGAGAGGAGTAAGCAAGTTGTTGAGAAAATCATAATGGAGTTGGGAGACATGCCAGCCCAAGCGAATGAAATCATACGGTTCCTGAATTCCAAGACTAGGGAGGAACTCAAAGAATTAAAGATTGAGGACAGGACAGAAACTATATTGGAGGTGAAAAGGGTCCTAACCAAAAGAGGTCTCATGCTTCAGCTTGAGGAAAAGATTCAAGTCATGGATCAAGGAGTGCAAACTTTTTTCAATAAGATAGATGCTCTTCAAAGGAAGGGCCTGCCTAGTCTGAAGGTAATTAACGACAAATTAATGACACTCCCTGATTACAAGAAAAGGTTGATTGAAGTATCTAAAGATAGTTCCAAGTTTGCAGGTGTAGAGGGAAGCATCACAGGAAAAGCATTCATGGAGGCCTTGCAGTTGGATATTAGTATCCAACATGAAATTAAACACATATTCACAATCAAGCCTACATTTTCTAAATATACGGACATGGATGAAGTGTATCGGAGGTTGCTCAAAGTCACAGTGCCAGGTCATATCCGATGGGAAGAACTGTGTGATCTACTAGATTAGCTGATGAGCTGTCACAATCCAGTCACCGGTCCAGTCAGAAGAGATTGCGAAAGCACCTCGCCAACGACCTACCCCAGAAATTTCCGCATGCAGTTGTAATGAGTCATCAAACAGTTTTTGATTAGTTAAAGTAGTTAGACTAAAAATAGAATGAGCACGTCCTGATCAGTTATGACAGGAACGTTGTAATTTGAATTATAAATACTTCAACTCTCAAAGTATTGAGGGTTGTTGATTCGCACACCCTATTGCTATCAAGCTGTACTATTTTTTGATCGACCATTAATAAAGAAGAGGCATTTACAGGATTCTTGTGTATGTTCACTGGTGACGTTGATCTTCTAAGTTAAATGTTTTTCTTTCTCTGTATTCATTTTGTTTTCTGAATCTAATCTTTATGAATAGTGTTATGTTGTAGGATTTATCTGTGATACCCTGTTTCCGATTCTAAAGATTTATATGTTTATCTTCTAATACCTTCAATTGAGAAATTCTTAACTGCTTGTTAGTTGAACTTATTTTCCTCATCTTTTCTTATGTCCATCATTTTAATTTATAAAGATCCAATGAGTATATTATCTCGCCATGTGGAGGTTCTCTTTAGCATTTCTGGTTGCATCGATTATTTGTTTAAATACAGACCCCATAGCCCAATGGATGTGTAGACTGTCTCAACTGACTTCAAAAACTCATTTACAACGGAACCAACAGTTTCTTTACCTAGCCTAATATCTGAAATAAAAAACAAAGCTAAATCACATAGAGAGATCCCTCTCTGAAGCTGGAAGGGCTAGATCCCAGCTTTAAAAGCGGTTGGTTAAGGTTACCTTTGTA
>ML796890.1:461463-472846 GCA_009831015.1 Picea engelmannii
CCATCAATTAGTATCAGGGCGAGGTTCCTTTAAGCACATTCGAACAAACTGAAAGGAAGATCAAATTAAGCACACATGGATGGACAAAAGATTTACAATGAGAATGGAACTCCAATACTTAGAAAATAAGAATACATATGTTGGAGTATAAGAATGGAAATTCATCTGAAGGTATTGGGACATGATGTATGGAATTCAGTGATCACTGATTATTTCCCACCAAATAGAGTAAGGACTCCAACTCAAAATAAATCCAAGAAAATTAACTCAATGGCAATGAATACAATCCTTGATGGATTACCTGATGATATCAAAGAAAATATAAGGGAATGTAACTCTGCAAAAGAACTCTGGGAAAAAATAAAAGACCTCTACTCAGATGAGAAGTCAAGTGAAGCATTTCAATCAGAACAAAGTTTAGCCTACAACAATTATAGTGATGAATATTCTTTTGAAGAATACTCAGACATTGAAGTAGAAGTCAATATGGAAGCTGAGCTTGAAATTTCTTTGGACGAACTGAGAAAATATAAACAAAGGTATAAACAACTAAAGGATCAACTTAAGACTGTTGAAAAATTAAAGAAAGGGACTGAATCCCTTAATAAAGTTCTCAGTCTACAAATATCTCCCTCAAACAAATATGGCCTTGGATATGACAACACACACATAATTAAAGGATCAAGTCCTATTACTTAGATTGAGGTTGAAGATGACATGTCTATTGATGATACCTCCAAAGAATCTGCTCATCCTCCCAAGAAGATGTATCAAATCAAAAGAGAAGACTCAGCCTTCAATAAAGGTAAAAAATCTCCACAATGTTCTGATTGCAATAATGTTGATATTGAATTATCCCTTGCAAGTAGAGAAGAATATTCAAATACAATAACATAATGTTTTGTTAGCATCTATCCCATGGAAGACGAAGAAGAAAAACTATCAAAGACCAAAGAAAAGGTTGATTGGAGTATCTCTAAATACCTCTATCACCATAATGAATCAGACTATAGCTATCTTCATTACTACACTCAAGAATTTCTTGAAAAGAGTCAAAAGCATGTCTTGTAAATAAAGGAAATTCTCAATTATAGTAAAAAGATAATATATGAATAGGACATTCAGTTAGAAGAGAAAGAAGAGGAGATCAAGAGACTGAAAAATGAAATCAGTCAAGCAAAAGAAGAAAAGAAGGAAGATGATGATCCAAGCAAAAACCTTGCAGATCTAAAAGAACTAAGGGAAATCTATGTCAATCTTAAAATCCAACTTGAATAAGCCAAAAGGAGAGAAGAAGTAGTAAGGAACCAGTTGGACAAAAAGGAAGAATCTTGTCATAAGATGGAAGCAGAAGTTGTGAATATTAGAAAGAAGGTTGAGAATTTAGACACACAAATCAAGTTCTTGAACAAATCCATGACCCTGGATGAGATATTGGATAGTCAGAGATCACCATATGACAAAACCAGTCTTGGCCACAACAAGGAAGAAATTAGTAATCACAAGAAACCTGATGCAAGTCCTTCATTTGTAAAAAGTGAAGACAAGTCTGATGCAAGTCTTTCTTTTATAAAAAGGGAAAGCAAGTATGATGTGGGTTCTTCATGTTCAAAGAATAAAAGAAACACTACAAAACATAGAAGATCAGATCAAGGAAGACATCTAGAAGCTACTCATACACCTCAAAGAAAATTCAGAAGAGAGACACCTTCATGGATGAATCAAAGAAGGTATGACAGTGTCTTTAACGGTTATTGTTTTTCTTGTAATGAATATGGTCATAAAGCCTTGGATTGTAGGCATCATGGAAGAAAACAATTCGGTAGGTTCAACAACAGTATAATATGTTGGAACTGCAATCATGTTGGACATATTGTTGCATATTGTTACACTATGAGATGCTACAGTTGTGGTGGATATGGCCACAAAGCCTATAATTGTTGGAACTCAAGAAGACAGCCTATAAGAAATGCTTAACACAATATGACAACAAGAGTAAATAAGAATACATGGAAAAGAAAATCTGAAGTAGCAAACAAGAAAGTTGAGGAAAATATTTTTCCTGAAACTGATGAAGTTAATAATAGGAGTTTGGAAGATGAAACTACTAATAAGGAATATTCTCAAGACAAGAATAAAGAAACTACTGGTGCACATAATAATGACGTTGATGATGAATCTCCAATGGTAGAACAACAAAAATAATTGAGTGATGATTATCTCAAAAATATTTCAAACCTATTTTAATGGTACACTGAAACTCCTTATATATATATATATATATATATCTGTCCAGAAAGCTACAAAGACTATGATCAATGAAGCCAATTATCTGATGGATATTCCATCAATTGGTATTGATATTGGAGGGAAGTTGTAAGCACATCAATATTCATATTGAACAGAGCTCAACTTAGGATTAATAGTTCTAAAACTCTTTGTGAACCCTGTTTTGGAAGAGCTCATTTGGTAAAATACTTCAAGGTTTTTGGAAGTAAGGGTTACATCAAAAGGCATGATGAGAATTTAGAAAATGTGATGCTAGATATGATGAAGGTATCCTTCTTGGATATGCTTCTACCAAGAAAGCAGACAGATGCTACAATATTAGGATACATAAGATTGTTGAGAGTACAGATGTCAAGATGGATGATATAAAAACAAATTGGTATCCTAGTTAGAGATCGGTGAGAATCGATGGACAGAACCAAGGGTTGTTTGAAGAATATGACCTACAATTGCGCAGTGTTCCAGTAAGACAACGACATACGCAGAAGCAACATTCTGATGTACAAAATGAGGAAAATGACATCCTGTAGAAATAACAAGAGAAGAAACCTTGTCAGAAAAGGATACCCTTTTAGAAATAAAGGGGGAGAACAGTTAGTAAATTAACAAGGGAAGAAACCTTGTCAGGAAGAGATACCTTTTCAGAAAAAAAGGGGGAGAGTAGTCAGAAGCAGAGAGAGAGCATGTTGACAGGGGGCATCATTCATTTATGAAAGAAAAAGGTTGATTACAGGAGGAGCTACCAGTGGATTGAGAAGTACTTATATAGACAGATCATAGGAAAATAAACCCTTTTCCATTGATGTCAAAGGGGGAGAGAAACTTCATATAAAGGAAAAATTCATATAAAGTAAAACTTCATAAAAGGAAAGCATCAACACAGGGGGAGTTTTTGTATATAATGTTAATGGGTTGACCTCAATGACAAAGGAGGAGATTGTTGGAAATATTGTCATTGATGTCAAAAGTCAACGTGATGGTCTATTGTTAATGATGAATAACCACAACTGAGATTGTCATTGATGTCAACAGTCAATGTGATGATTGATTGTTAAATGACAAATGAGATTGGAATTGATGTCAACAATATATCAGTTAAGCAAGAGATGTCAAAAAATGTGCAGATATCGAAAGAGAAAACAGGAGAAGAAAAAAATCGAAAGATCAAAAGCTCAGAAGGAATAGAACATTGCACATAGAGGAAATCTGTGACTATTGTTGATCACGATAGGATCAACAATGATTCAATGATCAAAATTTATGAAGGAAGAACGGATTGTAGAGATGTCATCAGGATTAGTGAAAATACTTAACAATTGATTAATACGCAAAAAATGTGAGAAGCCTCAGTAGTCGTCCAATTAGAATGAGAAGCTTGGCAGTCGTCTGATCAAGCATTTGACCACGTTGATCGTCTGATACAATGCACATCGGTAATTTAAGTGACCATGGGCTTGAGGACCATTGAAAGATCATCACCATTGATCTACTTCAAGAATAGTCGTCAGCCATCGGATCCAGTGGAGTTGCAAGGAGGATAAGCCCAGGAGTTATTTAACACTCCAAAGTAGTGAAATGATCTGATTCATTAGATCAAGAGAACGTGTGGCAAATGATTGGAATTTCGCTGATTCGCAGATCAGGAAAGTCAAAGACATTGTTGCATGAACTCGCGAAATGCAAAATCATGATATGATCTGGACCATTGGATCATGGAGGGTCGTGGACCGTCGATCCAACAAGATTGGAATATCGGAAATCGGGAAATCAGAAATTAGGTGTTGGGTGAACAGAGCAAGCTTCTTTCAGAAATTCTGAAATGTGAACTCGTGGATTGATCTGGACCATTGGATCAAGGTATGATGTGTATCGTTGGATGCAGAGTACATGTGGAAAGAGGTCAACATTTCACTGATTGGAAATTCAAATAAATGGGTGCTCTATCCTTTGAAATCGTGATAAGATAAGGACCGTCGATTTGGAGGACATAACGAAGACTGTTGGATCAGGGTTGTGGGTCAGTGAACCACGTTAGCAAGGACACATGGCACAGTAAGACACTGACAAGTGTCAAGTTGATACATCATTTCAGGTACGTGAAAATCATGAATATGAATGATATGTTGCAGCTAATAGGCTTGTGACACATCAACAAGTGATGTCAGCAAGTTACGTCACAATGAGAATCCCAAAATTATGACAGTCATCCATCTCAATGCATGATTAATTCATAGCCATCAATCTACATCAGTGGAAGGATAGTGAAGGATTAAACACTAACCATTGATCTGGTTCAAATATGTAATGTGAGTCGTCCGATTGTTTCGACGATATCGTGATCGTGAGTTTTGTAATATTGGAAGTCACGATGACTTGAAGGAAAAAGTGTCGAAATCCCATTAGTCATCCATCTCATGAGGAGATTGAATCGTGATCGTTGGAACGATAAACGCTCAGGAGATCATCTCGCCTAAACGTGAGGTCATCGTCATTGGTCATATGGTAAAGAGGTTTTACATTGTAGATTGTAATGCGTTGCCGAAATTGCTAAGTCTATGGTTCTATGCCATCGGTCATATGACATAAGAAGTTTTAAAAAAAGAAACTATTATACATCGCTATATTCGGTAAGTCTGTGGTTCTGTAACGCACGGTCATATGTGATGGTTTGAAGGAAGCGCCTTCATGAAATCTGGTATATGTAAATATAACATATATTAGGGATCGAGTATAAATGATTAAATTGATCCATGATTGTGAGAAATTTATCACAAAAATGAATCGATACACAGTCATGATTGAAAGAGAGTTAAATCATGAAAAACATGAATAATGAATAAAAAAGAAAAATGATATTAATTAAAGTTTAGATTATCATTTTAAATGAAAAGGTACATTGGTTCAAATAAAGGGACATGATGTTTTAAATTTCACACATGTTTGAAGATTATATAAACGAGAAAAAGTGGTGAGAAGAATGTGTCTCTATGGTTCATATTAGAAGATATAAAACAAGAGCAGAGTCCAATATGAAGAATTGTTCGTTCTAAGGTGCATGTCAATGTCTTATTGAAGATCAAGAGCAGAAGAAGAGAGAGAAGCAGTTATGCAATCCAGAACTTGATACAGAAGACCATACAAGCAGAGGCTGCAGTAGACAAGTAGAATGTACATTAATGGTTACATGAGTCAAATTTAGTGAAGTACATAAGATATTGAATTACATTATACACAAAGGGTGGTTGGGTGGTGCAAGGGCAGGTCGAAGCCTCCTATCAGTTGGTGCTGGTGAATAGAGGGAGTTCATTTTTCCTTGCCATTTGTAGCTGACTAAACATGGGGTCGAAGCCTCCTACTAGTTGGTGTTGGTGAATGAGGGTGTGGGTGCATCCTTCCAGTTGTAGCTGGTAAATAGGGTGTGGCAGCATCCCTTCGGTCGCAGCTGAAGAAACTTGGGGAATGTCTCTCCATCAAGTTGTAGCTTGAAAACAGTTTTGTAAAAGAACTTTTTATTAATGAGAAAAGAGTTGGTGGTTTTCCCTGTTGGGTTCCACGATAAAATCTTGTGTTCATAAGGGTTTGTTGTTCATCATATATTTCTTAATTGAATAAATAATATGTGTTCTTAATATGGATGAAGGTAAAAATAAAAAAGTAGGCGATACTAATTCACCCCCCCCTCTCAGTATTGTTGGATATTCCATCAAGACAGTAGTCAGAACTACTTATGGTATATTGTAGAGCTGACCCCCCAGAGTAACAATAACACTACGGGGTTGAGAGTCATAAACAACATATCTCTTCCACATATACAGTTGGCCTAATAGAACATAAAATACTTCCATTGGGGAAACATCACACAGTACCTCATCCTTGAAGGGCTTGATGTTGTACAAAAGGAAAAACTATTGGTTGATGTGGATATTCCAACCTTGGTGAAGCTACCTGATGTTATATGGTTGGGGGTGTGTTTTTGTCGAAAATCCCAACTTCTTGATGATCTCTGTTGAGATGAGGTTCTTTTGGTTTCTCCTATCAAAAATGAAATGAAGCGGGGTCCCCTTCACCCACATCTATGAATGGAAGAGGAGATCCCCCTCCTCGGGATCCTCTGGTTCTTCTGGTTGGATTGTTGAGGTCATGATAATAGCAGTGGGTTATGCATAAATGATGTGTTTTCTCTTATTATTTTCTAAATCACAGTCCAAGTAAAGGCTCGGATCTATTTCATTGAGCTCAACCACCAATGATTATTTTGAGTGACATTCATCGGTGTTATTCCAAGGGATTTTGTGAAAATCACACCATTTTCCAGTGTCCTTCTTCGTCTTCCCATTACCCTTCTTTTCCTGTGGTTTGGATTGGTTTTCTTGAGGTTGTTTGTTCTATGAGTTAGGTCTTCCTATACCATACTTTGGTTGTTTCATATTTTCATATCCAAACTCTCTCTTGTTCTACTTCTTAAATTTCTGCTCGATTTTGACAACATATCAATAAGCACCTCCCAGTGATGAGAGTTCCAGAAAATCCATTTTTTTTTATGTACCTATGTAGATCCCCATGGTATTTTATAACCAGATGTTTCTTGGACTCTTTGATACCCAGCCTAGTGTGCAAGATATGGAAGGTATTTGTAAACTCCAACATTGTTTGGCCCCTCTCTTGATGCAATGTGGTCCTACTCATGTACTGCTTGTCATAGTTCCCAATCGGGTAATATTTTTCCTTGATGGAATCCATAAACAACACCCAAGTGAGTTCAGCCTCAAACATTCCCGAATCTGTGGAATTTTTCTCATGGGAATTTTCCCACCAATTTTTGACATGGGGGAGAGCCTTAAGGAGAGAAAAAGTGATATTTTCCCTGTGGAAAAAATTGCGGACAAAGAAATAACCTTCATGCATATTTAACCACTTTTCCAAAGCATCTGCATCTATCTGACCTTCAAACACAGGAATATCAAAATTAACTTCTACCTTGAAAGGGGCGGTGCCTCCAAAGTGGTTACTTGATGAATATGTGTATGTTATTGTCGGAAACCGTCGAAGGATTTGGGAAAAAATATCCATCATTTCATCCCTCTGTCATGTGAGGGATTCCTTGAGCAATATATTAATAAAATCTCCTGATCCCTTGTCTCTCTTTTCTTCCTCCATGGGAGGCCACTTGGGCTAGCGAGATCAGTTGTCCTGAAGAGAAACTAGCTCGAGACTCAACTCTCTATACCATGATCTCGTCGGGGACATGCACTAAGAAATGACAAGGAGAAACATGATCTGATACCATTGATCCGTATTATTTTGAGAATGAAATGAAGGAAGATATATAAAAATGAAATACACATAAACATTGCAAGAAACACAGAGATACAGTAATACACAATTTCTATTAATGAATGAAATGTACATAACTATAAAAATATAGAGTGAATGAACTAGCTAGAATGGTGGAAACTTATCCATGAGAAGAGATATGATGGCTCACACATTCGTAAGAATATGGTTTTTACAATGAGGCTCCAAATTCCTTTTTAACATAAAGAAAATCCAAAACCCTAACCCCGGAAGATGAAACGCCAAAAGGTTTGCGAGCCTCGATGGGGGTAGTTGATATGTCAAATTTTCGAGGGCATAAATTTTGGATACGATCTTCGTTTGGGGTGCACGATAGCTCATTGAAAATTGCTAGACGATAATAACACATTCTGAATAAGCCCGAGCTAAAACCTTTAGCTATCGCTTGGGCCCCCAAATGTAAAAAAACGTCGTTTAGGGCCTCAAAACGACCCTGAAAGTTTGGGACCTGAAAAAATGTAGAAAAATTGCCAATGTGAAAAACTATATATCGATCTAGTGGAATAGGTGGGTGACCACCAATATCCACCCGTATCATCTAAATTCTATTAATGAATAAAATAGCAGAATATTGTAGAACACAAACTGAATAGAATGGTGGAATCGTATCTCTGAAGAAAGAGAGATGTCGGCTACGCTCATTCGCAAAATCATGATTACAAAGAGGCCAAAATGAGATTTTTATCATGAAGCCTAAAAAACAAATAGGCAAAAACCTTAAACATCAAAACCATAACCCTAGAATATGAAACACCAAAAGTATTACAAGCCACAAGGTGGTTAATTGATAAGTCACCTTCCTGGAGGTGTAACATTTGCATACGATCCTTGGTTTGGGTGCATGATAGCTCGTGGATAGCTCGTTGGAAAGAACTGTCTGAGGATTACAACTTTTGGGTAGGGACAAAGTATTCCATCTCACACCCTGGCCCCTGAATGTCCAAAAAACACCGTTCAGGGCCTCAAAATGACCCTGGAAGTATGGGACCCAAAAAACAATGTATAAAAACTTCCAAGAAGATAGAGATTTGTTCAGTTAGTGGAAGAGATGGGAAGCCACCGATATCTACCTAGATCAACTGATGTGGTTGATTCATATTTTATGAGAAGACCGAAATGAATACAGATTATTATCAAAATATGTTTAACACAGAATAATAGATATACAGTAAAATTGGTTTCTATTCAATAAGGAAATAGGTTGAAACTGTAAAATGCAGCAGAAAACAAGCTTGCTAGAATGGTGGTGGCTTATCTCTGAGAAGAGATGTGACGGTTGCACTCATTCGGAAGAATCTCATTAAAATGAGGCTCTGAAGGAATTTTTATAATAAACAGGAATGTCAAAAACCCTAAACATCCAAAAACCTAACCCTAGGAGATGAAGCGCCAAAAGTCATGTGGGCCTCGTTTGGGTAAGATAGTACATCAACTTCTCGGGTCCGTAACGTTTACATACGATCTTCGTTTTAGGTGCACGATAGCCCGTTGGAAAGGTATATCCGAGGACTACACATTTTTTCATCAAACTTTGACTTTTTTCTTAAGCTAATTGTGGCAAGCCCTAAAAATGTTGTTTAGGGCCTCAAAATGGCCCCGGAAGTCAGGGACTCGAAAACTAGGAAAAAATGCCAAATTGGAAAACTGCCAAAATGAGCTAGTTGGAATAGGTGGGATACCATAGACATACATATGGATCAATCCTAACCCCTTAGGAAGAAATTGTCTCCATTGCATTGAGGACCCCCATAAGATGAGGAAATTTCTATTGAATTTGACCTCGGGTGAGCCACTTTCCTTTGTGCTAGAGCTGCCCTACTTTGACAACTCGATAAAGTTGGATCCTTTGATGGGAGAGAACATTTGACCTGTATGTCCACAATGTGATCACTGGATGCTTGTTGTATGTATTTGGGGTTAAGCTCTATTGGTGTCAGTTGTTCTGCTATCTCTGAGGTGTCCAATAATGGTGGAAAATAAGGTCAAAGGAGATCTACGTTGAACACTGGATGCAAGCCAAGGAAAGGAGGAATGTTGAGCTCAAAAGAATTATCACCCATGGCCTTGGTGATGGTATATGGCCCATAACAGAGTGGGCGAAGCTTCCGATGGGTTCCTGTAAGGCACTCTTTCTACAAGTGCAACCAAAATTTGTCGCCCACCTGAAACTTATGTGGCACTTGATGTTGATCATGGCGTTGCTTGTACTTGTCATTGGACTTCTATAGGATATCCTGAACCTATTGGAAGATGTGCTCAATCTACTCAATGAACTGGGTGGCTTTGTCATCTTCTGTTGGAGCATTTGATGAGTCTTCCAATGTGACCACAAGGGGTAGTGCAACATCTATGGGACCCAATGGTTGGAATCCCAACCCCACCTGAAAGGGGTTGTGGCCAGTTGAGCTATGCAGGGCCCGGTTGTCGCTATGTTGAACATATGGAAGACTCTCATCCCATGTGTGAGGGTGCTTGGAATTATACATGCACAAGATATGCAATATCATTCGATTTATGACCTCGATTTGACCATCTGTCTGGGGGTGGAAGGCTGTGGATTTGGTAAGCTTGGTGTCCAGCAATGACTAGAGGCTCGACCAAAATGTGTTGAGAAATCGATTGTCCTGATCTGAGACAATGGTTTGTGGGATTCCAAAATGTACCCAGACTTGTTCAAAGAAGAGCTTGGTAGTGACCTCTGCGGTGATTCTCTTCTTGCAGGTGGCCAGAATTGCCATCTTAGAAAAGCAATCAACAACCAAAAAAACACAATCATTTCCCCACTTGGTGGATGGAAGTCCGGACATGTAGTCCATTGAGATGGATTCCCATGGCTTGTCAGTAGTAGGAAGAGGAATGTACATGCCCTATTTCTTAGTGGTTTTTTTGGCAATAGCGCAGGCAGTGGAGGACCTGATATACTTGTTGACCTCCCGTCGAAGTTTCAGCTAGTATAAATATTTCTGCAGCATTGCCACTTTCTTTTCAATGCCAAAGTGTCCTGCCACCCAAGTGTAGTGGGCTTCCCATATCAGCTTCGCTCTGCAAGATACCAGATATATAAAATATGCAGAACAGAAATGAAATGCTAGAAATAACAGAATAACAGTAAAATATCCAGCATAATCTTCACAATACACAGAAATGATTCACGAAATAGCAACAGAAATAGAACTTTGAATCAGATAGCAATGTTCATAGGCCTCTTCGAGGGGGGAACCTCCAATCGATCAGCTCTCTATTACAATAATATCCAAGCTAGGGTTCTCATACCCTCGACTCCTATTTATACTAAAAAGAAGCATCTAGAGGAAGATCCTTCTAGAAGCAGAAGCTTCTATTAGGTCTTCTTACATCCGCCTTATTCTATTTTATTGAAAGGTCTTATTAATATTGACCCTTATTAAATCCGAATACATTGATCTACCTATGTGCGGGTTAGGACCTTAACATGTCCGCCCCCTTAAAAACAGCCTTGTCCTCAAGGCTGGAGATGTGGAAACTGCTGCAGAATGGTAGCTGGTTCCCAAGTTGCATCTGTTGGAGTCATATCTTTCCATTGTACTAGCACTTCCTTGATGGTTCTCTGACACAGATGACGCTCCCTCTGGTCCAAAACTGCTTCTGGTTGTATCCAAATGGATCCTTCTTCAGCTAACTCTGGAAGGTTGGTTTGAAGTTGGCACCTGGTTCCAATCACCTTCTTCAAGCAGGAAACATGAAAAACAGGATGTAGCTT
>ML796890.1:478077-497985 GCA_009831015.1 Picea engelmannii
ACAAGGGTGGCCAACAGACGTGCGCTTAAGAACCACTTGTATTTCCTGCGTGTATGAATCCCTCAACCGCGGGTTTATGCGCGTAACGACAGATCTCTGTGCCTTAAAGACGTCGGAATACGTCTCTACCCTGAAAAAAAAATACCCACAATTTCTACCAAGGAAATGGCTCTGATACCACTTGCAAGATAGCAGATATATAAAATATGCAGAACAGAAACGAAATGCTAGAAAAAACAGAATAACAGTAAAATATCCAGCATAATCTTCACAATACATAGAAATGATTCACGAAATAGCAACATAAATAGAACTTTGAATCAGATAGCAATGTTCACAGGCCTCTTCGAGGGGGCAACCTCCAATCGAGCAGTGCTCTATTACAATAATATCCAAGCTAGGGTTCTCATACCCTCGACTCCTATTTATACTAAAAAGAAGCATCTAGAGGAAGATCCTTCTAGAAGCAGAAGCTTCTATTAGGTCTTCCTACATCCGCCTTATTCTATTTTATTGAAAGGTCTTATTAATATTGACCTTTATTACATCCGAATACATTGATCTACCTATGTGCGGGTTAGGACCTTAACACACTCGCTCGCTTTATGGAATGAAGATATGGCCCAGATGGCACAGCAGCCCATCTTGAAGATGGAAATTAATGACAATTGCATTTGCGCCCAACATTTGGAAGGTGGTGGAAAAGTCTGGGTCTATCTCAAATATTTGTGGCCATCCAAAGGTCTCATGGCCACAAGAGTCTAGCACCATGATGAGTGTCACGACTGGTGGTCTACTGAGGCAATCAACTAAGTGGTTGGTGCTTCCTGTTTTATACTTTATGTTGAGGTAGAATTGTTGCAAGTATGTGGACCACTTCTGATGGTGGTGATTCTGCAATTTGCATTGTGTTTGCATGAACTTCAATGGCTTATGATCAATGTGGATGATTGTCTCCTTCCCAAGAATGTAATGTCTCCTCTGGCGGTAGGCTTGCACAATGGAGTACATTTCTTTGTTGTAATTAGGGTACTTACGGACAACATCTGATAGTGTCTCACTATGCTAAGCCACTAGGTGGTCATGTTGAGTGAGAACAATGCCCATGGCATAGTCTGAAGAATCTGTCTCGATCTCAAAGGGTTATTGCAAGTTCGATAGTGAAAGTACTAGGGATGAGCACAAATGTTGCTTCAATTCATTGAATGCTTGTTGTTGGAACCGACCCCACACAAATTTCTCCTTTCCACCACCCCTGGTTACTTTTCTGAGGGCCCATGCAATATGGGAGAATCCCAACACGAACTTGCGGTAGAAATTGGCAAGGCCCACGAAGCTTTGAAGCTTAGTGAGTGTGGTTGGGACTGGCCAGTCATGGATGACTTGGATCTTGGTTGGGACTAGCCAGTCATGGATGACTTGTATCTTGGTTGGATCCACATGTACACCATGTCGATCAATGATGTATCCTAGGTAGTGGACCATTTCCATGTCGAACGAGCATTTTTCCAAGTTGGTGTATAGCTTGTGTTGTTGCAGGTTGTGTAGAACCTCTTGAATATGTTGCAAGTGTTCTACCCAGGTCTTGTTGTAAATGCGAATGGCATCCAGATACACCACTACAAAAGTATAAGTGAATGGTCACAAGATATCATCCATCATCATCATGAATGTGGCTGGAGCATTTGTCAAACCAAAGGGCATGAACAACCATTCAAAAAGACATTCCTTTGAATTGAAGGCGGTCTTTCAAACATCCATCTATTCTATCGGGACCTGGTGGTAGACAGACTTCATATCAATATTACTAAAGTATTTGACGCCCGTGAGCTAGTCAAGGAGGTCATCGATTCATGGAATCGGGTACCAGTTTTCAACTGTGATTTTATTCAGGGAATGGTAATCAATGCAAAGTCGCCATGTTCCATATTTCTTCTATACTAGCACGATTGGGCTCCCACAAGGTGATGAAATGGGACTAATGTGCCCCTTGTGGAGCAGTTCTTGGATCTTCCTCTTGATCTCCTCATTCTCTAATAGAGAGTGGTGGTAGATTGGCCCATTGGGAAGCAATTTGTTGGGGGTCATATCAATGGGATGCTTGACCTGATAGTGCAGAGGTACCCCGATAGGTGACGAGAAGATATCTGAGTATTCTTCCATGACCTTATCCACTTTCTTTTGTTTTGTGGAGAGGTCGATCGTGGAGACCCTGGATGTGGTTGTGATCTTTTGCTCGTTATGAGAGTGAATCATGAAGAATACAAGATTCCTCATTTGAGAGATGACCTTCCTGCATTGCTTGGAAGAGATCAAGGAAATAGAACTAGGTGGGACTACCTCGGGTATCCTGTACAATTTCTTTTTCAAAGTAATAATAACACGGTGAGGCTTAGACTTGTATACAACTTGGTGTTTCCATAAATATGGTTGGATCAAATGAACATTATAGACTTCGAGAGGGATGACATCACGCAATACCTCATCTTTGAAGGGATTGATGTTGTATGAAAGGAAACATTGTTGGTTGACATGGATGTTGCTTCCTTGGTAGAGCCACCCGATGGTGTAGGGTTGTTGGTGCGGTGTTGTTGGCAGGGAGATTTGCTTGAAAACCTATGTTGAGATGAGGTTATTCTGGCTACCGCTATCAACGATGAAGTGAAACGGGGTACCTTTCACCCACATCTATGAATGAAAAAGGTGCTCGCCTTCCTCTGGCTTGTCTGGTTCACTGAGTTGGAGCTTGGTGGTAACAATGGTAGCACTAGGTTCTATGCCAATGATCTGTCTCCCCCTTTCTGGTTCTGACTTGAACTCAAAACCCACATCTGATTCAGAGGCTTTCACCTCAGCCACCAATGACTGCTTCAAGCGACAATCAACAATGTTATGCCATGGGATCTTATGGAAGTCGCACCACTTCCTGGTATCTTTCTTTGTCTTTCTGGTGTCCTTTTTTGTTTGCATCCTGGACTAGTTATCCTAAGGCAGTATGTCTTTGCTTTATACTTTTTTCTGCAGGTTGGGGCTTCCCTTTCCTAGATTTTGTTGTGAGGGGTTCCCAGACCCAAATTTTCGCGTCTTTTGTTTGATCTTATGCTTGATTTTGACGACATATTGGTAGTCCACGCCCAAGGATGAGATGTCCAGAAACTCCATTTTGGCCTAGATGTATCTATGCATATCGTTGTGATACTTGAGAACCATATGGCGCTCAGAATATTTGATACCCAGCTTGGTGTACAAGGTATGGAATATATTTGTGAACTCAAGCACTCCTTAGTCTATTTCCTATCGCAGTGTGGTCCATTTTGTGTACAGGTCGTCATAGCTTCCAAAAAGGTAGTATTGTTCCTTAATATCATCCCTGAAGGAATCCCAGGTGATCGTGACTATAAATAATGACGTTTCCTTTGTTTCATTATGCTCGCAAAAAGTTTCCCACCAATCTTTGACATGGGGAACGACTTTGAGGAGCGCAAAAGTAATATTTTCTCTATTCGAGAAGTTATGAACAGAGAAATACCCTTCTAGCATATTAAAACATTTGTCTATAGCATCAATGTCTATCTGACCTTCAAAAATAGGAATATTGAAGTTTATTTGTACCTTGAAGGGGTGGTGCCTCCATTCGAAGAAGATGCATCGCCTGTTGGTAGCCGTCGAAGGATTTGCGCAAAACTATCCATCATCTCGTTCTTCTGTTGCATGAGGGATTCCTCGAGTAACATTTTGAAGGGATATCATGTCCTGTCGTCTTTATTTTCTCCCACCATGAGAGGTATCTTGGGCATGCGAGAGATTTTTTCCTCAAGAGAAACAAGCTCGAGACCCTATTCTTTGTACCCTGACCTCGTTGGGGACATGCATTAAGAACGACAAGGAGCAGACCGCTCTGATACCACTGAACCATATTTTATGAGAAGACTGAAATGAATACAAATTATTATCAAAATATGATTAACACATAATAAAATATATACAGTAAATCTGGTTTCTATTCAATAAGGAAAGAAGGTGAAACTGTAAAATGCAGCGGAAAACAAGCTTGCTAGAATGGTGGTGGCTTATCTCTGAGAAGAGATGTGACGGTTGTGCTCATTCGCAAGAAGCTCATTACAATGAGGCTCTGAAGTCCTTCTTACAATAAACAGGAATGTCAAAAACCCTAGACATCCAAAAAACTAACCCTTGGAGATGAAGCACCAAAAGTCATGTGGGCCCTGTTTGGGTAAGCTAGTACATCAACTTCCCGGGGTCATAACTTTTGCATACGATCATTGTTTTAGGTGCACGATAGCTCGTTGGAAAGGTCTAACCGAGGAATACACATGTTGTTGTCAAACTCTGACTTCATCTGTATTCTAACTGTGGTGAGCCCTAAAAACGTTGTTTAGGGCCTCAAAACGGCCCTGAAAGTCAGGGACCCGAAAACTAGGAAAAAAACTGCCAAAGTGGAAAACTACCAAAATGAGCCAGTTGGAATAGGTGAGAGACCACCAAAATACATCTAGATCATTGGTATTCAGGTCATATATTTCATTTCCCACATCTACCATGTCATCTTCCTAGCCACCTAGGTTCCTTGTCACCCTCCGAGCTCCTTCCTTTTCCTCTTTCTTCTTTCTTTCACCATTTTACCTTATTGAATTCATGGCCCACTAGAATTTTTTTCCCACCATGCGTCAGAATTTTTATTGTTGATGTGATATCATGGAAATTGGATGGTTGAGATTCCATTCCAAAATAAAAAAGTGTTCCACTGATAATGAGATAAGATTCCTCCAAAATATTGAATGGTGAATATTGATCTGATCTGACAGTGGATATTTATTATGAAGCTAGAAGTAATTAGAGGTTTGTCGATTTCCTCTACTCTTAAATATCCAACGACCAACATTCATAAAAATCAACGATGGAGATTGTCTTTGGATTTAGATATGATCACTTGTTAATGAGGTAACTTACACTCGAGAGATCTAATGTCTAGCATTCATCGCAATCAACAATGGAGATTGACTTTGGAGTCAAAGGTGATTGCATGTTAACAAGGTAACTTACGCCTGATAGATATGAAAAATGATATTAATTTGATCTAATGACGAAGATGGATTTTGGATCCCAAAGTGATCAACCCTTAACGAGCTCTATTCCTCCCAGAACATCCAATGACTTACATTCATCATGATCGGTGGCCTAGATTGATATTGAAACTCAAGGTGCTCTACCAATAACATAGTAACTTGCCCTAAAATATCCAACGATGAAGGTTTATCATGATCAATGACCCAAATTCATTTCAGGTTTAAAGATGCTCACTTGATAATGAAGATATGATAATTTATTATGAAGCTGGAAGTAATTAGGGGTTAGTGGATTTCCTCTACTCTGAAATATCCAACAACCAACATTCATCATGATCAATAGCAGAGATTTTCTTTGGAGTTAGAGATGATCACTTGTTAATGAGGTAACTTACACTCGAGAGATATGATGGATAGCATTCATCGCAATCAACAATGGAGATTGACTTCAGAGTCAAAGATGATTGCATGTTAACAAGGTAACTTACACCCGATAGATCTGACAACTGATATTAATCTGATCTAATGACAAAGATGGATTTTGGATCCCAAAGTGATCAACCCTTAATGAGCTCTATTCCTCCCAAAACATTCAATGACTTACATTCATCACGACCGGTGTCCTAGATTGATATTGAAACTCAAAGTACTCTACCAATAACATAGTAACTTGCCCTAAAATATCCAACAATGAAGGTTGATCATGATCAATGACCCAAATTCATTTCAAGTTTAAAGTTGCTCACTTGATAATGAAGAGATGTGTACTTGAAATATATAACAACTAATCTTCATCGAAATCAATGACTCAGATTCACTTCGGGGATGAAGATTCTCACACAATAACTAAAAGTTGGTACCTAAAATATCTAATGGTAGAGGATGATCTAATTGGATGAGATAGATCTAATTCGAGGTTGAAACTGCTTGAATGTTAGTGAAAATAATTTCACCCAAACGAATCTTGAGATGACATGTTTCGACTATCTTTCAATTCAATTTCCCATGTCATCACCATTTGCATCATCAGGAAACCCCAAAATTCCCAATTTTTCATAATTTTCAAAAATTTATAGTTTTGACAATAATGTATATGTATATTTTTACAAATGTTTTATTTTCCATAAAATTTTCAAAATTGGATATGAAATTATCCTTCTACTTCATTGATTCCAATCCTACAGTTATAAATTCAACGATTGTACCCATCAAAATGACCTTTTTAAACCAATTTTCATGTTGATATTTTTCTAGAATAAGGGATTTTCACCCAAGTGGCATTTTTCTTCAAATTTACATAAGGAAATTCTGTAACTGCAATTTTATAAAATCCATTCTTCCATTATGTCATGTAAATTCTACCTCGGAACATATGGGAAATTCAACCCATAATTTTTTTGTTCTTTTGTAGCTCTACATGAGTTTTTCCATATGCCAATTTTTCAATTATGCCATGGAGGCATTCCTTCAAACATTTTGTATGCAGCCTGTAATTTTTCCTCTTCAAGTGAATTTCTATCCTATACAACCCAAGTGTTATTGTTGAACTTATGCTTATATTGAGAGGGGGGTGAATCAATATAAGATATTTTTTTATTTTTTAACCATTCATCAATCATTTATTAGCTGAGAAACAATAATCACATATAAACTTAAATCACAATGCACAAAGTTTAACATGGAAACTCAATTGAGAGAAAACCATAACCTTATATTTATAAATGTTTATAGGCACTAAACTACTACTGCAAATATTTTAGGCACCAAACTAATTGAGACACAAATATCCTTAATTGAGCACCAACTCAACAATATGTAGGCACCAACCTACTAGAGACACCAATCTCCTTAACTGAGCACCAACTCAGCAGTGCTCGTAGGCACCAACCTATTGTTACAATATTTGAAAGCATCAACCTACTGGAAAAACAAATCCCCTCACCCAATCACCAACTCAACAAGATATGTGTAGACACCAATCCAATATCTTCATACACAAAGTACTTCTGACTTCACATGCACGCTTCGTTCCAAAAACAATCCTTCAAACCCTAGTCACAAGTAGCCTTCATGCAGTAGTGAGACTCATAGCATCATTCCTAGAATATGATCCCAGACTATAGCATCACAACCTAGACAACACACATTTCAGCATCACAACCTCAAAATATGGCACATTGCAACATCATAGATATTCAATATTTCATAGTGCACCTTAAGAACCATAAAATCCCTAGAAAACCACTTAGACTTTTGTTTCACACCTTTAGATCCCAAAAAGACATCTCAACTCCTTTAGCGCACCTCAGATAACTTTTGTGCACCTCAAACTTGATATCTTGCTTGGTTACACTAAATATGTGCACATATATCCTGTATTTATAGTATTTATGTCCTCTCTTTCAAGGTTGACATGTAAAGACTAGTTGAACTGATCTAACTTTTCTAGCTGGGTTGTCGAACGAAAAAATTCACATCTCCTCATTCCTAGGGACTCATAGGGAATTCCATATATCAATGGAAAGGTCTCAAAATAATATTTACAACCATATAACATATGATCCCATTTGATATAGGTATCTAGGTTTAAAATTCCTTCAAATATAGGGTATCCAAGTTGAGCATCAATAATCCAAAAATAATGTTTCCAACAATCTCCATCTTGCAATATTTATCTTCTACAAATGTGGTCTCCTCCTATCTTTGACATCAATGGAAAAAATATTTTCAACAATCTCCCTGTTGTAGGAAAATCTCCCTGCGGACAGGTAGATCACCTCTAAGGCTTGACCTTAACCCTAGACAGAAAAATGCCTAACTTGGACACTGACTTCCTTTCAAATCTATCTAAACTAATACATGAGAAGGAAGGATAACAGAAGTACCTCTTAATTGACATTTGTCCCTGCACGCTCCGAGTTGCGCTCCAATCCTTTGCTCCTCGCTGAGCTTTGTGGACAAAACAAGATACGAACACTTCCTACTCTATTGATATTAGCTTGAAAACAGATCTATCAGTTAATGATAAGTTCATGCAACATCAGACACAAACTAGAAAGAAACAGGCCAAGCGTGTCATATTAATGAGAATAACGACAGCAGTGCTTACAATCGTAGATGCGAATGCGACAAATTCATCAAGTCCCCTTCGTCTAACCCTTGCCTGAAAGATCCACAACCTGGATAACAGCAGCTTCACTGATCACTCTCCTTTGGCTAACTGTAAGTTTCCTCCAAGATCATAAGTTTCATATGTTCATCTCTTCCCCTTTCCACCATCATAGAGCCTGTATATATAGGTTAAGAGGAGCTTAACCTCTTGAGTTATCTTTAGAATAAGTTGGTAACCTTCTCCTTAGATCAAGGATCTCTTGATGAAAACAAGAATTCGAGCACAACTACCTTCTAATCTCGAAAGATCCTTTCCTCATTCTCCTCAATGGGCTAACAACTAACCCAGAATAGGGAGCGCTCCCACAGAAGGGGTCTCAGAGCATTGTAGCGCTTCCTGGTAAGCCTTGGGGAAGTTCCAGTGCTCTCAAGATGGGCAGCGCTCCTCCAAAAGGGGCTGGGGAGCGTTATAATTCTCCCTGAAGCATTATAGGGGAGCGCCAGTGCTTTTGCAGCTGAAGTAGGGGAGCGTTCCCCCTCCAAACCTTTGTTTTTGGGCTCTTTTCAGGTGTCAAGATTTGTTTTACTCCAGTAAACCAGTTCTCCTCCTTCAAATCAGTCATATGAGATATGATAAGTGCCTCCTTAGTGTCGTAGTCATGGCATTATGTCTAAACATCGTTTGCGACACTAGTGACCAACTTGCGACACTTGCGAAAGTTGTAAGGAATGATGCGACACTTACGACAATTGATAGGGACAATGCGACACTTATCCAGTTGAGCAATTTTGACGTGTAACAGAATGCCCCCCAAAGTATGAAGTCAGAAGATGCGAACTGATGACTGAAATACTTTGTAGATGTTCAAGCAAGGGTATAGACTCAGAGAACCTAACGGAAGCTGCACACAAACATCCAACAAATATCATGACATATTTCAAAACCCAAGGCAGGTACACCTATGCTTGGATGATCAAGATTTGTAAGGTATGGCCGCCATAATATACACTGTGGATCCATACTTGTATTGATGAAAGGGTATAGCCACCAAAAATACACTGTGGATCTATACTTTGATGACTCAGACTGGTCGTAGCCACGAAGAATACACAGTGGATCTACGAGATGATAAGACATAGCCATGACCAATACAAAGTGGATCTATGTGACAATGTATGTGTTCTTTTTCCAGAACTCCTTCGCAACCTGGGTGAAAACATAGATCAAAGTGAATTACTCAACCCAGGGTCTTCTTACCAATCCCCGTGCGATACGATTCAAACCATGTGAATAGATGTCTTGGTGTCGAACATGGCAGAAACCACTTGATTACCGATCAATGAGGTAAACCGTTAACAAGTGCGAGGGAGATCACCATTAATGTCAATGATTCCCAAGGTACCTTAGTACATTCCACTGAATGTAAATAGATGAGTTGAGGTCGAACATTCGTGGAATCATTCGATCAGAGGTCAATGATGCAAACCCACTGTCGAATGTGAGGAGGCCTGCCATTGAGGCATGCAGGTCCCAAAGTACTAGCTAGTTTCTAAGTCTAATTCCTGGATAATGTGTTGGAGTCGACATGAATAGACTCGTTGAGGGAGGGCCTTGATGTATCCCCCATCAACGACGCGAAACGTGTATAAATATGTAATTGGTAGATCAAAAGATCATGGACTGACACAGGTTTTGAGACAATATATTTGGGATGGTTGACTCTCGAGGCAGATACTTCCCTTGAACACTGAGGCACAACAGCAAAACATGACATGGACCAAAGTTGTGCAATGGATACTGTGACTTACGTCGGGTGATCCACAGGAGTGAAAGGAAACTCGGAGGATTGGCTCAGTGCAGAGGTTCAGCGGGTTATGATATATGCAAAGTGACAAAGTGTCGTGTTCAAGGGCGACTCTAAGAAATGTTGGATGATGTTCTCAAGAGACTGTTTGGCTTGCTCCTTTCAATTTTTCCCCCATCCAGATAGACGAGTACCTCTTTTTGATTTAACGAGCTCGAGGAGGATAACACATGCTCGATATAACTCACCTTCAGTAAGTTCCTCTTCCTTTGTTTAACGAACCGGAAGAAATAAGGGTTCGGTCCCGTATGGGCCTGTTGATGTGTGCTTTAATGAGTCCAAGGACAGAAAACTCGAAGTTTTTTCGGGATTATAGAGTTTGGAAAAACGCTTAAAAGAGAACTCTCTCAGTTCCTTTTTCGTACAGTAGTCCAACGAGACCGAAAAAGGGTTAAACTATCGCTCGAAAGATGCCCTTTTTGACCTTTTAACGAGTGTGAAAGGAAGCAAGATCACTCGACAATATTTTCATATTTAGAGATTTTGAAAAGGGTTTAAAGAAGACTCCAGGGGGGTTCCTTTTTCGTGTGGTGTCCATACAGGTCCGAAAAAGAGATAAAAGTTTACCTGGTTGCATTCTCATGTATTTTCGAGCACGAGAAAGAACAAAGACTAAGCTCGGTACACCCCCAGCATGAAAGCTAGTGGCTTAACTCCAGAATGATCATCAAAGGCTGGAGACATGCCCCCCAAAGCTTCAATTCATTCACCGACTTTGAGGTTGTCACCAATTTCTGTGCTAGATGGAGAAAAAGGATACAGGTGGATGAAATGAAGGTTCAAAAATGAGACCTAATGAAAGACTCGACTCGACATCTACGAGATCTAGCGAAAGACTCAACTTGAAGGGAGAGGTGATTGTTTCATTTTTTAACGAGCTTGACATAGGAAAATAACTATGCTTAGGGTTCCAGGTTCGATCCCCAGATTGTTGTTTCATTTTTTTAACGAGCTTGCTACAGAGAAGAAAACTATGCTCAAGGCCTCTGTTTCATTTTTTAACGAGCTTGCCACAGAGAAGAGAAACTATGCTTGTGACATGCCCCCAGCATGAAATCTAGTGGCCTCTGTTTCATTTTTTAATGAGCTTGCCACAGAGAAGAGAAACTATGCTCGTGATTCCCCCAGCATGAAATCTAGTGGCCTCTGTTTCATTTTTTAACGAGCTTGCCACAGAGAAAGGAAACTGTGCTCGTAGTAGCTTCTTGATCATGGCTTCCAAGAGGATAATTCTCTAGAAGGACACCATGTCAAGGGATAAAACTTGGTCATGGCCTCCAGGAGATCTTCATTGGATGGAAGATAATCACTCAGGGAGGAATACATGTCGAGGGTCGTGATAGGAGTAAGGATATCAGGCTCCAATAAACCTATCGAAGAAATCACCAAGTCAACTATCGGATCCAAATCATCGGAAGTTGAAAACATGGGAGGTGATAGAAAATCGACATTAGGAGGGGAGATAGACTGTATACCTATCTGAACTTCTTCACGCAGGGGAAGAAAAGAGGATCGGGGATGGTGATTATCCCAAGGTAGCTTGTCGATGCGAAACATGTCCGACATAGGAGAAGTTGGGGAAGTGTAGTGGATCGCAGTCGACAAGGAACTCGATCGTGGTTGCATCGATGAAACGTCGGGTGCCAATAGATGTTGGTCATCCGATGAGGGAGAAGTGAATTGGGTAGAAACGTATGATGGTTCGGTTGGACTAAGTGGCACAACGTCACTCAGTGCATCGAATTCCAACGGACAGGGTGCAACCCAAGGGTCATATGATCCCAAAGATTGACAAGATGCGGTCGAAATCATATCGACTGTAGCAATGTGATGTATAGTTGGTGGAATTGGTGTAGGGAAGGTACCCATGAGGCTAGAATATTTCAGTAAGCCAACACCAATGCTTTCATACGTGATCTTATGCTCTCCCAAGAAAGGAATATTGTTGGTAGCAGGAATGCGAGCATCGGGTGTGCAAAAATCCAACTGATCAACAGTGATGATTTTGACCTGATGAGGAAATTGTACACATCGAAAGACCGATGAGGCAACAGAAGTCATAGCATAAAACCAACTCCTTCCAAGTAACAAGTTGTAATCGAGGGGAGCATCGACCACCTCGACATCAATGGTAATATTTTTTCCACCCAATTGGATGGGCAGGGACTGTAAAATCCCATGAAGATGAAAACCTCACCCATCAAAGGCACATAACATCGTTGGGGATTTATTGAGTGCTGGTGATTGTAAACCTTTCCAACACGCCAAAGACATGACGCAAGTCGAGGCTCCCTCATCCAGAATGGTTCGGTGGATTTTTTGATTGTGGACAACAACATCAACTTGGAAAGCAAGTTGGTGGGAGAGTCGAGACGCATAATTATCCAGGTTAAACATGATCTGGTTGGATGACTCAGGATCAACAATGCCAAGAGCGGCTAAGAGTGTTTTACGTTGACTGGGGCAGTGTTGTAAAACTTTCAAGGCAGACATGGAACACGGGGCTTGGGCCAAATCTTCTACAATATTGTAATTTTGGGCAGCCCGTGAATTAGGATTGAATGTAGATTTTTGGATGGTGCTCTTAGGAGGGCGTAGGATAGAGTCGAACGTGGGTTTCTCGATCTGGAGTGGTCCATATGGAGGATTAACCGATGGAAGACTGACGGAGGACGATGACGGATCTGGTAAAGTGCCGGTACCATTAATGTATTTTCCTTTATCAGGGTTACCTGGTGTGTCGTATGCCTTAGAGCGAGTGGTTAAATCAACTCTGTTAAACATATAAATATGTGCACTCGATGAGGCCTCATCATGAGGATTGCTGGAACTACCCCCAGGCGAGGGGGTTTGAGCAACCATGGATTGCTGCTGAGGAAAAGGATGAGTAAGCACGGTGGGTTGGGGATTTCCTTGGAAAATTTTGGCCACTTCATCGCGATGTGGGAAATCTCGGGTGTAGTGATCGTCACCACAAATGAGACACGGGAATTTCAACTTCCGTTGTGTTTGCTTTTCAGCAGCAGGCGTTTGATTCTTTGTTTGTTCATTATTATTCTTTGATCTATTCTTCGTTTTCTTCTTACCTCCAGATTTTTGTGAAGGGGCAGATTGAACTGTATTCACCTCAGAGATCTGAGTTTGCGGGGAGGTAGAGGAGGGTGTGACCGATTGGGAAAGAGGTTGAGCTTTGACGGAGCCGATAACACCACCCGCATGAGATGAGGATGATGGTCTATATGGATCGGTATTAGCTCGAGTAGCATTCGGAAGCAAATCATACAAAGTACCAGATTGGGAATAAACCAAATCTAAATACTGAGCCCGAGCGATGGCTTGTTCCTCGGTGACTGCACCACCCATAGCAACATCGTGAGCGATCGGTGGTAGCAGTGATTTCGTTAACCATTCTGCCAATAGTATGTCGGGGATGACGGCCTTGATCATCCTCCGTCGTCGTCTCCACTCATGAATATGGTCAGAGATATGCACGGCATTAGTTTGACGAAGGGAGTTCAAGAGTTCAGTACCCGTTTCGTAGCGAATAGGTAGTTGAAAGTGCGTGAGGAAAGACATGGCAAGGGAATTGAAATCATGAAAAGAAGCACGTGGCAGTTCAATATACCACTTTGTTGCCGAACCGGTAAGTGTTCACTGGAAAAGATGCAAACGGATAGAATAATCCATGAGGGAGTTTGATGAACACCACAAATGGAAATTCATGACATGGTTGTTTGGATATTCACCAGGGTTTCCGTCAAATTTAGGAATATCAGAAGGAAGTTTAGCTGGAATGGCTGGCCAAACCGGTGACTGAGAAATAGGATCATTAGTTAACCGAGACAAGTCTGGGAGATCCAGAGTCGCAAGGAAAGGTAGTTTCCGGTTAATTTGCAAATGATACTGGTGTGGCATAGGAACACCGGTAGGACCATAAGCTGGGTTAGATGGATAGTTGTGCCCAGTAGGTCCTCCTACATACGGTTGTTGCTGGCCAGGATAATAAGGATTCGATGATGATTGAGAGACGTTGGCATGACCCGGTGGGTTTTGAGCATTATAGGCCGGGTGATTTGCTTGCCCATGCGGAGGATAGACATTTTTCCCTTGAGAATGGTAAGGAGTAGATCTCGGAGGTGGGTACACATTAGACCCATGAGGAGGATAAGACTGTGGTCCTGGAGTACTCCAGGTGGTGTTTTGGATGCCACCCAGGTGAGATTGTGGGTAAGATGTCCCAGAAGGACTAGGATTGGGTACCCCTCCTAATGGGTTATTGGAAGAGTTCCCCCCAAAGTGGGGTTGAGTGAAAGTTCCTCCTGAAGATACTCTCTAGGGTTGTGAAGGGTTTCCAACCAACGGGGTTTGCCCCCCTGCCAGTGGTGGATTTATGACCGGGGTATGACTGGCAGACGGAGGTTGCCCTCCAGGGGGAGGATGAAAAGGAGGCTGCCCCCCGGAAGGGGTAGGTCCTCCAGCTAGTTTTGTTTGGCCAACGGGGATCTATATTCTTGGGTGCGCATATGTGATGGGTCCATTATTAGGATGGACTTGCGCTGGTGTAGCAGTAGGGTTAACAACCCGATTGACTAGGTGACTCATGGTTCGACCAGATGGTCCTGTTTCACTAGGAGGGTTATCAGGATGGAACGGTTGTCGAAAGGATTCAAAATGTTCATAAAGATCGCATCCTGATGGAGTCCTCCAAATAGAACGAGCGGGTGTGGGATTGGTATTTACTGCTATGTCATGACGAATAGGAGTCCTGTATTCCTCACCAAAGATGGGTTGCGTGGATCCCATATATGTTTCGGTAAAAATCCTCTCTGGTAATCGTGGGACTTCTTCGTCTATGACATTCCCAAGGGAGTCTAAACGAAGTAAAAGTGGTTCGAGAGGGGTCACCGAAGTGGGATTCACAATCGTGACAAAAGCGTCTTCCGGGTTATCTGACGGAAGAGCAATAGCACTTTCAGCGTCAGATGGGTTTTCTACCTCTCTACGGTGGTCGTCTTCGGGGGGGTTAGGAGGTAAGGGTTGATAGCCTTCTGGAGGCAGCCCTTGCATCCTACATGATCGGCGAAGACCTTGATTGTCCACGGGCTCAATTGTGGAGAAAGGCATAACACACCGAAAATCTAGAGCCAACTAATCGTAAGAAACAACACGCGCTAATGAAAAATCTAAGAATCACAACCAAGCAAACAGGACCTTATTTTGATGACCGTATTAGTTGGTGATGAAATCCAATGTCGCGTGATCAAGTCCAGAAGGGGCGAGGATAGGGTGGAACAGTTACAATGGCGACTTGCTTAACGGAGTTACGCCTTGGTGCAAGCTTCCACGCAGTAATTGTGGATTTACCCTCCAAGGAGCCCGAGTGAGTTTGACCAATGTCTGCTCCGGGTACAGTGAGACTTCCCGTCACCGTCACCTTGTGTAAGAACCTAAATATTATGTCCACTAAGGTTACCAATTCGCAGTCAGCCCCTGGGCGGGAATAGTCGACAAATCGATCCAAACGTGCGGGCAGGGTATCAAGCCCAAAACCAACTAAGAGGCTTCCATGCAGTAATTGTGGATTTACCTCAAATTGATCCCCATAATATGATCCGACCACCACAATCAGTTAAACCACGGAGGGTTAGTCCCCGTAGCTTACCCGAATGCAACCTCGTGCGTAACCCCTGTGTGAGAGGGGGATCCCAAGCAGACTTATACGATAACTGGATTTGACTCTCCCTGACTCAGGATGCTAATGTTTGTTTTGAAAACTTTGGAGAGTTATGCTCACAGCCTAATCCAAAGTACTACACCTATTCTACTGTTGGTGGAGGATCCTAGCAAAGAAAAAGTTCTAGATGATTTTTAATTAACGTTGATTTTTATGGCTGTTCTTTACGCAAAAGGGGTGCATGGAAGTGAAACAAATGGAATTATGACTCAGACCCAAAGAATGCATCGAACATGATAAGCAGTCATTTTCTTTCGATGAATGTCTATCTAAGGGGGAGAGAGAGTTCTTTCACTAACAAGCACAACTACGGAATGCCCTCAAACAATTTTTTTCTCAATCAAATCCTGATGTAATGCAAAACTTTTAAATGCCTTCTAATATGCTCAATCAATCTTGAAGATATCTTTAATTGTTTGCGTATGGATGATGATCAATACAACACAATGCTTATCTTTGCTAATTATCTTCTTGGTATGAATGGAAACCAAACTAGCATAAGCAAAAGTCACACAAACAATACACCCTTCGTAGCAATCAAAACGAGAAGCGAAAGAAAAGAAACAATCAAAGAGAAAACAAAACTTACACCCGAAAAGAAAAAGTTGAAGAACAATGATCTTGACTGAAATCAAGATAAAGAGGTCTATAGGCCTTTGATGATCTTCATCGGGGTTTTACTCAGCTGATGAGAAGAGAAAAACAATGTATGGGTTTCGAATTTCACTCAACAGGGAAAAACTCAATGAGAATGGCGAAGAAGGCTACAAGATCCAATCCACAAGGTATTTATCCTTCAAAAAGACAGATGTCAAGGCTAAAAAGGAAGAAAAATTGACTCACAAGATCACTCAGCAAAAGAGACACAGAGGCAAACCCTGAAAAAGGCAATTCTGGAGGGTTTTTGGGCCAAAAGGAGGCTGGCGCTCTGTTTCCAAGGGCAAGGAGCGTTATAGCGCTCTTGTGCAAATCCTTCAGGAGCGTTGGCACTCTGTTAACACTAGGACAGGGGCGCCAGGGTCTAAAAGCTCCAGAAATGTCAAAACATTTCAAAAATTGAGATTCAAGCTTGACAAGTATGTTGAATGTGATAAGGTAAGGAGCCAATAAACTCATGAAACTAATCAAAGAGGGGTGAACTAGGTCTAAAGAAATCAAGTGACAGAACAAGGTCAATGAGGAGAAAAATCCAAACAAGAGGTTTCGAATTTGAGGCTATCTCCCCAGTGGAGTCGCCAGTTTCTGTTGTAGGAAAATCTCCCTGCGGACAGGTAGATCACCTCTAAGGCTTGACCTTAACCCTAGACAGAAAAATGCTTAACGTGGACACTGACTTCCTTTCAAATCTATCTAAACTATTACATGAGAAGGAAGGATAACAGAAGTACCTCTTAATCGACGTTTGTCCCTGCACGCTCCGAGTTGCGCTCCAATCCTTTGCTCCTCGCTGAGCTCTGTGGACAAAACAAGATACGACCACTTCCTACTCTATTGATATTAGCTTGAAAGCATATCTATCATTTAATGATAAGTTCATGCAACATCAGACACAAAATAGAAAGAAATAGGCCAAGCGTGTCATATTAATGAGAATAACGACAGCAGTGCTTACAATCGTAGATGCAAATGCGACAGCTTCGTCAAGTCCCCTTCGTCTAACCCTTGCCTGAAAGATCCACAACCTAGATAACAGCAGCTTCACTGATCACTCTCCTTTGGATGACTGTATGTTCCCTCCAAGATCATAAGTTTCATATGTTCATCTCTTCCCCTTTCCACCATCATAGAGCCTGTATATATAGGTTAAGAGGAGCTTAACCTCTTGAGTTATCTTTAGAATAAGTTGGGAACCTTCTCCTTAGATCAGGGATCTCTTGATGAAAACATGAATTCGATCACAACTGCCTTCTAATCTCGAAAGATCCTTTCCTCATTCTCCTCAACGGGCTAACAACTGACCCAGAATAGGGAGCGCTCTCACAGAAGGGGTCTCATAGCGTTGTAGCGCTTCCTCGTAAGCCTTGGGGAAGCGCCAGCGCTCTCAAGATGGGTAGCGCTCCTCCAAAAGGGGTTGGGGAGCATTATAACGCTCCCTGAAGCATTATAGGGGAGCTCCAGCGCTTCTGTAGCTGAAGTAGGGAAGCGTTCCCCCTCCAAACCTTTATTTTTGGGCTCTTTTCAGGTGTCAAGAATTGTTTTACTCCAGTAAACCAGTTCTCCTCCTTCAAATCAGTCATATGAGATATGATAAGTGCCTCCTTAGTTTCGTAGTCATTGCATTATGTCTGAACATCGTTTGCGACACTTGTGAAAGTTGTAAGGAATGATGTGACACTTACGAAAATTGATAGGGACAATGCGACACTTATCCAGTTGAGAAATTTTGACGTTTAACACTCCCCCTTTGTCATTGATGGACACCTGTAATGTCCCCCACCTCTTAGAGAGGTGATGAGGAGACTCAGTGGCCTGGGCACCCCCACTAGGTCATAGTCTCACACTGAGGGGGGGAAAGTCAAGAAGTTAAAAGTTATATTTTTAAGTTGACTTAAGAAAGGAAAAGGATAAAGGAGTAAAAGATAACTCAACAGAAGAATAGAAGATTAACCCTGGGAGTTAACCTAACTCAACAGAGAATTAGAAGGAAAAGTATAAGTAAGAGGTTGGGGCATACCTATTACTCATTCTGGTTTTGGATTAGCATTTTCTATTTCTCTTGAGCATTCAGTTTGGGGGTTTTGTTGTACAAACCCTTTTGAGCAACTCAGTGGTGAAATATCCACTCACCTTGTTCCATAGCTTGGTATCAGGGATGAAAGACTCCTCCACACCATTCTATTCTCAGCCCATCTCCATCTAGCGCTTCAGAAGGTAGCAGGTCGTACCGTTCTTGTGTTTCCATCAAGGGTGCACCATCATCTAGAGGGAGGTTCGATCCAGCTTATCCTGAGGGCCTGGGGCCATTCCGACAGTTGGGTTTTGTTTGCAGGGGTAGGACCACCAGTTTGAGGGATTTTCTAGAGGGTTATCATCATTTTACATTTGTCTATAGATTGGGACGTCTTGGAGCCATAGGGGGCGTCACGTGATTCAGTAAAACTTAGATCTAGGGAGATCTTCTTGAGATCTGAGTCTGAAACTTCTCCCACGGGATTCTCATAGCCCGATCTATATTCTTGGAGATTTTCAGATCATTTGGAGGCCTCCTTCATTAGGGCCGAACCAACTAGGGTATCAGTCATCCAGTGGGGTGCACCAGTCAGTGGAGGAATTCAGATCTATGGGGTTTGAGAGTGGATTTGGGAATTTGGACATCTGGGTTTTCCTTACAGTTTCCCGATCTATCATTTGGCATATTTCTCGGGATGATTGGACACTTTTGGTAGCAGGGCAGAATTATTGAGGGCTTCAACATTCTAGCAGGACGTGGCACCTTCCAGCTTGGAGGTTGAGCATTAGTACGGCTCAGATCTGCTCGATTCAGTCTTCATTGTATATCCAGCATTTGGAGGCTTATTTTGTATTGTCGGGAGCATTTTGTAGTAGCTCATATCTATTGCTTGTATGGCCATCTGAGGTTTATGCCAGATCGACCATCTATTGTATTGATCTTACATTGCTCATAATAAAAAGGTCAGATCTTTGCTTGTGCTTCTACATCTTGAATATATTGTGATCCCCATGTGTTAATGAATCTTGTATGCACTTAATAATTCAATAAATTAGTAGTAGTTAGTGATTCCAAGAAAGAATTTGGCTTGGGATCATTGTAGTGGTATCAGAGCCTCGATCCTCCAAACCTGTGGAGAGATCAGTGCATGCAGAAGTACAGGGGAATTGTTATGGGTCGGAGGAAGAAAAACAGCAGTGAAACAGAGGCAAAAATGGAAGGGTAAGGAGATGACCATGAGCCTCAGGGCTTGGCTCTCTTAGTAGCCAAATTTGGTAAGTTTCATCAAAACATGAACCGCACAGAAATCACATTGGTCTGACAGTTGGATGAGTATCAGGAAACCAACAGAAGGGGACAGGCCGAAATCTCTGAAACCTTGAAGAAAGTTGATGAGAATCTACAGAAAATGAACGAGAACCAAACTAGGATAACTGACCT
>ML796890.1:500179-524857 GCA_009831015.1 Picea engelmannii
TTTGTGGTCAAATCAGACCATAACAGTCTTAAATATCTATTGGAGCAAAAGGATTTGAATGAAAGACAACAAAAATGGGTAAGAAAAATACAAGCCTATGACTTTGACATTGAATTCGTCAAAGGGAAGAACAATGCAGTGGCTGATGCATTATCCAGAAGGCCATCCATTTTTTCCATGTCAGGTATGTCACTCGACTGGAAGGAACACTTGATAGTGGAATATGCAAAGGATTAGTTTGCTTGTCAACTGTTGGATGAAAAAATATAGGATGACAACTTCAGGGTCATAAATGACCTCATCTATTACAAAGGTCGGATCCTTTTAGTTCCTGGATCAGCTCTCAAAGCTAAGATCCTGCATGCATGTCATAACTCACTAGTAGCAGGGCATCAGGGCATCAGTAAGATGTACAGGCAGGTGAGAGAGAGGTTTGCATGGAAAGGCCTCAAGGAAGATGTGATGAATCATGTCAAAGAATGCACTACATGCCAAGAAAACAAGGATGAGAACACGCACCCTGCAGGACTGTTGCAGCCCCTACCTATTCCAGAGCACAAGTGGGAAAGTATATCCATGGATTTCATCACCGGGTTACCCAGAGCACAGGGGAAAGATTTCATTTTCGTGGTGGTAGACAGGTTGACAAAGTTTGCAAACTTTTTTCCCATAGCCACAGAATTCAGTGCAACACAGGTGGCCGAATTGTTTTTCAGAGAGGTGTTCAAACTACATGGCCTACCCAAAACCATCATCGATGACAGGGACAACAGATTCATGAGTACGTTTTGGCAAGATTTGTTCAGATTAGTGGGTACGGCATTGAATCCTAGTACTAGCTATCACCCTCAGATGGATGGTCAGACTGAGATAGTCAACAAATGGGTGGAAGGTTACCTCAGAAACTATGTAGCAGGACAACAGAAAGCATGGGTCCGATGGTTACATTTGGGAGAATATTCCTACAACACCACCCAACATATGTCCATTGGCATGTCACCCTTCAGAGCTTTATATAGCTATGATCCTTTATCATTTGTGGAGATTGAATTTGGTGATAGCAGGGCTCCGATGGTACAGGATTGGATACAGCAGAGCCAAGACATTCTCATGGAATTGAAGGATCATTTACAGAGGGCACAAAACTATCAAAAGGTCCAAGCAGACAAGCACAGAGTTGATCGTACCTTTGAGGTTGGCGATTTAATCTATTTGAGGTTGCAACCATATAGGCAGGCCTCCATTAAAAGAAGCGGAGCAGAGAAACTACAGCCACGTTTCTTTGGACCTTAAAGATTCAGCAAGAGGATAGGGGTAGTAGCTTATGAGCTGGAGCTTCCACAGGGTAGCAAAATTCACAACGTCTACCATGTCTCGTGCCTTAAGAAATCGCTCGGTCAACACGTCAGGCCTATTGAGGCATTACCTCCCATGGATGAGGAGCGACAACTTGTTTTGATTCCAGAGGAGGTGTTAGAAGTCAGAGAGAAGAGGCTCTGAAACTAAAGCATCAAGGAGTATATGATCAGGTGGAAGGATTTACCCATTGAGGATGCCACTTGGGAGCATGACCATGTGGTTAGAGAAGCAAGTTTGGAATTTCTTGAGGACAAGCAATTTCAAGCAGGGGAGACTGTAATGTCCCCCACCTCTTAGAGAGGTGATGTGGAGACTCAATGGCCTGGGCACCCCCACTATGTCATAGTCTCACACTGAGGGGGGGAAAGTCAAGAAGTTAAAAGTTATATTTTTAAGTTGACTTAAGAAAGGAAAAGGATAAAGGAGTAAAAGATAACTCAAGAGAAGAATAGAAGATTAACCCTCGGAGTTAACCTAACTCAACAGAGAATTAGAAGGAAAAGTATAAGTAAGAGGTTGGGGCATACCTATTACTCATTTTTGTTTTGGATTAGCATTTGTTATTTCTCTTGGGCATTCAGTTTGGGGGTTTTGCTATACAAACCCTTGTGAGCAACTCAGTGGTGAAATATCCACTCACCTTGTTCCACAGCTTGGTCTCGGGGATGAAAGACTCTTCCACACCATTCTAGTCTTAGCCCATCTCCATCTAGTGCTTCAAAAGGTAGCAGGCCATACTGTTCTTGTGTTTCCAGCAAGGGTGCACCATCATCTAGAGGGAGGTTCGATCCAGCTTATCCTGAGGGCCTGGGGCCATTCCGACAGTTGGGTTTTGTTTGCAGGGGAAGGACCATCAATTTGAGGGATTTTCTGGAGGGTTATCATCATTCTACATTTGTCCTGTGATTCAGTAAAACTTAGATCTAGGGATCTGAGTCCGAAACTTCTCCCATGGGATTCTCATAGCCTGATCTATATTCTTGGAGAGTTTCAGAGCATTTGGAGGCCTCCTTCATCAGGTCCGAACCAACTAAGGTTTCAGTCATCTAGTGGGGTGCACCAGTCAGTGGAGGAATTCAGATCTACAGGGTTTGAGAGTGGATTTGGGAATTTGGACATCTGGGTTGTCCTTACAGTTTCCCGATCTATCATTTGGCATATTTCTCGGGATGATTGGACACTTTTGGTAGCAGGGCAGAATTATTGAGGGCTTCGGCATTCTAGCAGGACGTGGCACCTTCCAGATTGGAGGTTGAGCATTAGTACGGCTCAGATATGCTTGATTCAGTCTTCATTGTATATCTAGCCTTTGGAGGCTTATTTTGTATTTTCAGGAGCATTTTGTAGCAGCTCATATCTATTGCTTGTATGGCCATCTGAGGTTTATGCCAGATCGGCCATCTATTGTGTTGATCTTACATTGCTCATAATAAAAAGGTCAGATCTTTGCTTGTGCTTCTACATCTTGAATATATTGTGATCCCCATGTGTTGATGAATCTTGTATGCACTTAATAACTCAATAAATTAGTAGTAGTTAGTGATTCCAAGAAAGAATTTGGCTTGGGATCATTACAATTCCCTTGGTCAATTTTGATACTCCACCTATCTGCAACGTTTCCTTGTGTTTGCAATTCTTCCTCTGTCTACAACTTCTCCCCCTTTGACATCAATGGAAAAGGGTTGCTCCCCCTAAGTTTGTGATTCCATTTACTCTACAACTTGTTCTTTTTCAAGAAAAAATTCTTCAAGTGAAATATTCTCGATCTTCATTTCATCCTTCAGTTTTCAAACCATTCTGTAGTTTTGATCCTTCAAAATTATATCTCTAATTTCCCACTTGTTCACAATTTATCATTATCCAGGTTGTCTCTGCTACAAGTATCCAACACCGATCCTTCTATTTGATTTTTTTTATTGAACAAACCTTCCACTCCAAATTCATGACATTGGTTTTTTGAATGGGGTGAAGATTTAGTATTTGAATATGTTTCTTCCTCCACATTCATTTCTGACAAGGACCAATCACATGACCTCTCTCATCTAAAAGAGTATTGTAAACTTGAATTTCCATATTCACAAGGAAATGTACCAGTATTTCCTTTTCTATAAATGGGGTGTACATGTTTCGAGTGAGAATCAAAACAATGAATCTCCCAGCCATATTCATCTATCTTATCACATCCTTTCTCACAACAAAAAGTTTCATCTCTCTTTGTTTCTTGCTTGTGCTTCCTTTTCCAAACCTTTGAGTATTATTCTTTATGTTTGGAAATAACTTCTTCTTCCTAGTTTTTTTAGGAGATCCTACTACATTGATTCTACAGTAACATGTTGTGTGTCCATAGTTATTGCACTTATAGCATTCAATAATGTAATCAAGTAGAGGAGAAAATGAATTGTAGTTTATGTTAGCAAACCCATGAGAACTTCTAGTTTTGTTTCTCACATAGTCATCCTTTGAGATCTTATAATAACATATATTTTTATCTCTCACATGATCACTTATTACATAAGCTCTACAATCTATTGCCTTATGACCAAAATTGTTGCAAGAAAAACAATAGCAAATAAAGAGATTTTGGTACCAGTTTGTGAAAGGCCTTTTTTGTGGAACATCTCTCCTGAACTCATTCTTGTGTTTCTTGTGAGAAGAATCAATTTTATGTTGGTCATCATTTCCTTTCATGTTGATGCTTTCATTATTTATGTAGCCTTTGAGAATATTGGCATAGATTTTAGGCTTTTCTTCATTTTCCTTTTCTGATGGCACTGTGACATTAGTGCTTGCATCTCCCTTGGGTTTTGTTTTTCATAATAGCCAAGACATGTCTTGGTGAATGGTGACCTTTGGAGACTTAGAATATTATCTAAGATTTTGGTACTTTTTCTGTAACATCCTCGGCCATCCATGTCGGGCCACGCTACGCCAGAGAACTCTTACTGTTCTCTTTGCAGAAAATACTGTAACATACCCAACATCCAACCGAGCTATGCTACATAAATTTTTCGAACTGCATGCAATTAATATATATACACACACATAACTCTTGTGGAAGCATTATTTATAAAACGTAAACATACAAATACATCTGTAAATACACGTATTCACACTGAAATAACAGTAAACATATACATGCAACATATACAGGAAATACCCATAAAAATAAATACAGTTATAATTGCACATATGAGAACCCATAAAAATAAACACATAAATAACAATGCAGCATGTAAATTTATCACACAATTGGCACTTATCTTGGTAATAATGTCACCAACTACGTGCAGACCTTCAACGAACCTCCCATCCTTAGACCACATTATTCATCACTCTCAACAGTGAGTCACCCCCGAGTTGGGACTAAACTCCACCCTGGTAAAGGGATTCCTAACCAGGCTAAAGGCTCATAGACAACAGGAAAGACTCTGTCTCATGTGCCAACTCAACTAACAACCTACAGTCCCTCATTCCCCACATGCTTGTCCCAACCAGGAAGTGTGCCCCTTCTCTGCTCAATAGTCCTTCGGCTGCCCCACTTCTTTTCTGTCCTTTAGCAATAGGCCGGACAGGAAGTCTCCGAGCACTGTAGCTACAGTTTAGCACCTTCAAGAAATCAATTCCTAGCAATTCTGTCACGCAGAGAATTGCTCATAGGCTTGACAACCCACCTCTTCAATATCCCACGAGCCTGACAACCCACTTCTTCAGTCCAACCCCCAAGCTAACCAGCTACACAAACCCAAAATGGCTATGGATGCAGGTTTAGGTACAGTCATGAGATACGAAATTAGATAACTCAATGGGTGTGTGCATGCTCATGGTTGATTGACTAGATGACTGAATGATGGAAGGAATCATGGTAAGAATGATGGAAAAGATGATAAAAAATGAGCTAAGTCCCAACAATATGTATGCATCTCCCCAACTTGACACTTGTCATGTTGGGAGCTACTTTGGCCTACTTGTCACTGACTTTAGAACTTGGGATAAAATAATTATCCATACTTTATTATTTAAGAAATATTAATATAATATTCCTTTTTGGCTTATGCTCCATAGCTTAGCCATTTTCTTAACTTTTTAGGCCCCTCCCTTTCCCTAACCAGTGGATTTTAGTCCCCCATCTCTTTTATCATGGTCGATCTACGCGCAACGATGCATTTTATATTAATCATGAGACATATACAAAATAGGCACACTGGCCTTCAACATCTAGGCTCTCTGACCTAATCAAAACATAAGCATCCTAGCTTATAATAACTAGCTCACCAACCTATAAAACATAACATATACACAAAGGTTCGATGGCCTCAATATCGCACGCACTTAATATGTTGCGCGCGATATCATGGAATGTGCACACTTCATCATTTTACCGTGCAGTACATGTGCACACTATGCCATGAAATGTGCATACAAAAATGATATCAAACATCTCACCAGCTTAAGTACATTTTCATTTACATTACAATTGGGTTCAACCTAGGGATATTACAATCCCCCCCCCCTTATTTATGCACTGTCCTCAGTGCATCATGTGCCCATATACAACAAAACTTCAAAAATCCTCAAAAAGATGCAGGTATTCTGCCCGCATTGCATTCTCATGCTCCCAAGTAGCGTCCTCAGGACCGTACCAGGTTCATTGGACCTTTACAAGCCCTATGCCTCAATTCCGGAGCTGTTTGATTTTTTGGTCTAGAATGCGTACCAGATGCACTTGAAAAATGTCTTCTTGCTCCACCTGAATCGCATTCCAATCAATAACATGATTAGCATCAGGTATATATTTCTTTAGCAATGATACATGGAATACATTATGAACAGACATAGATGCAGGCAATGAAATCATATAAGCCATTGGACCAATCCTCTCTAGGATATCAAACAACCCACAATAGCGAGCTGCCAACTTTGAACAATTTCCCAATTTCAGGGAACTTCTGTTGGCTTTCTCTTTAAAAATACATGGTTAGCCACTTTAAATTCCCTATGAGTTCTGCCCTTATCAACATAGATTTTTTGCCTGTCTTAGGCAACCTTTAAATTTTGCTTTATTTTTATCATTTTCTCCTCCATTTCCCTGAGAAAATCTGGCCCAACCACTGCTTTGTCTGCTAGGTTATCCCAACTTACTGGTGTGTTTCACTTTCTGCCATAAAGTGCCTAAAATGGGCTCATCTTTAGAGATGCTTGGTACCCATTGTTATAGGAAAAATCTACTAAGTGTAGGTATTCTTCCCATTTTGATGGTTTATCCATCACATACATCCTTAACATATCTTCAATCACTTGATTTACCCTCTTTGTTTGTCCATCCGATTCTGGATGATAAGATGTACTAAAATTCAAATTTATTTCAAATCCATTAAATAATCCTTTCCAAAATTTGGAGGTAAATTTTGGATCTCTGTCAGACACAATTGTCTTGGATATACCATGTAATCTAGAAATTTCCCTCATATAAACACCATCAATGTTCGTTGCCTTGTGAGTGAGCTTAAATGGAACAAAATGGGCAGCTTTGGTAAGCTTATCCATCACTACCATGATAGAATCATGTTGTTTGTTTGTTCTAGGAAGTTTAGTGATGAATTCCATTGTTACAACTTCCCATTTCCACTCGGGAATGGGTAATGGTTGTAGCAAACTAGTTGGGTGTCTATGCTCAACCTTTACTTTTTGACATTCCAAACATCTGGCAATAAAATCAACAACCTCTTTCTTCATGCCTGGCCAATAATATTGGCTTTTGACAGCTGCAATAGTTTTCTAATAACCTGGGTGCCCAGCATAAGGTGCATTATTCATTTTCCTCAATATCATATTTTTCAATTCCTGGGAATTTGGTACATAAATTTTTCCCCTGTACATGAGAATTTCATCATTATCTAGCTTGTATTCCTCAATTTTCTGCTGCAAAATACCTTCTTGTAATTTTGCCACTAATTCCTTGTGTTGCAAATCTGATTTGGTAGCCTTTATAATTCTGGGTTTTAAATCTGATTGGTACATGTTAATGGTTGTAGCATGCATTTCATGCACTCTTTTGCTGAGTGCATCAACCACTTTGTTCTCTTTCCCCTTGATATGCTTTATATCAAAGTTATATTCACTTAGAAATTATAACCATCTACTTTGCCTAGCATTTAGAGTTGGTTGATCAAATAAATATTCCAGACCACTATGGTCTGTTCTTAGCTCAAACCTTTTCCCCGTGAGGTAGTGTCTCCATTTCCTCAAGGCATGCACTATGGATGCCAACTCCAAATCATGAGTGGCATGGTGTCTTTCATGCTCCTTCAACTTCCTTGATTCATAACATATAACAAACCCATTTTGATCGAGGATTCCACCAAGTCCCTCTTTGCATGCATATGTGTGCATACAATGAAGTCTTCATTTGGGTCTGCAATCCTTAGTATTGAAGCACTTGTTAACAATTGTTTCAAGTGTTGAAAACTCTTTTCACAATCCAATGTCCACTAAAACTTCACACCCTTTCTTTGCAAGGAAGTGATTGGGTGTGCAATCTTTGAAAATCCTTCAATAAATCTCATGTAGTATCCAGCAAGGCCCATGAATGATCTGACCTCTATCACATTCTTTGGCGTTGACCATTCTCTAATGGCTTCTATCTTCTCAGGATCCACTGCTATCCCATTCTTTGAAATGATATGTCCCAAATAGTGAATTTGCTTATGATAAAATAAGGACTTGCTCAATTTAGCATACAATCGATGCTCCCTTAATACTTGCAACACCATTCTCAAATGATTCTCATGCTCTTCTTCTGACTTGGAATATATAAGAATGTCATCTAAAAAGACAATGACAAAATTGTCTAAATATTCTCGGAAAATACCATTCATTAAGCACATGAAAACAGTTGGTGCATTTGACAACCCAAATGGCACCATTATGAACTCATAATGACCATACCTTTTCCTAAAGGCAGTCTTGCTGATATCTTCCTCTTTAATCCTTACCTGATGGTATCCTGATCTAAGATCTATCTTTGAAAAGATCTTTGCATCCTTCAATTGATCAAAAAGATCATCAATCCTTGGCAGAGGATACTTGTTCTTAACAGTCACTTTATTCAATTGTCTGAAATCAATGCACAATATTAATGTTCCATATTTCTTCTTCACAAACAATACCAGGGCACCCCAAGGTGACACACTTAGGCGTATATACCCCTTCTTCAAAAGATCTTGAAGTTGAATTTGAAACTCCTTCAGCTCTGGTGTACTCATTCTGTAAGGAGTCTTTGAAACTGGAGTTGCTCCAAGCATTAGATTTATAGAGAAATCAATGTCTCGCATTGGGGGTATTCCTGGTACCTCCTTGAACACATCTTCAAAATCTTTCAGGACTGCATAATCTTCCAAATTTGGCACCTTATCTTTAGGTGTCTCCTCCATATGACCTGCAAATATTTGACACTCTTTTCTATAACATTTCTTCAACTGCAAAGATGAAATTTCTTTGATGGTTACTGTACTGGGAATTCCCTGCACTTTCCTTAGTTTTCCTTCCTCATCCAAGCAATTGAATGTCTTGTTATGAAAGTCCAACATAGCATGATGTTGGTCCAACCAATCCATCCCAATTACACAGTCATAGGAACCTAAAGGCAAGATGTTCAAATATGCCCTTGTGTTCAGTCCATTCATGTCCATAAGACATGACTTAACCATCTTGTTAACTTTTCTTTTGGCTCTTGTAGCCAGCTACACCAACCAAGATTTCCCATTCTTTCTTCTTGGAAAATGCAAACTTTCCACCATATTAGGTTCTATATAACTATGACTAGCTCCTGAATCAATTAAAGTAGCAATGGTTTCGTTGTTGATCATACCTTCCACTTCAATCATATGTGACTGATACTCTGTTTTCTTGTTGTCTAGGGTTGCATAGATCCTTGGCACATTTCTACCCATGTCCTCCATTGTTTCAGCTTGATGTACATTGTGAACAATTCTCCCTTTTTCTCCTTTGCGAGGACAATCTTTGAACATGTGATCTCCTTTACAACCCCAACATTGAATAGGTGGTTGCCTTGGTATTTGACCCCGTGTTTCAATCGTTTTGGGCTCTCTAGGAGTTTGTTGTCCCCGTGGATTATTTTTGAAAAATGGTGGCTTAGCTCCCTTCTTCCTTTGATCCATCTTGAACTTCTTTTTGTCTTCCCAAGCTTTTTGGAAATTTGGCCTTGCTTTTTAATGATCATATAGGCATTTAGTTCACCTTATGGTCTCCTCCAATGTCTTGGGATCATCATACTGTATTTTGTCACTAATGAATGATGGCAATCCACTAAAATACCTTTGAATCTTAACTGTCTCATCCTTGATGAAAGAGACATATTTTAGCAGTTCTAAAAACCTTCTCTCGTATTCATCTATTGTCATACTCCCAAGCTTGAGTTCAAATAAATCCTTCATTTTCTTGTCATAATATCTCTTAGTCAAGTATTTCTTCTCAAAATACTTCTTGAATTCCCTCCAAGTGACACTTTTATCTTTAATGTGCTGCACTTGCACAAGATGATCCCACCACATGGATGTCTTTCCCTTGAGTTGATAGATAACAATTCTACCTTCTACATGAGAAGAATAATTAAACAATTGAAAATACTTTCTCATGCCCAACAACCATGTTTCTGCATCTTCAACCTTCTTGTGCTCACCATCAAATGTAGGAGGTTTGATTTTGTTCATTTCTCCTCGTAGCTCATCCACCCCAGACCTCTTGTGCTTCCTGACAAGGGATGGACTTGATCTGTTGTTTGCTCTCTTATTGGAATGCCTCGGGGAGTGGTGTTGATGTTTGCTAACACTTCTGGATTTTCTTTTCTCATCAGAAGGCATGTGACTTCCTGATTTTCTTGAGCCACTCTCCTTATCCAGTTTCTTTTCTATTATGTTCAAGCTCTGCAATAACTTCATGTTGAAGTCATCCTACTTCTCCTTGGCTCTCATAAGCCTTTCATTATCATATTTATGGCTTTGGATATCCTTCTACAAATTTTTAATGGTCTCTGCCATATTCATGTTTTCATTCCTTTCATCTCCATGTCCATTGGAGTTTGTTCCTTAAATGCCCAAATGGACATCCATCCCTCTAATCTCATCCTCCTGACTATAAGTCCCCTGTGTTTCTTCCATTACTATAGAATTTATGTTGATATTGATCTGATCTATTTGTTGTTAACTCTGCAAAATGTGCAGCCAACAAAACTTTGTCAGGCTAATTGTTTCAACAATTTCATGAAAATATGAACCATTTTGGTTCAATAATATATATCATAATTCTTTCTTCTGATTTCCTGAAAAATTGAATGTCCAAATCAATTTTCTGGGTGGATATTTAGATTCCACTGCCCAATACCTTTCCAACACCTTCTCCCATGCTCAATTCCGAGTCTTGAGCATAAAGTTATGGCTATTTGAAATTTTCTCATTAAATTTTCTGTTCATTTTTCAACTTGGCGCAACTCTGCACTGTAATTATGTATTTTTGCACCTACTCCTTTGGAATTTTCATAGGATCTCAATTGGGTTTCCTCCTATACATATTATGGACACTCTGTTCAAGTTTCAACTCTTTTTGGGTTCCTGACGACTAGTTATAGCCTGCTAAAGTTCTAGGCCAATATACCATATTGTAACTGATATTCTACAGGTTCCTTATTTTCCATATTAAACACTTTTAACATGCCCATAAATTTAATTGAACTATGGGATTGTCTTCTATGGCTCAATATATTTCCATTGACTTCTCCTGCACCTCAATCTGATTCCAGAGCAGAAATTTATGGCTCTTTGAAGTTAGTGGGGTCTTAAAATTTACCCTTCACTGTTTGTGTTGTAACTTTCTCATAAAAGCTTCGTTTGAAAAACAGTTTACACCATTAGAAATCTCTCTCCAAGATCTTTTATTTGAGATGCAAAGACAGAGTGTACCTTCGTTACACCTCTGTCTTGTGGTTTTTGAGTTGCTAAAAATGCTCTTAAGGCCCTCAAAAACGCACTGTAAAAAGATGATGTTCAAATGATATAAAACTTCGTAGAAAATCATTGGTTTTCTATTGTTGTTCACCCTTCAAACGACTTCACACGCACAAATTTCAATCTGCGCACCCGTATTTACCATGTGCATCAACAACACAAGGTAAATCATGCTTCACGCACATTAAAACCACTGTGTATCATTTCTGTGTTGCCCCAATAACTTGCACACACTACTTTTGTGTCGCGCACCAATACCCACCGCACACAATTTTGGGACCGCGCCCTGATATCCACCACGTGCAGTTTTTCTTTTTGTACCACGCACCAATATCCACTGCATGCAGTTTTTGTACCGCACGTTGATATTCCACATGCATTTCACTCGACACGTTGCACCATGCCAAAGTTTAGTACGCCTCGTCGCACACCAATACTTTGTGCGCACCATTCACTAAATTTTTGTGCGACCACATTTACCCACATTGCAAGCGCAGTTAACTGTGTTGTGCCAACACTACGCACACCACATGTGTCATCAATATGTGTGTGCACACCGCACAATGCTAAATTTATTGCGCGGTCCTGTACACCAACATTTTTCTGTGCGGCGCCAAAATTTAGTGCGCACGCCCGCATACTAACATTTTTCGCGCGACACCCAAATTTAGCACGCACACCTACACACTAACATTTTTCTGCACGACACCAAAATTTAGCGCGCATGTCAACACTCCAATATCTTGCCCCGTAGTGCCGAATTTTACCTATCACCATCTTTTCACTGCACATCATGAATTTTTAGTGCGCCCACCTCCGCACATTCATTTATATGCGCATCAATTCCTTGTGAATTCCGCTGCAGAAATTGGGGATTTTGCTTAACGTTTTCCCCAATTTACCATAGACATTCTGCAACTATGAAACTCTTTCAATTTCACCCTGATAACACCAGTTCAACCTATGCAACAACAAATCGTTGTAAGTTGACATTTTTGGAACGAATTTATCTAAAATCAATTCGCGAATTGAGAATTTTAACTACTAAACTCGCTCCATCTATCATGGCTTCACTGTAACTTCAAATTCGACCCATTCTAGATCCGAATTTTCTAGAACAGATATTAAATCGAGAATATCTCATCACTTGGCTGAATTTCTCCATTTTCTCATGAATTTAACAACAAAAATTGGGGATTTTCCCAAATTCCACCCAGTTGTTGTTACTTTTTATCATGGACGCTCTACAAACTGAAATTTGGCCACTTCGAAATAAATCCTCTGTGACATTTCGCTTCAACTCAACTTTCTCGGCCCATCCACGCTCAATGTTGAAATATGAAGCTCTGATACCAATTTGTAACGTCCCCGACCATCCATGTCGGGCCACGCTACGCCAAAGAACTCTTATTGTTCTCTCTGCGGGACATACTGTAACATACCCAGCATCCAACCGAGCTATGCTACATAAATTTTTCGAACTGCATGCAATTAATATATATACACACACAGAACTCTTGCCGAAGCATTATTTATAAAACGTAAACATACAAATACATATGTAAATACATGTATTCACACTAAAATAACAGTAAACATATACATATAGCATATACAGAAAATACCCATAAGAATAAACACAGTTATAATCGCACATATCATAACCCATCAAAATAAGCACGTAAATAACAATGCAACATGTAAATTTATCACGCAATTAGCACTTATCTTGGTAAGAATGTCACCAACTGTGTGTAGACCTTCCATGAACCTCCCAACCTTGGACCACACTGTTCATCACTCTCAACGGTGAGTCACCCCCGAGTTGGGACTAAACTCCACCCGGGTAAGGGGATTCCTAGCAAGGCTAAAGGCTCATAGACAATAGGAAAGACTCTGTCTCAGGTGCCAACTCAACTAAGAACCTACAATCCCTCATTCCCCACATGCCTGTCCCACCCAGAAAGTGTGCCCCTTATCTGCTTAACAGTCATTCGGCTACCCCACTTCCTTTTCGGGCTTCAGCAACAGGCCGAACTGGAAGTCTCCGAGCACTGTAGTTGCAGTTTAGCACCTTCAGAAAATCAATTCCCAGCAATTCTCTCACTCAGAGAATTTCTCACGGGCCTGAAAACCCACCTCTTCAATATCCCACGGGCCTGACAACCCGCTTCTTCAGTCCAACCCCCAAGATAACCAGCTACACCAACCCAAAATGGCTATGGATACAGGTTCAGGTACAGTCATGAGATACAAAATTAGATAACTCAATGGGTGTGTGCATCCTCATGGATGATTGACTAGATGACTGAATGATGGAAGGAATCATGGGAAGAATGATGGAAAAGATGATCGGAAATGAACTAAGTCCCAACAATATGTATGCATGTCCCCAACTTGACACTTGTTATGTTGGGAGCTACTTTGGCCCACTTGTCCCCAAATTTAGAACTTAAGATAAAATAATTATCCATACTTTATGATTTAAGAAATATTAATATAATATTCCTTTTTGGCTTAAGCTCCCTAGCTTACCCCTTTTCTTAACTTTTTAGGCCCCTCCCTTTCCTTAACCAGTGGAGTTTAGTCCCCCATCTCTTTTATCATGGTTGGTTTACGTGCAATGATGTATTTTATATTAATCATGAGACATATACAAAATAGGCGCATTGGCCTTCAACATCTAGGCTCTCTGGCCTAATCAAAACATAATCATCCTAGCTTACAATAACTGGCTCACCAGCCTATAAAACATAACATATACACAAAGGTTCGATGGCCTCAATATCGCGCGCACTTAAGATGTTATGCGCGGTATCCCAGAATGTGCACACTTCATCATTTTACCGTGCAGTACACGTGCGCACTATGCCATGAAATGTGCATACAAAAATGATATGAAATAGATCACCAGCTTAAGTACATTTTCATTTACATTACAATTGGGTTCGGCCTAGGGATATTACACTTTCCAAACTTCAAGCTTATATTCAACTGATTAGTTGTTTTCTCTAGTTCCTTTCTTAAGGAAATGATTTCAACTTCAAACTTCTTGCAATTTTCTTCATTTTATTTCAGTTGGATTCTCACCACTTCTATCATTTTTTCCTTTTCTAGTTGAGTTTTCAGGATGATAACTGTATTTTTTGTTTCTTTAAGATCCATATCCTCCTCTTCATATTTCTACAATTGCTCCTTATGATTTATATTATTTTTCCTAAGCATGTTTATTTCTTCTAAGGCACTAATGAGTTTTGCTTCAAGATATTCTTCTTTTGAATATGGATTTTCTTCACTAGCGAGATTTAGTTCCATGGTTATGGAGAGAGATTATTCTTCATCATAACTATATTCCTTTTTTCCATATAGACACTTAGTAACAAAATGTCATATTCTACCACAATTAAAGCATTTGAAAGATATCTTACCTTTGTATTTGTCAGGTCCCTCTTTTATCTTTCTCATAAATTGTGCTTATTGTCTTTAATTCGCAATTGGAACAACCATTGGATCTCTCTTCATAAAATAAATTGTAGCTTGTCCCAAATATTTTTAGATGATGTACACTGCATTACCTTCTTAGAATATGATAAGTGACTCAAGATGACATATATAGCTTTTGCATTGTTTTCACTTGACTCCTTCCTAGATTCATTTGTATAACTTGTTGTGACTAATTCCCAAATGTCAAACCCAAAGGACTTTAAATATGTCTTCATTCTTATACTCCATGATGCATAGTTTGTTTCATCAAACAAAGGAGCTTTGTTTATAGGGAGACCTTCCTTACAATCCATATGTGCTCAAGATTTGTCTTCCAATAGTTAAATTGTTTTTGAAGGAACCATCTTTGATACCAATTATTGAACTTATGCTTATACTGAGGGGGGGGTGAATCAGTATAAGATACTTTTTACTTTATTTAACCATTCATCAATCATTCATTAGTTGAGAAACAATAATCACATATAAACTTAAATCACAATTCAGAAAGTTTAACATGGAAATCTAATCAAGAGAAAACCATAAACATATCTTTATAAATGTTTGTAGGAACCAACCTATTGTTACAAATATTATAGGCACCAACCTACTGGAGACACCAATCTCCTTAAATAAAGACCAACTCAACAATATGTAGTCACCAACCTATTGGAGACATCAATATCCTCAACTGAGCACCAACTTAGCAACACCTGCATGCACCAACCTACTATTACAATTTTTGCAAGCACCAACCTACTGGAGACACCAATCCCCTCACGTGGTAACCAACTCAACAAGATATGTGTAGACACCAATCCAAGATATTCATACACATAGTACTTCTGACTTCACCTGCATGCTTCATTCCAGAGATAATCCTTCAAACCTTAGTCACATGTAGCCTTCATGCACTAGCAAGCCTTATAACATCATTTCCAGAATATGATCCTCGACTATAGCATCACAACCTCAAGACAACGCACATTGCAGCATCAGAAGATCAAAACATCACACATTACACCATCACAGACCTTTAGTATTTCATAGCGCACCTTAAGAACAAGAAAATCCCAAGAAAACCCCTCAAAGTTCTCTTGCACACCTTCAAATCCCAAAAAGACACCCTAGCTCCTTTAGCACACCTCATATCACTTATGTGCACCTTAGACTTGATATATTGCTTGGTTACACTACAAATGCACACATCTATCCAGTATTTATAGTATTTCTATCCTCACTTTCAAGGTCGACCTGTAAAGACTAGCTGAGATGACCTAAATTTTCTAGTTGGGTTGTCAGATGGAAAAATTCATATCTTCTCATTCCTAGGGAGTTATAGGGAATGTCATATACTGTCGGAAATATCTCAGAATAAGATTTTTAAACATATAACCTATGCTCCCATTTGAGCTAGGTATCTAGGCTAAACATTCCTTCAATATAGGGTATCCAAACTGAGCATCAATCATCCAAAAACAATGTTTTTAACAATCTCCATCTTGCAATCTTTATCTTGGACATCTGTAGTCTCCCCATGTCTTTGACATCAATGACAACAATATTTCCAACATCTATAACCTTTGCTACGATACCACATTGTAACACACCCAACTCCAAACTGAGCCATGTTAATATAATTCTACTTCTATACACATTGTAATTTTGAATTTATTTAAACTTGGCTTGTATTCACCATAATTTAACAACTCTTATACCATTAGTTAAGTGATTACACGTTCCCAACCTTACAATAAGATGAAAATTACATAGATTATGCTCTAAAACCAAAAATATAACCCTGGGTCACCTTACTAGGTATAACTCTTCACCAAGGTACCCATGGTACCATAATTCTTCCCTATCATTAATGCATAATGAATACTACTATGATATTCAACATAAAACATAACCAAAATAATAATACAAACATGCATAAACACATATAATCATAAACAACATATGTACACCAGTCAAACATAACATTAATCACAGAAAACCATAAATTATAACACTTATCATGTGTAAGTGGCATCAATTGGTTGTAGACCTCAGACGTTCCACCCAACCATAGACATTGTTGTTCTAGCTCTCTCAACAATAGGTCACCCTTGAGCTGGGGCTATGACTCCACTAGGGAAAAAGATTATCAGGCCAAGCTAAGGTCTCACAAATAGTGTAGGTGTTCTCTTTCCAAGGTACCAAACTCCATAAGAAATTCCAACCTACAACCTCTTATTCCCCATCAACCTGCACAACCTAAGGAAGTGTACCCTCTTCTTTGCATCGTAGTCCCTCATGTTATCCCACTTCCCTTCTAGAGATCCAACATAGGCCAACCAAGAAGTATCAGAGCTATGTGGCTCTAGAAGCTCCATTTTCACTCAGGATTCTCCAGGCTTCACACCTTCGACAACAACCCAAACAATTCTCATTCCAGGGCTCCAATCTTCCTCAAGGAAACCCAATGAGAATCGTGCATTGAATCCCCAATATAATTCACCTGGAATTCAAAGGATTCACAAACAAACATAGATATAGAGATATCATAGATCACCCTCTAGCATGAATTCCATAGGAATTGGTCAAAAAAGGGCAAGGAATGGAAAAGTGTGTAATCAAAATGGCTCAGACTTGGAATAATTTTCCAGTGAAATCAAGGTTTAAGTATGCATGGCCTTAAATTGCCATTTGGCACTCAAAGAAGCGGCCCTTATGAACCTTTTCCCAAACTTCTAACTTTAAAATTTAATATTATCATATGACTTTGGCTTGGAATATAATATTACTTCAATTACTTATTACATTTTCAATGAAAAAAATTATTATAACAATTGGAATTATTAATGATAAACAATGCATTCACAACATTCCTTTAAATTTGGACAAATCTTTAATATCATTCAAATTTGTCACAAATACAAGTGGGACCTTCATGTTTTGTAAAGTTCTAATTGTTGATCATAAACAATGTATGCACAACATCCCTTTAAATTTTGACAAATCTTTAATATCAAACAAACATGTCCCAAGTGGGACCTTCATGTTTTGTAAAGTTCTAAGCAGAAAAGACTTCAATTGAAGATCCTAAAATCTTTATTGCAGGCCCTAAAATCTAGATTGACATCCAATCAAGATTTCATAGCATGCAAGCTCTAACTCTGGGATCTTTATTGCAGGATCTGAAATCTAGATTGACATTTAATCAAGATTTCATAACCTGCAAGCTTTGACTTTGGAATCTTCATTGTAAGCCCTGAAATCTAAATGAACATTTAATGAAGATTTCATAGCCTTTAAGCTTTGGCTTTAGAATTTTGAGTATAGATTGACATTTAATTAAAGATTATAGAACCTACATTGATTTTGATATTAATTGGAAGTTTTTTCTATTTAAAATCTTACAAATCTTAAAAAAAACATGAAGGTCCCACTTCATCTATAAAAACAAATATGCCTCATGCTTAAAGTAATATAGAAAGATTCCAAAACCTACATTGATCTTGGAAGCCTTTTCTATTTGAAATCTTACAAAACATGAAGGTCCCACCTACATTTATAAAAAGTATGTCTGATACTTAAAGTAAATGTATGTTTTAAGATGTTGGTGTTTTTTTGTTTAAGATCTTGGATGTATTTTTGGTTTGAAACCTTATGAAACATCAATGTCCCACATGCACTTATAACAAATATATCTAGTCTTAAAGTTAGCCTTTAATTTTGGCCTTAAAAACTCTACCGTTTTAAAATAAGAAGCAAAAAGATTTACAAACTTTAAAAAGTATGTCTGTATGATGCTTAAAGTAAATGCATGCTTTAAGATGTTGGATGTTTTTATTGTTTGAAACCTTATGAAACATCAATGTCCCATCTGCACTTATAACAAGTATATCTAGTCTTAAAGTTAGCCTTTAATTTTGGCCTTAAAAACTCTACAGTTTTAAAATGAGAAGCAAAAAGATTTAGTACTTAAGATTTATCTTTAATTTTGAGTGTAGTTTGAACAAAGTGTTGGTTCTTTTTCATTTATATTTGATGTTTTCTGTAGATTTTGTCTAAAATCTGATCTGATCAGAAATTTTTAGAATTGTAGATTTAAGTGGTTGAGTCCATATAATCGGACCATTTTAGAGGTTTTCCAGGAAACTGAATCTATTGATGCATTCAAAAATGCAATTTAAGTAATAAAAATAGATGATTTTACCCAGATTTACATCACCAAATTCCAGTGAAAAACACCAAAATGTAAAATGTTTAAACAAAGCCTTTTACTTTACATTGAAAACTTTACAATTAGAATTTTAAAATGATAAACAGAAACACTGCTCTCTCTATTAAAACTACTGCCTGACCCTGAACTGAACTGCAGGGCATGGCATGTATGTACAGCAGTAGCCCAGCGTTTTATTTTTGTGGTTCACTAATAAACAAATAGACAGAGTCATTGCCACATTCTAGAAAATGGATACCCAGCTTTTCCGCTTCCATATGGAGAAACCCTTTCTATCAAAAGTGTTCACTACCATGCTACTTTTCCATCTGTAAGCCCTCATAATGGTCACCTTACCAGGTATAAATCTTCACCAAGGTACCCATGGTACCATAATTCTTCCCTATCATTAATGCATAATGAATACTACTATGATATGCAACATAAAACATAACCAAAATAATAATACAAACATGCATAAACACATATAATCATAAACAACATATGTACACCAGTTAAACATAACATTAATCACACAAAACCATAAATTATAACACTTATCATGTGTAAGTGGCATCAATTGGTTGTAGACCTCAGACGTTCCACCCAACCATAGACATTGTTGTTCTATCTCTCTCAACAACAGGTCACCCTTGAGCTGGGGCTATGACTCCACTAGGGAAAAAGATTATCAGGCCAAGCTAAGGTCTCACAAATAGTGTAAGTGTTCTCTTTCCAAGGTACCAAACTCCATAAGAAATTCCAACCTACAACCTCTTATTCCCCATCAACCTGCACAACCTAAGGAAGTGTACCCTCTTCTTTGCATCGTAGTCCCTCATGTTATCCCACTTCCCTTCTAGAGATCCAACATAGGCCAACCAAGAAGTCTCAGAGCTATGTGGCTCTAGAAGCTCCATTTTCACTCAAGATTCTCCAGGCTTCACACCTTCGACAACAACCCAAACAATTCTCATTCCAGGGCTCCAATCTTCCTCAAGGAAACCCAATGAGAATCGTGCATTGAATCCCCAATATAATTCACCTGGAATTCAAAGGATTCACAAACAAACATAGATATAGAGATATCATAGATCACCCTCTAGCATGAATTCCATAGGAATTGGTCAAAAAAGGGCAAGGAATGGAAAAGTGTGTAATCAAAATGGCTCAGACTTGGAATAATTTTCCAGTGAAATCAAGGTTTAAGTATGCATGGCCTTAAATTGTCATTTGGCACTCAAAGAAGCGCCCCTTATGAACCTTTTCCCAAACTTCTAACTTTAAAATTTAATATTATCATATGACTTTGGCTTGGAATATAATATTACTTTTGGAGTTATCCCCTTTTTAGGCCTCCTGGCCTCCTCACCTTTCCCTCTTCTGGAGTCCTAGCCCCCCATACTCTTTTTATACGATCATTTGTCGTGATGTTATTTTTATTAATATGTGTGAGTCTATGTACATTTTACATTACTAGGCTCTTCTACCTTTCAACTTTATAGGCACTCCGGCCCAAAACATATAGGCTCACTAGCATAAAAGATCAGATGTATACATACACAATTACAACCTAGGGGTCAAATTGGGGGTATTATAGTTAGACCGGCTCTAGATGGCATAACCATCTTTTTGTTGTCCTCTTCCAAGCTTCTACAAATAGATTTGAGTGGCTTGTTGCACACTCTTTTTCCAACTTCCTTTTCCTCTATGGGAATGACTTATTTTATGGTTCCTCTTACCTTGTCGAAGGTGGTTTGAGTTGAACTTGTGTTGCCTTCTTTTCCATTGAATCCTAGGCCATCATGCTTGGGCTTTTGTTGAGATACAATGGAGATCATAATCCCTTGAGCTTCCTTGCCTGGCCCTTTTCCATCATAGCCCATTTTCCTCATGAGCTTGGAATCGATGCCTCTAGTGTGCTTTTCAAAGTCATCAAATGTCTCTTTGGATGGTGAGTTTATCACGTTTGTCTTCATCATTGATCCAGATTATTTTCGGCACAAAATGAGAGCGAAGATATAATAAAACAATGTATAGAGATATCTCAGATATCCAATAATATAACATAAATGTATTATAGATGCAACCATAAACACAAAGATACAGTGATACACAATTTTCTATTAATGAGCGAAAAATGTACAAAAACTGTAAAAATACAGAGTGAGACTCGCTAGAATGGTGCCATCTTATCTCTGAGAAGAGATGTGTCCGCTACTCGCATTCGCAAGAAGATAATTTTACAATGAGGCTTCATAGGCCTTTTTATCATAAAGAAAATACAAAACCCTAATCCCAGAAGCTGAAAAGCCAACAGTTTTGTGGACCTCGTTTTGGATAGTTTGGTGTATCAACTTCACGGGGGCGTAACTTTGGCATACGATTTTCGTTTGGGGCGCATGATAGCTCGTTGGAAAGGTATCATCGAGGAGATTCATTTTGGGGGCTCAATGAGAGCCTTTGGCTATCATTGAGAAGCTTGATCCGAGAAAACCTTCATTTAGGCCCTCAAAATGGCCCCGAAAATTAAAAACTGCTAAAAATAGTAAATTACCAAAATTGCCAAAAAACTGTTTTGAGCCACTTGGAAAAGGTGGGTGGCCACTGATATCCACTTGAATTAGTCATAGTGTCAGCTTCCACAATGGCAACATAAGGGGTTTGCTTGGTCTCTTGAACAAATTCTTGTAACCTCTTCAAGCCCTCTACCTTCATTTCCAAATCCTGATATCGCTGACTAGTGACTTCGGTGAACCTATCCTCTTGTCAATTATCTAACTCAATGAATTTCTCCTCCAATTGCAATAGCTGTAATATGCTCATGTCTAATTTTCCCTCATTGTGGTGAAGGATTCCTAGCACTTGGAAAGCTCTTTTTCTAGCTCATCCACTTTCTACCTGCAATATTGGCTTTCCTCTTGGATCTACCTGTTGAAGTCTCTCATTTCTTCTAGCTTCTCTAGACTCCCTCTCTAGGAATTTTCCCAAGGAAGCTATTTCAAGGTCTCTAACGAACCCGCTCTAATACCATTTGATTTGTATTTGAGGGATTGAGAGTCCACACAATTCACCAACACGCTTACTACAAAATTCAAAATATTTTGTCTCTACAATTTGAATACAGAATCGAGCAATATATTATACCATGCAAATTCACATTGATTGTGGGAGTGTAATTCATAGCTGAGTTGTTACAAGTAATTTGTATAACGCTCAAGAAAAACATGAACCCATAAATCAAAGCAAACTAAAATGGGGCTATAAGTGATACTTTAAAGCTAGAATAAAGCACATGAAACAATAAAGGGCAAGTTAGCGCTCAACAATTTAAATAATGGTGTGGTAACATGAAAGTTACATTGAACATAATCGTGTCCTCTATGAATGCTATTAGTGCAGGATAACACACAACAACTCAAACAAATTGCCAGGGATGAGAATTAACTCATCCAGTGATTAGACAAGTCGACTATACTAAGCGGGGGTTGACCAATCTATGAATCTATGGCCCAGGGGAAGAAATGCTCATTAATTGACTTCATCGCCCATGAGGAGAGAGAAGCGTTGTGTGATATGTACAGTCTCTCGGCCAGAGAAAAAAAATGCCCAAGAAATATGAATAGACCTAGCAAGCGATTCAAGTCGCCCAACAATGAGGAAATTGGCCGAGACAATGAATTAGCAGAAACTACAATGCAATGTATGACAGAGAGGTCGATTGGGTTTAACAACAATCCAAGCGAGTGCACAAGTAGCTAAGGAATTGATTAAGTGTTGAGGGTTAGTAAAAATAAATGTCAATTTTAATTGATACACTTTTAAATGATTTTTTTTTGTTATATTTTCAGGAGATATTTGCCTCTTATTTCACTAGAAATTGTTAGATGCTTAGATTTGAGTGATTATTTCTGTATAATCTGAGTGCCTCTAGGGTTTATCTACATGTTGAATCCATTTCTACATTCAGAAATGGATTTTAAACAACTTAGACAACTCCAAATAGTTATAATGGTGACAGTTGCCTACTCTCCTCTGGTTAAAAAACCATTGAAAGGACTCTTCTCACTTGGGCGAAAAGCAAACACCAAGGATCTGTGTAATGTAAAGAAAGAAAAAAAATGAAGTTTAAAGGTCCACGAGGCTAACAATAGCCTATGGGACAGACAACCTCAGACACTGATTTATGCATTTTAGTCCTTTTCCTGTTCAACTTGATAATGAGCTCCCCCATTTCTCCATTATCCCCTCGCTGAATAAACTATTCCAAAAACTAGCTATCAAGATGTATGCACGTCAAACTTGCATTGACACTGCCCTTGGGTTGAGTTAATGCAGTTGTATTGTGCGAAGTTGGTTTGGCTTTTCCGGGTACATATTTGTCTTGTATGCAGTTACTGAACGCGTTAACACGGTCCTTGTGTTGAGTTAATGCAGTTGTGTCGTGCGTTGTTGGTTTGGCTTTCGGGGTAGGTTTGGTTCGACAGTATGATTTTTTTTTTTATGTCTCTCATTACCCCTACCAGCTTTGTTGCGGAAAATTTGGGCAGGTTCTAGATTTTTCCACTCCTCAATGATGGTTAGATTGTGAAATTTCCGCTGCAGTTAGTTCTGCCTGTGGTTCCTCTGCAAAGCCCTCCACTGTTGCAAAGCTTTCAGTGTTCTGTGGGGGCAGTTCTTTGCATAAATGAGTGTAGCTGTAGTTCGTACCTCTCCATTCTTTTATACCCGTTTGCCTGAGGCATTATAGCAGTCATTGATGGTGTACTGTGTGAGCTTTTTGCAGGCCAAGTTTTGTACATATACTTGGCTTTCTGTTCTGTGTCATTTTGCTTGTGGGCATGAAGGGAAGAAGAAGAAGAAGCCCAGGGAAGAGACGGGGTCGAGGTGTGAGATTCTGTATCCATTTTCAAACTGATGAAGAGACAACTGAGTATTTACTATTTACTGGAGCGCTGATCTTTGGTTTTGGGCGTGGTCATGAGGAAGGTATAACTTCGACATGTTAGTAATTTAATGGAATTCGCTTTGAAACTCTCTGTAAATTTGTTTTGATTGCTTTCAAGTCTCATGTCCTGAAAGTTTGCAACGAAACTGGATGTTGGTAGCAGTGATGCACTTATGAATAGTTTCCTTAGTTTAGTTTTGCTGACATTAACAGCCCTAAATGGCCAGTTTCCTTAGTTTAGTTTTGCTGACATTAACAGCCCTAAATGCCTTGTGGGTTATGCAAAAAGTTTGGCGGTTTTCAATGCACTAGAGCTTGAGCTGGTTTTCTAAGTATACATATGGTTAAAGATTTTTTGACTTCTATATTCTAAAGTGACTGGCTAAATTCTTTTGGTTCCTACATCACAAGGACAAAATATATTTTTCATGGCAACTCTCCAGCATTTAAATGATTACCCTGTTATGATTTAAATGGAATTTCAAAAATAAATTTTTCATGGCAACTCTCTTGCATCTAAATGACTACCCTGTCATGATTTAAATGAACTCAAAACTAAGGGGTAAGTTTTAATTTTGGGTTAGAAAATTTATAATTAAGTTAAACATGTTCAATATTTAAAAATATATTTTTCATGTTAATTCTTTTCCATTTTTTTC
>ML796890.1:528217-538402 GCA_009831015.1 Picea engelmannii
TCCAAAGAATAAAATCAACTTCAACGCATTGCACCATAAAACAATTCAATCATCGGTGCTTTTATTATATTTTTAACACCCAAATCATAAATAACGTTTGTCAAATTCTGTAGACATATTATCAATCTTTACGTGACATGTTTATCAAACATGCTAAAATTATATCCTTAATTTGGGACAAATTTCTGGGCCTCCCGTGGGACTTTGTGTGCAGTTTCGAGTACCTTTGAATCACTTTATGTAAGTCTTTGATCTTTTTCGATGTTGTTTGCTGACCGTTGTAATAAGTTGGTTGGATGATTGTCATATGTCACAGGGATAAAAATGTATGTCACAGGGATAAAAATGTAGTTGAATACATAATGGAGATTATTTTTTTGTATGATTGGTAAAGTAAAAAGATTGGTAGTAGTTTAAATGTTTTATTTTTTTATTGTTTTCTGACAATTTTTTCTGTTTGATTTTGTTCGAACGTTTATGAATGGTTGGATCTGCATATTTGAGTGGTTAAGTTTGTATAATTCTAATGTTCCAGAGGTTTTTCAGCATGCTGAATTCATTTATGCATTCAGAAATGTAATTTAAACAATAAAAATTAGCGATTTTGTCCAAATTTACATCGCCAGATTCCTACCGAAAAAACCCAAAAGATAGAACATTTAACCAACGCCCCAAAACTGAGTGAAGAAAAAAATTGTATAATTAACTGAATGCAATTGTGTAATGTTTGATACAAAGTTCTGCATCAATGCATATGGATAATTCATTAGATTCTACTTGTTGCATAAAGTAATTTACATAGAATTACTCTTGAAAGAAAATATAAATGTGGAAAATTGTGATGACATATATTTCATGTAAATGTTTCAGCAAACATTAATCACCATATAGTCTTTAACTATAAAATAACTTCAAACATTTTCTAAACACAAAACCCTGGCTGATCATTAATGTTCACCCAAAGTTTTTCTTTATGTTGGAAAACCTTCTCTGTTTGACAGATCCCTTCTCCAGCATTGCCCTCTCTATCTCAAACATGTTTTAAGATTCGGACATGAAGAAATTATTGACAGGACAACGAAGATTGGAGTACATGCAAGAACTTCTAAAAACCAGATAGTTCTGAGAAGAAAATGATTGTCATTTTGTCGTAAGGTTTACTGCCTGCCAGAAAACCTCACTTAATCTTTGCCACATCCGATTGTCCTCTGAACTACTGGCAACACACTGAATTGTCCTCTGAACTATCCCAGTATTCATTCTGTTAAGTACGAACTGCTCAGGACTTTATAAAAAGGCACAGACATAAAGTAAACGCGCATGTAGTAAATGTTAGCACATAATAAAATTATATGGTAAAGATTCTTGTTGGAAGTCCAGTTAAGGTCCCACTATCCAGTGGTAGTGAATATGATTAGTTTACTGGGTGTGAAGGCCAAAGTACTAGGATGATGACTGAGAAAGTAAAGCTTCCATAAAACAATATGGTTTCCTCGAGAGAGGGAAGCTCGAAAGGAGAAGTGGTTCTCACTTTACTTATTATTTTTATTTATTTATAATGAGCAAAGGGACGCACAAATGAAAGTTATATATATATACATATATATATCAATCACAGGTTCATGATCATGTTTTGATATGTTTTTCTATTTTTTTTTTGGTTTGTTGCTAGGTCATCCTTTCATGGTTATGGAAAAATAATTCTTAGGGAGACTTCATGTAAATTAGGAGAATTCAAGTAATAATACTATCCAAAGTAATAATACTATCTTGAAAGGTTGAATATCTATGAGAAGGTATTATATATAGATTTAAATAGGGAATTATGGTGTGTAAGAATGAGATTGAAATTTTCTATTCTCTCAAGGAGATAGTGATGATGTTATTGAACTTTCATATTCTCGTGAGGGTATAGTGATGATGGATTGAGGTAGAGAGTAGATGTAAATATAATTGAACAATAGTTTTCTTGATTAGTTGGTGCTGGTAAAGATTGATCTAGTTGGTGTTGGTAAAGATTGGGGATTTACTTCAATTGGTGTGTACAAAGAAGCTTTAATCTACTTGATGCTAGCAAGGCTACGAACCAACTATTGCAATAGTGCCTTCATACTCTCATGGGGGGATAGTGATGATGGATGAATGTAGATGATCAATGCAAATACAATTGAATGATAATTTTCTTGATCTAGTAGGTGCTAGCAAAGATTGGGGATTAAGTCCAATTGGTGTCAACAAAGAATTTTTAATCTACTTAATGCTAGCAAGGCTACCAACCAATTATTGCAGTGGTGCCTTCTTATTGAGGACTTTAGCTATTATGGTTGTCACTTTGTCTAGTTGGTGTTAAGGTCTTAGTTATTTGTTTTGTCTTCTTCCCTTAATTCATAATTATTTGTACACATTCTTGAGTTAATTATCTAGGTGGTTCAACTACACACATAGAGCATTGTATGTAAACCACTTCAACATCCTTAGTGATGTACACTAACCCTTGCGACCCAACAATGCAGTCTACAATGCTTGTAGTGGGTCCAAGAACCAATGCCCTTAGTGATCTCCCATCATTGCTAACTAGCGGAGTCAAGGTACAAGGCCTCTCTAGGGTTTGGGGTGGCTCCCCAAAACCTCTATATTTGGCGTAAGCAACACTATGTCTTCATGGTTCAAAATCTTGTGCACCAAAGTTTCAAATGTGCACACATAACCTTCTGCATTTTATGCATGTGCCTACATTGAGGAATGCTAATAGTCACCCAAGAATGTTATGGAAGGCCAACCATTTAAGTAGAAAAGTCTTCTTGCACACACACACACACACACACACACATTGTTATCTCTATAAGATTTCAAGTCACTTAAAAATTATTCTTCCTTACAATTCTCTTCAAAACTTTAGCACATGGTATTTCAATCACTCAATCCTTCGTGGTTGTACATATTGTCCTTTCCCATTTTGATGATAAATAGAAGCTATTTAATTCTATATCTCTATTTGATTTTGAGAAGTGTATGTAATTTAATAACATAACTAGTTTTCTACATGTTTATGGTTGTTTTTATAACTTTGAATTATCTTGGGTTTTGAGTTGTCCATCATGTTGCACATCCTAGTTTCTTGTTGTTGATCGCTAAGAGTGACCCTACAGATAGTGATAACCCTTGTCATGTCATAACCCCCACTTGAGAGTTACATTCAAGTAGAATATCAATTGTTGCATGATGAATGCTCCCTTGGAAATCATTTTAAATGGTGTGCTTAATCAAAAAAAAGTTGTGTCTCTTTCTAGATTGTGCTATGATCTTTAGTTAGCTTAATGTAATGGAATTCTAGTGTGCCTTATTGTTTTTGAAGTTGCTCATGGCTTGTATTAGTTTCTCATAATTTATATTTCATGTGAATGAGCTTCCTAAATTTTTGAAAGAGTAAAATATACAAAAACAACATTGTAAATCTCCATCTTCTAATGCATTTAAAATAGAAAAAAATGATCTAGAATGTATCGTTATACAATTTTCCATCTTACTTTCTCCGTGGAAAAAATTGGAGGAATTGGTTTGTAGGGCCCATTTTAGAGGTAAGTCCCAATTTGGTGGTTTGGGGTCTAGAAACTTCTAAAGCTAGTTTGAGGCATCAAATGACACTTTGAATGGTCAAAACTTTGTGGGATTAGATCCAAGCCCCTCGACGATATTTTACACACTGAAATATGGAAGAAAAAACCATTGATATCTCTCATGACATGGCCCTCATGGCGACTCTAGAAAACAAATTTGGACCTTTTGAGGAGGTTGGTGGATTTAAATCATAAGTTGGAGTGGACAAACAATCGAGAGATAATGAAGACCTAGAAAAGGAGATAAAAAAGAGTTAGAGAAAGAGGAACCAAGTTCTAGTTTCGTCACTTCTTTGCAATCTCTATTTAAATGGAAGTGAAAGTGGACATAAAACCCTACCAAGGTGAGATTGATTCTTAAGTTGAATCATTGGTTGAAACAATTAGAATTTTATTTCAGTGTCCATAACATAGGAGAAGAGAAAAATATTTCACTTTCCCAACTAAAATTATAGGGTCATTCCCTAACCTAATGGAAAAGCCACACTAAGACACTTACGTTGGAGGGTTATCCCCTAATAACTAAGGGAGAGGCATTTAAAACCCTTATCAAGTCCCAATTCTATGCCATTGGTAATGTCAAGGACCAATGAATCTATTGGCTTCACTTCTATAACATACCTAGTATCCTCTGTCAACTATTAAGGATATGGGGTACTTCTTGGAATCACCAATTTTTCCACTTTTGTACTCTAATACCAATATTTTCTTTTCTTTCTATGAATTTTGCAAATGCATGAAGCATGATAATCATGCTTATGAAAATATAATTATTCAGTCATAGATACAATGCAGATTCATACACTCATGTAAACAAAATATCGTTAAATTCATAACATAAACATCATTAAATACAACATAATGATACATAAACATTAATACTTATATCTATGGGAATAAACACTAATTAGTTGTAGACGAAGGGCATTCTAACCAACCATAGGCTCATTATTACCTATATTTTTCTAAAACAAGGCCACCCCTAATATGAGGCTATGAGTCTGGAAGGGCGAATTGGCCTATAGCTAGCTAGATTCCTCTCACATAGTCCAATTTTCTCAGAATTCACAAGTTCTAAACTCTCACAACAATTCCAATCCACCAGCTCTCTTTCTCCTCAACCCGCACAACCCAAGGAATGGGATCCCCTTATTTGTTTCACAGTCCCTCGGGATATCCCACTTCCCTTTAGGGCTCTAGCATAGGTCAACTAGGAAACCTCTTTGTTGGAGACTCCAGTGATTATGGGCTGTAATAAAGTTTATCAATGGAAATAATTCCTTATGCACGTGGGCATAATTCCCACATGGAATTCATAATAGCATTACTCATTTTATTACATGTCATAGTTCTACAACCTAGGCTCTCAAGCAACCTCTAGGAAGAAGAATAGAAAAAATATCCCCACATCAACTAAAGTCAAGGATTATATTTGCATGTTTCCAACTTGCCGCTTAGCAATTCATGTCAAGGTCATAAAGGATAATATATGAGATAAAGGATTTGGGCTAAATAATAAAATATTATTATTTACTTTATCCCCCTTAACCCTATAAGTCCCCTTTCATTATTCTCTGGTGGAATTATAGCCCCCCATGTTTTGTCCTTCTTCATCTGCAACTAGTAATGTATTTTATTAATAACCTTCAATATACAATTTATATATTTACATCATTGTTCAGATCTTAGCCTTTCATCATATACACATTTATACATTGTTATTATAAGGATCAAAGCTCAGGTGTTACATTCCCCTCCCCTTAAATTTTTGCACCATCCTTGGTGCACATCACCATACATATACACAACAATTTGCTTACATCAAAATTTCAAAATATATGTGGGTATGCCTCCCACATTTCATTTTCCAACTCCCATGTCACTTCTTAAGAGTTGTACCAATTTCATTTGACCTTTGCATGCCCTATGGTATTGTTCCATATCTCAGTGACTTTCTATCTGGTATGTGCACTCATTGTACTTTGAAATCCCTTCGATCTTGTTACCCCCTCTCACCTATGGCTAACTAAAGGAGATCATGTCTCATGAAAATAATGATCCAGACAATGATGATGATCAACATGTCCATTCATGGAAGCCCAACAACTACTCGCATATGCCTCTCTCACTCTTGATCAACAAAGCTCATCACATCCAATCAACACAGTCCTTGGGAGATGGTGGTCCAAAATCATCATTAGGTACGTTATCCCTTGTTTCATATGAAGTTTCATACTTAATATATTAGGAATGTGAATGAGGATCATTGGTTGAAGTTGGATAATGAATCGTAAGCTCAATAAGTTATGATTTTTCCTTGTTTTACCTTGGTGTCGATCATTTGTATTCTATTCCCATGTTGTCACCCCCAAGGAAAAAGGGTATTACTAGAAGACTCTAACAAGGGTAACATTCCATTTCCCCCCCATACTTAACACTTATCAAGCTAGAGCTTTTCAAGACCCCTTCTTTGGTACAAAGACATAAACAAACAAATGGACACTAATGTCACTTTAGACCTATCTTGATTAACATAAATGAGAAGGAAGAGAATGCAACGTACCTTTTTACGATGGTCATCCTTGTTGCTCCAACCTCTGACCTTGATCTCCAAGCTCCTAGGCGCAAGACATGACCTGTAATGGATAACAAGGAATATCCTTCTTCTACTATATGTGTTTAAACAAAATAGGTCTATCTACGATTATTGAAACAACAATAAACAAGCATATGTTTGAACACATGAACTTGAAGGGAATAGGCCAAGTTTATATTAATGGAAAGATAATAAAGAAAGCACTTTGACGTTGCAGCAAAATCTCGAAGATCTCCAGTCCAACCCTTGCATGAATGTCTTGAGATCAGAATGATGATGCTTCAATGGATTCCTCCCCTCTTTCACCATGGAAATGCCCTCAATATATAGGATTGGGAGGCTTAACCACCATGAGATATTTTGGGAAATGGTTGAGTATTTTACTCCATAAGTTGGGATTTGGCTTCTTGAGTTTTCCTATGGTGGATCCAAGTAGGGTAACTCGAATCCTTGACCCAAAAAAACCTGAAATCTCCTCAGATTTGAACCTTAGAAAAAGGTGGAATAGTTACAAACTCCTTTAACCACAACAATGCTCCCTCAGAATTGAAAACATAGTGTTTCCAATGCTCCCTAAGAATGGGAAGGGGAGAGTTGGTAGGGGTTCAACGCTCCTTATATATAGGCAGGGGAGCGTTGACCTTCAAAACTCTTCAAAAATGGTCAAAATTCCAAGTAAAAGTCATGTTTCCTGCTTTCAAATGATGGGTTTCTTCCTCCAAAATGAATCAAGGATTATGAAAAATGTTATTTCATGGTTTCAAGGGGTTTCAACACTTTGTAAAGTGCATGCGACACTTAGTAAGGTGCATATGACATTTGACGTAGTGCATGAGACACTTAGTACGGTGCATACAACAATTTACGACACTTGCGACACTTAGGTGTAAATAGGTGCGACACTTAAGTGTAACATTTTGGTGTGTAACATATGCCCCCTAAAGTGTGAGGTCATAAGAGAAACTGATGGCCGAAACACTTCACAAAAATATCAATGCAAGGGTGTTGGAGTAGGAGAACCTGGAAGAAGTTGCAAACAACCATCAAATAGTATATATGTATCATTCTTGAGGTAGACATACCTATGCTCCAAATACAAAATGAATCAAAGCATGGTCGCTAACCAATACACTATGGACCCATGAAATCACTAACTAAGGATATGTTCATCAAAGATGAGACGTAAACAAGTGTCATATTCAAGGGAGACAATGAAAAATTGCCATAAAGTTTTCGAAAAACTTAACCCACTTTCTTCAATTTTTTCCCCCACCATGATTGGCGAGTACTTCTTTGATTTTTAATGAGCTTGAGGAGGATAGAAGATGCTCGGTATAGCTCATATTTGATGAGTCCCTCATCATATGTTTAACAAAACTGAAGAAGGAGGGGTTCGACCCCATATGGGTCCTTCAATGCATATTTTACGAGTCTAAAGAAGGAAAACTTGATGGTCTTTTCATGTTTAGAGAGTATGAAAAGATCTTAAAGATGACTCCATGGATGTTATTTTTCGTAAATTTAGTCCCCCAAGCATGAAAAATTGTAAAAAAATACAAGGGAGAACTCTTCTAGTCATGATTGAATAGAGTATACATTTTTCGTAGCTAGTCTTACAAGGCCTAAAAAGGGGTAAAATGCCACTCGAAAGATGACTCTTCATGGTTTAATGAGATTAAACAAAGACAAAGTATGCTCGTAGTCTGCTTCATTTTTTAACGATCTTGAAATAGAGAACAAGCTAAGCTTAGAATCGTTTATTTCAGTTTTTAACAAGCTTGACACATAAACGAGAACTTTGCTTGATATCCTCTAATTCATTTTCTAACGAGCTTGACACAGAAATGTGAACTTTGCTCGATATCCTTTGTTTCATTTTTTAACGAGCTTGACACAAAAATGAGAACTTTTCTTGAAGTCAGTTTCATTTTTTAACAAGTTTGAAAACACGAATAAAATATGCTCGGTGTAATACCCATGAACATGCCTCTTCCAAACATGATGTCCAGAGGTTAGTACGTTGATCGATACCTATTGGTGGGTTTTTTCCCAACATAGAGTTCATAGGTTGGTACTTTTCCCTGAGCATCATCATAAGAAGTTGGTAGTTATATTTAACTTTAGTATGATGTCTAGAGGCTGGAAACATGCTCCCCAAGCTTCAGTTCATCCACCGACTCTTCTTCTGCACTCGTGGAGACTCCTCACTACTAATAGGGATAGGTTCACCAGAGAGGGAGGAAGAAATTGAGACAAGAGGAGGAAATGAAGGCTTAGGTACCAGATACTGTGGAAGACTAAGTGGCATGATGTCACCTAGTGTTCCAGTGGAAGATGGGCTAGGCACTACCCAAGAATCAAATAATTCAGAGGATCGTTGCACCATAGTCGTAATCATGTTTAACATGACAAACTCATGTGGGGGATTAAGGGAAGGTAAGGGGAAAACTCCCATGCGTGACGAATCCTTGAGGAGACCTACCCCCCCACTTCCGTACTTAATATTGGACTATCCCAGGAAAGGGATGTTATTCGTTGAAGAATTTTGGATATTTGGAGTGAAATAATTGAGTTGGTCAAGAGTCATCGTTTTTCCTTGATAGGGAATTGAAAAATGTGAAATACTGAAGAAGTGACAACAATCATCACATAGAACCAACTGCAACCAAGAAATAAATTATAATCCAGGGGCGCGTCAACCACTTCAATGTTGACAGAAACAATTTTTCCCTTTAACTCTACAACGAATGATTTAAGAGTCCATAAGGTTGGAAACCATGTCCATCAAATGCCTTAAGGGTGGTAGGAGACTGGTTAATTTCAGGAGAATTAATGGCTCTCCAATAGGACAAAGATGTGATGCATGTGGAAGCTCCTTCATTCAAAACAGTGTGATGGATGTTCTTCCCACCAACCATTGCTTGAATTTGGAAGGCCAGGTGATGGGTGAGCCTCGACTTAAAATAATCTAGATTAAACATAATCATATTCGACGCCTCTAGATCCATAACTCCAATGGTTGATAATAGGGTTCTACATTGATTTGCACAGTTTTGTAGAACTTCAAGCCATGACATAGCACAAGGTGCTTGCGCCAAATCTTCAAAAACGTTGTATTTTTTAGTAGTGCAGGAACTTGGTGTTAGAATATAGAAGATTGTGCTTGTTTTACCATTGACGATACCCTCGTCACCCAACCACTAGATGAAGCCACCCTCCGAGCACCTTGACCTTGACTGAGAAGAGAATCCTGGTAGCAATCAATAGCCAAGAGAGACTAATGCACCAAGCAAGAAAAATAGAAACTAAGTTGAACAGATGATCCCACCCAGAAGCTAGCGCACCACTTTCCATCTCTCCCAGAAACTTGCACACCAAACTGCTGCTGCCTGCAACTACCTGCACAGATTTAGCTCTCTCTGCAATTGTTGAGATGTGAAATAATGAAACTAGCGCCCTGTATTTATAGTGAACTGGGCAGGCTAACTGAGGCTGACTTCTCCTTCTGGGTATCAATAAATTCAATTTAAATGTATTTGTTCAGCCGACAACTTGTCTAGGGTTTCCTTCAATTCTTTGCTTCCTTCCGAAGGATTCTAGTCTCGTCATAGGTCACAATAGAGGTTCATACCTCACGAAGCTACCATAATATTAACACTCCCTCCTAGATAGGGAGGTATGGTCTTGAGCACAACAGACCATTCAACTGGTAGCACTATGAGCACCTGTCATTATTATCCGACTGGACAATCTCCTATGACAACTGGCACAATATCAATTAATAGAACACACCTATGTCTATTCCAGTAGTACACAACTACTCAAACTATGAAACATAATCACAAACAATAGCATATCTACTGTCATTTATTCTTCATAACAAACATCTGATAGCAACCTGCATAGAAACAATGTTATGATAAAAACTGAATCATCTGGGCCAATCTTTCACTCACGTCTGTGAGATCTGAA
>ML796891.1:0-15878 GCA_009831015.1 Picea engelmannii
GCTTTGGGCAGTTCTGTGTTTCAGCATCGGTCTTGGATACTATTCTGCAGGTATAGACACTTATGCACTTCTAATCAATGGTTAAGACCAAAAGTAATGTAAAATATCATGCAAAACAAATTAAACGTGTAGTAATGAGAAAGTACGTTATGTACCTTGGAATGATCAAGTGGAATGATAGTATAAGTCAAAATGCAGGTGATGAAGGGTAAAATAATAGCGAAAAGTATGGGCAAAAACGGTACAATATGTGGTCCTAACAGTGCACAATGCCAGAATAGTGCACGTAAGTAGTCGGTATGACGAAGAAGAAATCCACAGTAGATTTAGGTGCACAGAGAAGCGTTTACCTTGTAATATTTATATGCACGATAATATAAATGAACAGGTAAGTTAATGTGCGTGAAGTTGCTTGGAAGGTGAGGAGTCTAAGTTTAAATTTCATAATAATAAAAGAAAAATAAATACATAACCGCAATGAAGCATTAATTAAAAAGAATTCCGAATTTTAATTTCTTTCGATTTAGACAGATGAAAATAAAATATGAGATTACAAGAAAAATTTATTATAAAATAAAACAAGAGTCATAACATCACCAGATAGAAATTGTAATAAAACAGTCTAAAATCCATTCATGTATTTATATAATCATATTAATCACAAAATTACAAAAGGGTGATGACAGCAGTTAGCTTGTTGTAAAAAGGGTCGTTGAAGAACAGGACTATCATCTCTGGTACTCTTTACCTCCGCTACTGGATGTTCAAAATTCATTGAGACATGCTTATCTTAGTTGAAGACTTACTTCAACTTAGCGATCTTTGCCTTTAATGAGGAGTCTAACCAAACAGGTTTATTTTCTCTGACACTTTCGGCCGCTTCAACCGTAGATTCCTCCTTCTTATGTCACTTACTCCTTTTCTTCTTAGCGGTTGGCCTGTTGATGACTAAGTCCTTTATAATGGGATTCAACTTGACTTCCAATCGCGAGTCTATAACCGGCTCTGTGTGGAACTTAGTTTCTATAAGGTGCGCGAGGACCCTTTCCTCCTTATTCACAGAAAAGTATAGCATGTTGCTCGAATAACCAGTCTCACTCAACTTAGCTTTGTCCATGTATCTCAGGTTGAGGATACTGAAATGAGTCTCTACAGAGAGTAGGAAGTCGAGCAGATTGAATATTACTATGGGTATGGATACGCAGATATCTTCATACTTAGAGAAGTAGTAATTATAGAATTCCATTTATGAAGCGCAGATAGATTACATACATAGCGCGTTGGGTTGCCATGCTCGACCAATCCATTTCGAATGATTATCTTTTGAGTTTGTTACATGATGGCGTTCAGCTAATGTCACATGGATGCGAAGTACCTAACGAATGAAGCAAAGTGATCTGACTAGCCGTCACCCACTCCACGAGTGGTGGATTTGGCATGTTGAGACACGTAATATTGTGTCCTGGCAAAAGTGGTTTCGACAATACCACCTTCTTGCATGAGTGTATCTTAGAAGGAACTGCGCGTCAGCGTTATCTAGACTTGGGATCTTCTCTAGAATTGTCGTGGTTATAACACCAGGAAACCAGGAGTGATAATGTTGATTTGTATGTTGAATCGAAATGGTGCATTGTTGATTGGTTAGTTTGATTAGTTTCGATGGCTGCACATTTTGTAGAATTAACAACAACTTGGTTAGGACAGACTATTGCAGAGTCCGTAGGAATGGAAGAGGAAAAGGAGAATTACAGTCATCCAGAGAAGAGCAGAGGGATGGATGTCCATTTGGGCATGGAAGGAACAAACTCTAACGGACATGGAGAAGAAAGGAATGAAGATATGAATATGGCTGAGACCATTAATAATTTGAAAAAGGATGTCCAAAGCCATAAAGTTGATAATGAAAGGCTTATGAAATCCAAAGAGAAGAAGGATGACTTCAACATGAATCTATTGGAAGTTTTGAACAGAATAGAGAACAAATTGTCTAAGGAGAGTGACTCAAGTAGATCTAAGAGTCACAAATCTTCAGAGGAGAAGAGAGAAGTAAAAAGTGCTAGTAGGCATCACCATCATTCCCATAGACATTCCTATAAGGGAGCAGGAAACAACTCAAGCCTATCCCCTGCCAAAAGGTATAAGAGATTTGGGGTGGATGAGCTATGAGGAGAAATGAACAAAATCAAACCTCCTACTTTTGATGGTGAGCACAAGAAGGACAAAGATGTTGAAACATGGTTGCTAGGCATGAGGAAGTATTTTAAATTGCATAATTGTTCTTCTCATGCTGAAGGTAGAATCTCTATTTATCAACTCAAAGGAAAGGCCTCCATGTGGTGGGATCAACTTGTGTAGGTACAACACATTGTAGAGAAAAGTGTTACTTGGAGAGAATTCAAGAAGTATTTTGAAAAGAAGTACTTGACCAAAAGATACTATGACAAGAAAATGAAAGAGTTATTTGAACTCAGGCTTGGAAGTACGACCATAGATGAATATGAGAGAAGGTTTCTGGAACTGTTGAAGTATGTCTCTTTCATTAAGGATGAGATAGTCAAGATTCAACGGTACTTAAGTGGATTGCCAATGTTCATCAGTGAAAAAATACAGCATGATGATCCCAAGACATTAGAAGAGACCATAAGAAGAGCTAAATGCTTATATGACCAGCTGAAAGCAAGACCATATTTCCAAGAGGCTTGGGAAGACAATAATAAATTCAAGATGGATCAGAGAAAGAAGGGAGCTAAGACACCATTATTCATAAATAATCCACAATGGCAGCAAACACATAAGGAAACCAAAGTGATAGACACATGGAGTCAAGGGCCAAGACAGTCACCTATGCAATGTTGGGGTTGTAAAGGAGACCATAGATCCAAAGATTGTCCTCACAGAGGAGAAAAAGGTAAGGTTGTTCACAATCTACAATGAGTTGAGACAGTAGAGGACGTGGGTAGAAATGTGCCAAGGATTTATGAAACCTTGGACAACAAGCAAGCAGAGTATCAGTCCCACATGATTGAAGTGGAAGGTATGATCAACAACCAAACCCTTGCTATTTTAATTGATTCAGGAGATAGCCATAGTTCTATATACCCTAAGATGGTCGAAATTTTGCAATTAACAAGAAGTAAGCATGGGAAATCCTGGTTGGTGCAAATGGCTACAGGAGCCAGAATAAAATTTAATGAGATGGTTAAGTCCTACCTCATAGACATGAATGGACTAAATACCAGGGCAGATTTGAGCATCTTACCCTTAGGTTCCTATGACTATTTAATTGGGATGGATTGGTTCGACCCACATAATGCTCTATTGGATTTTCATAACAAAGCATTCACTTTCTTGGATGAAGAAGGGAACCAAAGGAAAGTGCAGGGAATTCCCAGGGCAGTAACCATTAGAGATATTTCAGCATTACAACTAAAGAAATGTTATAGAAGAGGAGGTCAAATATTTGCAGCTCATATGGAGGAGACACCTAAAGACAAGGTGCCAAATTTGGAGAATTATGCAGTCCTGAAAGAATTTGAAGATGTATTCAAGGAAGTTCTAGGACTACCCCCAAGGAGAGACATTGATTTCTCTATAGATTTGATGCCTGGAGCATCGCCAGTATCAAAGACTGCTTACAGGATGAGTACACCAGAATTGAAGGAGTTGCAAATGCAGCATGAAGAAATTCTGAAGAAGGGGTATATACACCCAAGTGTATCACCTTGGGGTGCCCCAGTCTTGTTTGTGAAAAAGAAATATGGAACGTTAAGATTGTGCATTTACTTCAGACAATTGAATAAAGTGATTGTTAAGAACAAATATCATCTACCAAGGATTGATGACCTCTTTGATCAACTAAAGGGTGCAAGGATATTTTCAAAGATAGATCTCAAATCAGGACACCATCATGTAAGAATTAAAGAAGAAGATATTAGCAATACCGCCTTCAGGACAAGGTATGGTCATTATGAGTTCATGGTGGTACCATTTGGATTGTCAAATGCACCAGCTGTTTTCATGAGCTTAATGAATGGTGTTTTCTGAGAGTATTTGGACAAGTTTGTCATTGTCTTTTTGGATGACATTATTATATATTCCAAGTCATAGGAAGGGCATGAACATCATTTGAGGATGGTGTTGCAAGTATTAAGGGAACACCAGTTGTATGCCAAATTGAGAAAGTGCTCATTTTATCAGAAACAAATTCATTATTTGGGGCATATCATCTTAGAAGATGGGATAGCAGTGGACCTTGAGAAGGTAGAAGCCATTAGAGAATGGATAGAACCAAATAATGTGATAGAGTTCATATCTTTCATGGGCCTTGCAGGTTATTATAGGAGATTCATTGGAGGACTCTTGAATATAGCACACCCAATCACTTCCTTGCAAAGGAAAGGTATGAAGTTTCAGTGGACAACAGACTATGAAAGTAGTTTCCAACATTTGAAACAATTATTGACAAGTTCTCCAATACTAAGGATCATAGACCCAAATGAAGATTTCATTGTATGCACAGATGCATGTAATGAAGGACTGGGTGGAGTCCTCGGTCAAAATGGATTTGTGATATGTTATGAATCAAGGAAGTTGAAGGAGAAAGAAAGAAACTATGCCACTCATGATTTCGAGTTGGCAGCCATAGTGCATGCCCTAAGGAAATGGAGGCACTACCTCATGGGAAAGAGGTTTGAGCTAAGAACAGACCACAATGGTTTGAAATATTTATTTGATCAGCCAAATCTAAATTCTAGACAAAGGAGATGGTTAGAATTTCTAAGCGGATATGACTTTGATATAAGGCATATCAAAGGGAAAGAAAATAAAGTGGTTGATGCACTCAGTAGGAGGGTGCATGAGCTTCATGCTACAGCCATCAGCATGTATCAGACTGATGTTAATAGCAAAATTTTGGAGGCTGTAAATACAGATCTGTAGTACAGAGAATTGGTAGAAATGCTACAGCAAGGTAAGACACCACATAAGATGGATAATTATAAGTTGGGAGTAGATGGAATACTGTTGCACAAGAGCGGAATTTTTATACCAAATGTCTAGGACTTGAAACGTATAATTTTGCATGAGATGCATAATTCTCCTTATGCAGGACACCCTGGATATTAGAAAACCATAACAACGGTCAAGAGCCAATACTTTTGGCCAGGTATGAAGAGAGAAATTGTAGAATACATTGCTAGGTGTATGGAGTGCCAGAAAGTTAAAATAAAGCATAGGCACCCAACAGGATTGTTGCAACCTTTGCCCATTCCTAAATGGAAGTGGGAAGTGGTGAAAATGGATTTTAGTACGGGATTGCCCAGAACAGGCAAGGTACATCATTCGATTATGGTAGTGGTGGAAAATCTTACAAAAGCTGCCCATTTTATTCCACTAAAAACTACTCACAAGGCAGCAGATGTTGTTGATATTTTCATGAAGAAAGTGGCACGATTGCACGGAATTCCTAAAAGGATTGTGTCTGACAGAGATCTGAAATTCACCTCAAATTTCTAGAAAAGATTGTTCAAAGGATTCGGAACAAATCTGAACTTTAGTACAACTTATCATCCCGAGTCTGATGGACAGACAAAAAGAGTGAATAGGGTGATAGAAGATATGTTGAGAATGTATGTGATGGACAAACCATCGAAATGGGAAGACTACCTACACTTGGTAGAATTCTCTTATAACAATGTGTATCAGGCATCATTGAAAATGATCTCGTTTGAAGCACTTTATGGAAGAAGGTGCAATACTCCAGTAAGCTTGTATAATCCAGCTGATAGAACCGTAGTCAGGCCACAATTGATCAAGGAGATGGAAGATCAAATGTTAAAAATTAAGCAGAATTTGAAAGTTGCCCAAGACATACAGAAAAGTTATGGTGATAAAAACATAATCCACAGAGAATTCAAAGTGGGTGATCATGTTTACCTGAAAGTGAAAGCTAACAGGAGCTCCCTGAAGTTGGGAAGATGCACCAAATTAGCAGCTAGATTTTGTGGACATTTTGAAATCCTAGAGAGGATTGGTCCAGTTGCTTATATGATTGCATTGCCTGCATCTATGTCTATTTATAATGTCTTCCATGTATCATTTCTAAAGAAATATATTCTCTATGCTAATCATGTTATTGATTGGAATGTTATTCAAGTGGAGCAAGAAGGTACTTTCCAAGTGCATCCGATTCGCATCCTGGATCGAAAAATCAAACAATTCCAAAATTGAGCCATAGTGCTCGTAAAGGTCTAATGGACCTGGTATGGACCTGAAGACGCTACTTGGGAGCATGAGGATGCAATGCGAGCAGAGTACCCACATATTTTTAAAGAATTTTGAAAATTTTGTTGTATATGGGTACATGATGCACTGAGGATAGTGCATAAATAAGGGGAGGGGATTGTAATATCCCTCGGCCGAACCCAAATGTAAATATAATCCAAGTATATTTAAGCTAGTGAGATGTTTAGACATCATTTGTGTAATACACATTTCATGGCGTGGTGCGCGCATATACTGCGCAGTAAAGGGATGTAATGTGCACATTTCTGAATACCACACACAGTAACTAAGGTGCGCGCAACCTTAAAGACAAAGGATACAACGCGTAGTAACAAAGTGTGCATGATATTAAGGTCAGCGAACCTTTGTGTATATAATATGCATTATAGGCTGGTGAGCCAGTATTATAAGCCAGAATGCTTATGTCTTGGAATTAGGCCAACATGCCTAGATGTCAAGGGCCAATGAACCTACTTTGTACATGACTCATGATTAATATAAAATACATCACTGCGTGAAGACTAGCCACGATAAAAGATATGGGGGACTGAACTTCACCAGTTAGGGTAAGGGAGAGCCAAAAGTCAAGGAATATTATATTAATATTTCCTAAAACATAAAGTATGGATAATTAGTTTATCCTAAGTTCTAAAGTTGGGGACAAGTGGACAAAAGTAACTTCTGATATGACAAGTGTCAAGTTGGGGACATGCATTCATATCGTGGGGAAACTTAGCCCAGTGGGGATTATGGAGGAGAGAGACCTTACGAGTAGAAAAAGGGGGAAACCATCAGGCTGACCATCATTTGATAGACATTTCACAGTGATTCCAAAAACACACTCAGTTATCCAGTCAATGACTCCATGACCATTTTCACTCATACATTTTGTTATCCTTGAGACAACCATTCCACCTTTTCGAAACATGTTTCCCTGACCCTTTTGGTTGGTGTACCTGGTTATCTTGGAGCATGATTGAAGAAGTGGGTTGTCATGCCACTGAGCAGTTCTCTGGGTGAGAGAATTGTTAGGGATTGATTTCAGTTGGTGCTAAACTGCAACTACAGCTCTCTGAGACTTTCGGTCTGGCCTGCTACTGAAGCCCTGGAAGGGAAGTGGGGTAGCCGAGGGACTATTAGGCAGAGAAGGGGCACACTTCCTTGGGTGGGACAGGCATGTGGGGAATGAGAGGTTGTAGGTTGTTAGTTGAGTGAGAACCTGAGACATATTATTTCATGTTGTCCATGAGTCTTAGCCTGGATAGGAATCCCTTACCCTGGGTGGAGTTCAGTCCTAGCTCAAGTGATTCACTGTTGAGAGTGATGAATAGTGTAGTCTATGGCTGGGAGGTTCTCGGATGGTCTGTAAGTTGTTGGTGACTATTACACATTATTTTCGTCATCCATATGACCGTTAATTATGTAAACCTATATGTTGCCTTCAGAGGGGTTAGTGGCCTGAGTTCCTGAAGAGAGAAGGGAGAAGAACTTTTCCTGAGAAAAGAAGTTGCATTTTCCCTTATAAAAACCTTGTAAAAAAAGGAAGTTCGCAGGTTGCTATATAGGCAGGGTGCAAGAATGCTTGATTCTCACAGGTTGCACCATATCTAGGGTGTGAGATGTTCACAGGTTTCTCTATAGGCAGGGTGCGAGAATGCCTACACGTGGGAAAAACAAGTGTTTTCTCGAATCTTCTAGAAGGAGAAACTTCTATGGTGAGGTGGCATCTGAATGGTTTGGATCTTGCTCGCTTTCATGATTTAGTGAGATCATCCTAACCTACTCACCTTATCCTCTTCAACTTATTAAAGGAGAGGAGTTCTCATGGAGAAAGTTAGCTTTGGTTAGCTTGGAGATTTTAGCTTGGTTAGAGTGGTTTTGAGTTTTGCCTTTGTCAAAATAGATTGTGAATACTATCAAATCTATGTTCTCAGAATTCTTGGAGTGAAAGTGTGTGGGAAACAAAGGACAGTTGGAAGGGACCTTACAACATCAAGGCCATGGTTGTAATCTCTATTTCACATTTAATATGATACAGTAATATGATTCTTTCCTATAAAGCTTGTTGTGTTTTATTGTATGATTCCTTGATCACATACATAGGTTTATATTGAGTTTATGCTATTACTATCATTTTGGTTGGTTGTGTTCTTTTGCAGGATCATCATTGTATGAGCGTTGGAACGGAGCTAGGATGGCGATGGCGAGAGGAAGTGGCGTTTCAACGATATGTCACCTATCCCTCTTTAGTTAGTAAATTTAGTATCTAAAACTTAAGGAAAGCATCATGTTCTGATTGTCCAATAGTGAGACCTGGAAGGCTCAAAGTAGCGATGTGAGGAGGACCAATGTTTCCATAAGAAGGAAAAAAAAAAGGTTCCCCTGGAGCAGGGGTTCCTTCATTGGTCATTCTAGGAACGGACGCGATTAAATAAATCCAACCTAGAGTCCTCTAAGGAAAACAAACAACACACGCTAAAAAACTAGTAAGCAAGCAAGCAAACAAAACCTTCTCACAATGAATGCACTAGTTGGTGATGAAATCCAATGTTGCGGGAACGATGTAAGAAGGGGCTGAGATAGAGCGGGTGGAAAAGTTACGTTGACGACCTTCTTAACGGACTTACACCCTAGTGCAAGCTCCCACACATAATCGTGGGTATACCCTCCAAGGAGCCCGAGTGAGTTTGGCCAACGTCAATTCCAGGTACCATGAAGACTTGCCCCTCCACAGTCACCTCGTCTAAAGAACCTAGAGAGATAGACCACTAAGGTTACCAATTACTACAATGATTCCTGGGGAAACAGTCGATAGTCCGATCCACATGCAAGGGTAGGGTATCTAGCCCGAAATCAACTTGAAATGCTTCCACTCATCATTGTGGGTATACCTCTCAAGCGACCCCCATAATACGCGCAACCTCTACACCAAGACCAACAAAGCAGGGTGAGTAACTTTTCTAGTCTCAATGTGACCTCGTGATTGACCCTTGTGTTAGAAGGGCTTCCCAGGACTAAATGTAATAAGTGGATTTAACTCTCCCTATCACAAGATACTATGTTTGTTTGCAGCTTTGGAAAGTTATCTTTCACACCTATTCCAAAGCCCTACGACTAATCTAATGTAGGTTTGCTACCAGAAAATATAAAAATGTCTAATCAATTTTTATAAGCGCTTTATTTTATCGCTATTGTTACTCAAAAGGAAAATGGCGAGGACAATATGGTGTTTTGACCGACTCGAAAATATATGAAGATGCAATATTTTCATTTCGATGAAATCTATGCTACGAGAAGGAGTAAACATTTATCATTCCCATATGCATGATGTCCCAAAATATATTAAACTCATCAATATCAGGATTCTCAAGAAATGAGAAAAAGGTACTGAACACCAATGCCAAGAATCATGCAATTTCTCTACTTCAAATGCAAGAATGCCCCCAATCTAATATAAAGCAAGAAATTAAATCTTTTTGTTTCAAAAATTTCACGAAAATAAATAATGAACTTTCTTAAAACAAAGAAACCCAAACTAAAAGTTCTCTTTTAAAGCGAACTATTCAGAAGAAATCTGATCTTTCCCTAAACAATTCTAAAGAAAACACATGCTTTGTAATTGAAAGACACTCAAAGAAAGAGACTAATCCTTCAAAACCAAACAAAGCAAAGATGGATAAAAGCAACTCAAAGAATGTCAAGAAGACTGTAAACAGAGCAATATAGGCTCCAAAAGTTCAATCCAATTGTTCAAAGCAAAACTGGGCATCAAAAAATGACAAGAGCCAATCCAAAAAAATTTACAAACAAGTTCGCAGGCTGGCAGTGTATTACAGTGCGAGAATCAAAGATTCTCGCAGGCTGAACAAAGGTTGACTGGGAGGGGTTCACATTGGACTTAACACCAGGGTGAAAACTCAGGTGTTTCTCGTAGGCCACTAAAGGGTACATTGCGAGAATTCCTGTAAACAAGAAAAAAATTGAAAAAGGACTAAATGTGAGTGAACTTGCAGATCCAGAGAGTCTGGATGGATCTCCCACAGACTCAAAGACCAGAAAACAAGCAATCAAAACATTATAGAGTCTAGAAAAACACTTAAAAGAGAAATCTCTCAGTTCCTTTTTCGTAAAATAGTCTGATGAGACCAAAAAAGAGATAAATTATCGCCCAACAGATGCTTTCTTCAAATGCAAGGTCGCCTTTCGTTTCATCTTCTTTGTCGAGTGAAAGTTCTGAAGCTAGTAACCCAGTGAATAATAAGAAGAAGAAAATGAATATTAAGAAGAAGAAAGATAAAAAAGGGTCAAAAACTCCAACCACTGTCAAACATGTTGGAAAACAACCAGTTACTGTTAATCATGCTGGGAGTGTTGATGATGTCAAGATCGCCCAAACAACTCATAAGCCCAAGTACCCTTCCAGGCTTTGCAAGGGTATCCATCTTCTTAAGGATTGCTTTGGTCTATCTAAGGTTATAGAAGCATGGTCTACACACCCTCGCCAACCCATGTCGTTAGCCTATGAACAACATGCTGACGACCCCCCGTCAACCAGTCATGATACGGTTAGGAAGAAGAAAAGTAGAGTTAAGTTCCCGTGTATGTTATGCAAAGGGAGTCATCTCACTCACCTTTTTTCTCGTATGGACGAAGCCTTGAAATTCCCGGAAGACATGACTGTTTCACAGCCTCAACTTCCAGTTGCTTATCGCAAGATTACTCTTGACTCCCCTATAGTTGATGGAATGATCAATCCGGCCCCTTCGTCGGTCAATCCGGTTGATCATGTGGTCAATATGGTCACATCCTTGGTTGAACCAATTGACAAAGTGGTTGATCCGATACCATCCTCGGTCAATTCCACTCTCCCCTCAGAGAGTGAAACCCAAGCAGTCGATCCATTTCCACCTGTAGACCCCATTCTCTCCTTGGAGAATGAAACTCAAGTGGTCGATTTGATCTCTCCATCGGTCAATCCTACTCTCCCGCTAGAGAGTAAACCTGATACTACCCATGTTTTTCTTGTTGATGCAGAATCTCCTGTGCCGAGGGGTATTCCTCCTTCTCCCATAGGACCCCCTCCAAGTAATGAGGCCATCCATTTTGATTGGGGTGTGCTAACTGGACCTCATATTCCCTCTCACATTCCTTTCCAAATTACAGTACAGGTTTTTTGTTGAGACGTTCCTCAGACACTGATAGATGAAGGTGTATCTGTTAGTATTTTGTCCTCTTTTGCTTGGCAAGCTTTGGGTTGTCCTCCGCTTGCGCCGGTTACGCAAAATCTATTAGCTTTTAACAGAAGAACCAGTCAACCTTTAGGGACCCTTCCTCAGTTTCCTATAAATTTGGGAGGGAAAACTATCTTTATTGATGTCATGGTAGTCCAAGACCCCTTGGATTTTTCTTTACTCCTTGGGCGAGATTATGTCTATGCCATGAAAGCTATTGTGTCCAATCTTTTTCATGTGATATCTTTCCCTCACGATGGATGAGTTGTGACTGTTGATCAACTTTCATTCATTGACCCTAACTAGATTGCCTCCCTAAATGGTTCTTATATGAAGACGGTATCGCCCCCGCCACAGGTCAATTATGTGGCGTTGTCGCCCATGTCTTCAACTTCTGATGACTTAGATCCAGTAGTTGACATGGTGATCTCTTCGATAGGGTTGTTAGAGCCTGATCTCTTCACTCCTGTCGTGACCCTCGACATGGTGTCCTTCCAGATTGTGTTTCTTCTGTCACATGAAGACCTCTTGGAAGCCATGACTGAGTTTTTTCCCTTGACATGGTCTCCTTCGAGAGCATTTTCCTCTTGGAATCCATGATCAAGAAGACTCTGAGGATAGTTTTTGTGTCTCTGAGGCAACCTCGTTAAAAAATCTAACAAAGGTCCTTGAGCATGATTTTCTGATTTCAAGCTCGTTAAAAAATGAAACCAGACTTGAGCATGGTTTTCTAATTTCAAGCTCGTTAAAAAATGAAACCACTTACGAGGATAGTTTTTTTTCCTCTCTGTGGAAACCTCATTAAAAAATGAAACAGATATTACGAGCATAGTTCTTGTTTCTATGTCAAGCTTGTTAAAAAATGAAATAGTTTTCCCCCTCTCTGTTTGAGTCAAGTCCTTCGTCTAGTATTTGAAGCTTCATTTCCTCTGCCTTTGTCGTTGGATGAAACGAAGCTTGGGGGGAAATACTTCCAGCCTCTGGACTTCATGCTGAAGTAGAGCCGCTAGTTTCCTAAGCTGGGGGCTAAGTACCAACCTTCCATCTGTATGCATTGGGAAGTCACAAGCATAGTTTTATATGGTTCAAGCTTGTGTTAAAATGAAACCACTTACCTCAAGCATAGTTTCCTCTGGTTCAAGCTTGTGTAAAAATGAAACCAGGTTCAAGCATAGTTTTGTTTAGATTTTAATCTTTTGTAAAAATTAAAATATATCCCAAGCATAGTTTGATTTTGTTTTAAAGCTTGCGTAAAAATAAAAACAATCCCGAGCTTAGTCTTTGTTCTTTCTCATGCTCGTAAATACATGAGAATAAGTTACCGAGCTTAGTCTTTGTTCTTTCTCGTGCTCGTAAATACGTGAGAATGAAACCGAGTATACTTTTATCACTTTTTTGGACTCGTAAAGGTTATACAAAAAAGGAACCCCCTGGAGTTCCCTTTAAGCTCTTTTCAGACTCTCTAAACATGAAAATATTTCCGAGCGACCTTGCTATTTTCACACTTGTTAAAGTATTTAAGGAAAGCGTCATGTTCTGGTGTGTTTTGTTCTAGATCTAGGTGGATCTAGGGAGATCAGTTAGTGTCTGCACCTACCGATTAGTCCGATAACAGTGACAGTATTTCTAAGATAAGTACCAATTGTATGATATATGGATATGTTGTTTTGTTATTTACATACCCATGTTACAATTTTATCATATATGTGACTATGTTGCTTGTGTGCTTATGGGTAATTTCCTATAAATGAGGCATATCAGTAATTACTATTATTTTAGTATAAAAGTCATATGTTACAGAAAGTAATGGTTTGTTTATGTTTAGATGTAAATATTTGGTGAGTGTGTTGTATGTATATGTTTTAGTTGCACGCAGTCTAAAGAGTAAATTTAGGTGGCATTGCTTAGTTGACTACTAAGTATGCTATTGTATGTTCCGCAGTAAGGGAACAAAAGATGTTCCCTAGAGTAGCATGTATTGGCCTCATGGCTGGGAATGTTAGCGACTGATGTCAAAGCATGAGTGGTTTCTCTAGAGTGGCATACCCCAGCCTCAGGTTGGTCGAGGGGTTCGTTACAACAATGGTCACCAATGATCTGGCCTGTGGTGATGGAACTCTGGGATTTTGTCGACCGGTGGTTTCCTCCAGTTGTGTTGACTCTGAGCCATTTATCTCCTCTCTTATTGTGATTGGGTCATCCAAGGGGATATTCATCATTTCTATTAGTTGAGGATCATTCTCTAGCTGGTCGATGAATCTTTGGGCTCCTTCTAGTAACAACAACCCCCTCCTTTGTGCCTTTGTGGTTTTTTCTGCTCTAATTTCTCCTCTAACCCTGAGAGCTTCTTGGGTCGAATATTCTATTATTTCAACCTTCTCATCCATACTCATAGCTTTAAACCTATTCATGCTCGAGTTATATTTTATCTTTAATACATCCTCCAAGTCTTGAGCACATTCTGTAAAAATCTCATCTTCAAACATGTCATGTGTGTATGGCTAGCAGGAAGAGACTTGTGAAGTGTGTTGGAGGAACAGGCCTTTAGGTTCATGCTTGCGAAACCATCCTATCGGGAACCTGTATTCCAGTTGAATCAAACCCTCTTATTTAGCTTGAGAAGCGTCCACTATATAAAACCCCACATGGAAACTATAGGGTATGAATGCTCATTTCTTGTCCTTAACCAAAGTGGCATTGTAGCCCTACATGATAGTATGATAACAGATTTCTCCCACAACGAGACGGTTTGGGACATGAGAGGGGAGAAAATGTGGTGCTTTGATGGCCCCAAACACCCTAATATAGGTTGTGTGTTCATATAGGTACCAGTGGCCTACTTTCAAAATACGTTTCTTGGCCACTACAGATATCCTTGGGCATTCCTTTTAAAATATAATAAAATTAATGCAGGCATTGAGTTCATTACAAATAAGGGCATAAGACTTCTTGTACCTATTATCCCATAGGATTTTTTTGTGCTACTTATATGTTTAGTAAAATGCACTCATTAATTATCAATCCGAGATTCGTAATCAACAGAGTTACAAGAAACTAGTAAGAAAGGTAATTCTAATGTCATGAGTATAGAACTATTCTAGATTATGCATGCTAGAAACAAAGAAAACTAGCAAACAAAAACACACTTTGGTTGTCTTTCACAGAGAGGCTATCTACTCCATTAGGGCACATGAAAGTATGAGATGGAGTTCTTTTGACAGATCAACTCTACTATCTGATCCAGGAAGCTAATCATGCAATAACACTCTAAAAAGGGAATCACACATCAATCATCAAGACATAAAGGAAATCACACATCAATCATCAAGACATAGCATGGGTAGTTCAATAATCAATATACTAGGTATGGTGTGGTTCACGATATTCTATTGTGAAATTCACTAGTTCTTTTCCAAATACGTTTGACTATTGTTGTCAACATACATGTCCATTAGGAAAAATCAAATTCATAAGAATAGAAACAGAACATATGCAAAAAAAAGTAAGTAAATATCTCTAAGCAATCATATAATCGAAATCCTCGACTGAACTATACTGCTATCATCTAAAAGAATCAAGATTTAGCTAATCTCACGATTATGCTACTGAAATCAAATGCTAACACTAATCTACAAAGATGCTGACTTTGTTGGGTGGTGAGCCCGTTCCACTTCAACAGGTCATCGACTGGAGTCTACAGTAAGTTTGCTTTCAATCCACACATCACTCTTACTCAAACCTCAAAAAATAGAATTAAACTATGCTAACAACTCAACTCACATTCATTCATAAACGATCAAGACATGGAAATAAATGGAATCCTTCTATTAAACTTCAACTTAGAATATGTTCTACAATATGTAACGCTGCTTCACATGTTCTGTTATGCTACCTCTCTACTACTTCCACCATCCTTTCCATCACTATTTAAACAGTCTTAGTTGTGAAACACAAGGAGGTGAAATCTTTAGCAGATCAGTCAATTGTCAAATTTATATATTCGGTTACATATTTTAATCTTCATCCTCATAACACGAAGTGTATGAGGATGAAGCAATAAACAAACTAACTTAACATAGCCTTGCTAGAGCTTTGATGATTCAAAAAACATCCAAAAATTATCTTGGCCATGATCTCGAGCTAAACTTGGTATATTCTGCTTCCTGTATTGGTACCGGATCGTGACAGGTGAGATTCGGTAGATGGTACTGTTGGCGTTCGAAAGTCACTCCTGGATTGCTAGCAGGAGCAGAGCCCGAAGCCCATCAGTTTTAATGTCACGGTTTATTTTGAAGGGTGATCAAATGGAGGAAGACTCCGAACGGCAGAGCCTCAGCTCAGAAACCAGATCAGGCACGCATGATA
>ML796891.1:15978-30533 GCA_009831015.1 Picea engelmannii
TTTCCTTACTACAACACTAAGTGCTTTTGGAATTGAGCATATATAGTGCGCAGCTATCTTTGAAACAAAAGACTTCCCTGGGTTGATAATTTATGTTTCACTTGGTTGTTTGAAATTAATTAAGCAATTATAGTGACTAGCATGCACCAATATCCATTGGGCATAGTTTGATACTGCGCACTAATATTCCACATGTTTTTTCATCCTATGCATGCACCATGTCAAGTTTAACATAGTCCTTCGCGCTCAAATACTGGCGCATACTACTGAATACACTGTCGCGAAACAACTTATACTCGTACTTATGTGTGTAACAAAAAAAATCCTCTACGTTAAGCAATACTCACGCACCCCATGTGCACCTTGCTATGTGTGTGCTTATCGCTCAAGGCTAATTTTAGTGCGTGCATATACACATAATAATATTCCGCATGGTGCCGCAACTTACCGCACATACTGGCACGCCACGGTTTCCCATGCGGTGCCCAATTTACCACGCGTGCCAGTACGCCAAACTTTTCCAAGGACACTCTATGACTCTAATTCTGGTCACTTCGAAGTTTCTTTTATGTGAATGTTCACTTTGATTACAATTCTTCTGGCCCATCCAAGCTTAGTGTTGAACTGAGGCTCTGAAACCATACTGTAACAAACCCCTCGAACAACCTGAGGCCAAGATACGCCACTCCAGAGAAACCACTCATGCTCTAACCCTAGTCGCTAACATTCCCAACCATGAGGCTGAGACATGCTACTCTAGGGAACATCTTTCGTTCCATTACTGTGGAACATACAATAGCATACCCAGTAGTCAATTAAGCAATGCCACCTAAATTTACTCTTTAGACTGCATGCAACTAAAACATATACATACAACACGCTTGTGAAATCTTTACATCTAAACATAAACAAAAAATTACTTTCTGTAACATACGACTTTTATACTAAAGTAACAATAATTACCGATATGATTCATTTACAGGAAATTACCCATAAGCACACAAGAAACATAATCACATATATGATAAAATCATAACATGGGTATGTAAATAAAAAAACAACATATCCATATATCATACAATTGGTACTTATCTTAGAAATACCATCACCAATTGCTTACAGAATGTCCATGAACCTCCCAACCATAGACTACACTGTTCATCACTCTCAATAGTGAATCACCCCCAAGATGGGACTGAACTCCACCCAGGGTAAGGGATTCCTATCCAGGATAAGACTCATGGACAACAGGAAAGACTTCGTCTTAGGTGCTCACTCAACTAACAGCCTATAGCCTCTAATTCCCCACATGCCTGTCCCACCCAAGGAAGTGTGCCCCTTCTCTATTGAACAGTCCCTCGGCTGCCCCACTTCCCTTCTAGAGCTTCAGCAATACGTCGGACCAGAAGTCTTAGAGCGTTGTAGCTGTAGTTTAGCACCAACGAAAATCAATCCCCAACAATTCTCTCGCCCAGAGAACTGCTCACGGGGCTGACAACCCGCTTCTTCAATCACGCTCCAAGATAACCAGGTACACCAACCAAAAGGGATGGGGAAATAGGTTTTGGAAAGTTGGAATGGTTGTCTCAAGGATAACAAAATGTATGAGTGAAAATAGTCATGGAGTCATTGACTGGATAACTGAGTGTGTTTTTGGAATCACTGTGAACTCTCTATCAAATGATGGTCAATCTGATGGTTTCCCCCTTTTTCCGCTCAAAAGGTCTCTCTCCTCCATAATTCCCACTGGGCTAAGTTTCCCCACGATATGAATGCATGTCCCCAACTTGACACTTGTCATATCGGAAGTTACTTTTGTCCACTTGTCCCCAACTTTATAACTTAGGATAAACTAATTATCCATACTTTATGTTTTAGGAAATATTAATATAATATTCCTTGACTTTTGGCTCTCCCTTACCCTAACTGGTGAAGTTCAGTCCCCCATCTCTTTTATCATGGTTGGTTTGTGCATAGTGATGTATTTTATATTAATCATGAGTCATGTACAAAGTAGGCGCATTGGCCCTTGACATCTAGGCGCGCTGGCCTAATTCCAAGACATAAGCATTCTGGCTTATAATACTGGCTCACCAACCTATAATGCATATTATATACACAAAGGTTCACTAACCTTAATATCGCACACACTTTGTTACTGCGCATTGTATCCTCTGTCTTTAAGGTTGCGTGCACCTTAGTTACTACACGCGGTATTAAGAAATGTACACATTACATCCCTTTACTGCGCAGTATATGCACACACCATTCCATGAAAGGTGTATTACAAAAATGATGTCTAAACAACTCACTATCTTAAATATACTTGTATTATATTTAGATTTGGGTTCGGCTGAGGGATATTACAATTGTTATCACTGAAATTTCATCTGCAACATTGCATGCAAATGGTTACAGAAATAAAACAATGCCAACAATAATTAGTTCACCTGCAGCCCTGAAATGCATTCAAAAATTGGGTCAAAAATTGACATGCACACATTCACTAAAGGAAGCGTGCGCACAATGTGCAGTGTGTGCAGGCCAACAATTCCCTCAGAGTGCACACTGCACCGAGTGAATGACTATGTACAAGAAAGGTCATGCACTTCTATGAATGGTGAATTTATGGTTCTTGTTTCCCCCCCAACCACTTATGGACCAGCTCCCAACCTAATTTGACCTTCATATCTGAGAAAAATCCGAATATGGGGCTGGTCAAGGACTAGAGGGTGCCCTAAAAGGCCCCTTGTTCACACCAAGAACCAATTACATTTTTCATTGAAGAAATGCTATAAATAAGAGCCATGAGTGCACTAAGAAATGAAGATATTCATAGTATTGTTATGCTACCAAGAATTCTCCCTTAAGAATTCTCTTTTCTCTTTGGAGCCTTCAAGCATCATTGCAATAGGCCATTCCACTTACCTCTTGAAGGAATAGGCATTGAGTTTCTTCACCATTTTCCATTTTATTCCATTGTAAGAAGAGCTCTCCATTATGGAGCTCAAGAGCCCTCCCAAGGAGGAAGAGGGGACTCATAAGTCCTCATTTTTCTCTATGATGTTTTTCCTACTAATCTATTGATCCATTGGTATCATTATCTTGGTCATTGGTTGATTTTTATGGTTCTAAGTTTCTCATGCTTTCTAAATTTTATTTCTTAGTTGTTTTAGTTTGTTTCTTTGTTTATTACATGTGTTTGGCTTGTTTAAACCACTCACAAACTTTTGTCTTATCTAGCAAGCTCATCTAGACATGCAATTGTGTTTGTTTTTCTCACCGAAGTGACAAAACCAACACAACAGATTGGCAACCATATTAGGGAACGATATCAAATTCCACCCTATTTGAGTTTAGAGAGCACTTATTTTTAATCAATTTGTCTTGTAGGTACCAAACCTGGCCTAGCCCAACCTTTTAAAGGAAAAATTATGAGTTGGAGGAGGAGTATTTCACTCAAACATTTCTCGCCCGACACGTAACAGGAAGTGCGTGGATTTTCCTTTCCACAGACGTGCACCCTACACACTGTGAAAGCCACATAATTATTTTCTCTACATGTTCTCCACATTGTGCACCCTCTACACACCTGTCAGAATTATAACCCATGCACATATCCAATTTTTCAAAATTGCAAGGGTTTTTTGGTGATTTGAAGGCCCCTAGCCTTCAGATTTTTTTGCTTTCATGCAATTTGTAAGGCACATGCACTCCACTTAGAATCCTTTCCCATATGATATGTTAGCTAAACATAGACACTTAGGGGGTTAAAATAACCAAATATTCTCCTCTTTTTCTTTGGTTTCCACATGGATGGATTTCTTGGTTTGTAAAAGTTTTAAGTTGAGATTATTGCTATCATACATAAAACCCTTACATTGGGACTAGAAGTTAACTTTGACCCTTGAGTATGCTCTTGTATTTCACATTAGAGTGATCTTGAGAATCAGAAAGGTGGTTAAAGGGACATTTCATCTCCCTTAACAAAAATATTTAGTAGAGGACAAAGTCCCCTAGGGTTCCTCTTAGTTTTTTGAAATCATCTTAAAGTTGTAAGGGCCCATACATGCCCACATGTTGAAAACTTATGATAGTTTCTTGAAATTTCTTTCTTAGTTTACATCACAATATAGGAAAGTTTAAGGATCAAAGTAATGAGCATGCCCACATGATTGCAATCTAGGATAGCTTTCAAGCTTTCTAAGTGTAAACAACATTTAGGGAGTTGAAAGGATTTGTAAGGACCCATATGTCCACATGCTAGTTCTTTAGGGATTTTAAAATTATGCAAGGTTGTACTAATGACACTTAGTAATCTAGGTAACAAAGATTTGTAAGGACCACATGAAGTCCACATGTTGCAATATCACACCTAACTTATTAAAAATTGGCACACTTTTTAACTTGCTTGCACACAAAGTCACTCATCACTGACATAATTTCCATTTTGGATTGTGGAGGTTGAAGTAGGTTTTCTCCAAAGGAATTCCGAAACATCCCACTACTTCTTTGGAAATTATCCACACCCACTTAATTCAAATGAGATTGGTTCACACCCCCAATCTCTCATCCCACATCTAATTTTTTTCTAAAACCTCACTAAGTTTTCCTCCATAAGAGGTGCCAAGATAAAATTTTTAGTATAGGTAGGATCTCGAGGGTAGGCATCCAAATAACCCCCCGTTATCTAGTTCTCACATTTTCAAACATTATAAGTTGACAATTAGGGAATTTTCAAATCCTCCAAGTCAAGTGTTCCTACACCATAAGGGAGGGAGATACCCATGAAGGGTTGAAGGCCGAGGTTCATTTTTTCTGTACATCCCCCCTTGAGTCACCCAACTCTTGGAAGGGATCCAACCCGTGACCCATTTTTTAGGCCAAAATTCTAAATGCCTCACTTTGATCGAGGTACCTAGTGACCAAAATTTAGGACATCTACCCACATGGTGTTGGCCCTTGACCAAGTTTTGAGGAACCCTTGGTCATATTTGACCATTTTTGGACTTTGACAACCTGTCAAAGATGGAGTGCTAGGTGAAGCATAGATCACGGGATCTCGGCCCACTTTTGGGGCCATTTTAGGGTTTTGGGTTAATGTAATGGGAAAGGGATGTCGGCCCATGGGTTTACCCATGTTTAGGCCTATTTTGTAAAGTATAAATAAGTAGCTAAGCAATGTAAGAGAGGGTGAGGAGATAAGCTAAGTGATGGTAAAGGCTTTGTGTATATTGTGTGACCAACTTGCAAAGCTGAGTGCAAGTGTTGTAAGTGTTGAGTGCATGGATTGTAAGAAGGCTCTGTGATAGATCTACTCAGGGAAGGAGGATCTGGTGAGGTGCGTGTAGATATCCTATCCTATGCGGAGTACAAAGGTGAGCTCTGTGCTGTAAACCAATTGACTGAAGCTAATAAAGAAGAATAAGACTTTGTGGATGTAGCCCCAGGGTGGGGGTGAACCACGGTAACTCTCTGTGTTGTGCTTGGTGCTTTGACCTAATGTGTTGGTTTATTTCCATGTGTTGTGCTTGATATGATTATGCTATGTTCTTTGCTATGATAGACTTATATAGATCCACTTTTCTTTGTGCTTCTTAGATGTGTGGGTATAGATTTGACATATATGAAAGTGTTGAGTGCTAGACCTATCTTGTTGTTTCTAAGTACTAACTTAATATAGATCTAAGTGAATGTTGTGGTGCTCTGTGCCATCTGCGGAGTGCCATGAGGGTTAAATACTAATGAATGATCTATGCTAAAGTGCTTGATAAGAGTAAGAATCACAGATCTGTGTCCCAACTAAGGTTGCAGACACCTAAGTCTTGCAACCACCCTTGCCTCTACCTCAGGTGAGACTTCATGTGCTTCACAGGTGTTGCTGAAAGGGATGGTAGTTAGGTTTTTGTTGGTGCATTGTTGAAGCGTTGAACCCTGGGTCTGCCCCTGTGCCAACAAATGGTTCCGTTGTTGGGACCTGAAACTGTGATTGCTGGGAACTGAGGAAGAATAAACTTTGTGAAAAAAAAATCTCTGTGCATAGATCTGTTGCCTTAGTTCATAGATTTTTACTCAACCTGTGAAGCTTTGTGCCAGGAATAAGGTCATATCTGAAGAAAGGAAGATCACATCCGAAGAAAATAAGCGAGATCTGAACATTCTGTGCTCTAAGAAAAGTAAAAGTGGAAATTTCTGAAAGAAAGAAGTCAGATCTGCAGAAAAGAGGTAAGATCTGTAAGCTCTGTGTGCTCATAAAGGTAAGAATAGTCAAAAGTCCTTAGATATGGAGGCTTTGTGCTCTGTATAAGTAATATGAGTGAATTTTGTTTTTGTTTCTAGAGCATGGATCTAGGTATGTTTGATAGATTATGTCCTAGCTTAAAAACTAGGGCATTAATAGATGAAAGAAAGTTTGATATGAATAGATCTGATAATTATAATCATAGATATGTTATACCTATGCATAGAAAGAATGTATGGACTAACAAGTGGATACAGGATCCTAGAAATAATTTTTTTCAGGCTAGCCATTATGATCCTAGCGCACAGTACAAGAAGAGTTGGGGATCATTGAAGAGAAAGAGAGGATTAACTCTTTGTTATATTTGCAGAAGACCAGGACATCATGCTAAGGAATGTCCTGGGAGAAAACCTAGTGGTCTCTGTTGCAAATCTTTGGACCACGATGTATTGGATTTCCCTAGAATGATCACTAAGTTGGAAAGGCTGAATCTGAATCAAGAAGACCAGAAGGCAGAAACCCAACAAGAATCAGAGGAAATATTAATATGGATAAAAGAAACCCTGAAGGAACATAGAGATGTTTGATTACCATAGATCTTCAAAGAAAAGGAGAAAGTCAAAGCAATAATAGGGGACTTCGACATTGATTGTATTCTTGATGAAGAAACACAAGTGAACATTATTCCATAAAGAACTTGGGAATCTATAGGAAAGCCTGCCATGATCCCTTCCCTAGGAGGGACTAGTTTATTCAAAGGAAAGCCAGTAAACCTATGTAGAAGGCTCACCCAGATACCTATGACTGTTAATGGAGCTTTGACAGAGGAAGACTTCAATATTATTAAATTTGTTGAAGACAACACCCCATTTACCATGCTCATAGGAAAACCTTGGATTGATATAGAACAAGCCAGATGAAAAGAGGAAGAAGTTTTGGAACAAAATAAGCAAGAGTTAAATTACTTTATGACCAGAAGGATTGCACACTTGATTGAAGAACAAAAGAGAAGATCACAGATATTTAATACTAGAAACTCCGATGTCGATGCTAAGAGAACACTAGAGGATCCGCAGAAGATTGAGTTACCTATTTTCGATACAAAAGAAGTATTATCCAGGAACCCTAGGAAATAATTTCAACAACGCGAAGTAACTAAGACCACAAAAGATAAGCATTAGAATGGTAAAAGAATTATTGAGATGAAGCTCACTGGGAAGAAGGCTAGAAAGTTAAGAAAGAAAAGGGCTAATATTGTAAGGTTACAAGAGGTTCTAGAGGATACTCCGTAGAAAGAAAAATTGCAGAATTGGAGCTTTGCCAAGATATCAGAATAACGACATAGAGTACTTCGCCATGACAAAGAAATATAGTTGTTGGGGCCGATATATCCATTCGACTTCCACTCTGAATGGGCATAAAAGAAATAAAGGTTCGTCATCCAACCATTGAAACGCATCATAACGGGTCGAACAGGAGTTAATGAAGGATCATAACTGTTGCCAACAAACCATTGCTAAGTTTCCCTACTTAGTCCATCATGCCACGCACTAAAAAGACTTTTTTCTAAGTGATAATTTGAGCACGAAATCTGATATTAATTCACCCTAAGATCATTACCTTGTTCCCATACTATTCACTGTAGTCTTTGAATTCCTTTCGCACCCGAGCTAGATGACCCAAGCTTGTATGTCGGACGAGCTCAACGTTGCTGAGAAAATAGTTGAAGAAGTTTTAATTGACTTAATGGCTGAGATATTCATGTCGGAGTGAGGAGTTTCCACAGGTGTACAAGCATTTTCCTTAGGAGCATTGCCAGCTTCCCCCTCCACTGCTCGAGCATGACCATCCAGACTGCCTTCGATAAGACGATCTAAGCTCGGAAATGAATTCACCACTGTGAAGATGATACCAAGTATTTTTCCTAAGTATATCCTACCACTAAGAGGAACAGTGAATTGAGACACTATGCCCAGAGACTTTTACTATGATTTGGTCATTGCGTACCTCCCAAAAGGAGTGCGTGTCGTTCGTGCTGACCAGGATAAGCTCACAGCACTGAAATTTAGTGATTTTAACCTTGGAGATAAAAAAGTTTACAATATTCTAGCCCCGCACAAGTACTTAACTATCACAAAAGGGAGGAACCCAAAGATTGTCCCTTAGAAATGGACCCATAACCTCACACAGTCAACCCTCCTTAATGTAATGAAGATTCCTCATTTCGGGAGGTATCAGGAAGTGAATGCATGCGTCAGATTGTTGTTGTCTTGCTACCACAAAGTATACTTATGGTTGGACTGCCACATCACTGTGGATCTAATTCTGATCAATTGGATCACAAGGCTAAGAATTCAGGGCCCTAACCCGCAGGAGTTTTACCCTGGAAATACCACATATCGCGCTCTCACCCAGCGAATAAAAGACATATATGTTGATGTAGAGAAGGGAATGCGAGGCTACAAGGTATCCTACATCGAGAATGCAGTAGTGCACCTCAGTTTCCAGATGATCACAGGGAAGTTAGTTTGCAAGAACATATCCACACAAGTGACTGGATTTGTAGTTGACCTCGCAGGAAAGTGCGTAGAGGGACTACAAATGAACTGGGAAATGTACCTTGTAAATTAGCTAGAGCTTGACTGCAAAGAAGTGCAAGACCAAGGGTATGAGTTCTACTTTAGTTGGTTTCTCATACTCATCGCTTTCATCGCCTGGGAGCTACCAGAAGGTGCCACTTTTCTGAAGATCGAACCCTTCGAACCACTGGCCGTGAAGTTTTGTACGTTGTGGTACTCCAGCGACATGAACAAGCAGTGGCAGTCCAATGTCGTATTCCACGCTTATTACAACCAATTGAATAATGCAATCTAGTCTACACCGTGCCTCACACCAAACACACTTCATAGGTTTAGACCTTTGATCAAATTCAATGCAGACCACCGCTTCACCTATATCACAGCGTGCGCCGATGAGCACAAACAACAAATCTAGTCGTACTACAAGTTGACAGAAGAAGACTTGGAGCAGATTACCAAGGAGTGGTCAGTGGACCTCCTTGTTCCAGTGGACCCTGCAGAAATATCCGACGTGGAAATCCCTGAGGCTATATTGGATGCACCTGGACTGAGCAAGACTAAGATGGATGATGATGTTCAAGATATTCATAGCACATACATGAAGACTACTTCGACCTCACCTGTGCAAGGAGGTGATGGTGAAGAAATAGGTGGCACAGAGGTTGAGAAAAACAAAGGCGAGGTTACTCCTCCTAGAGAGGAGGAGGATCCCTCTAAGAAAAGGAAGGTCACCCCACCAAAGCCCTCATCCCGAAAGAAAACTAAGGCCACCCGGACTACATTTAAGACTACCCTCACACAGGATGACTTCGACTTCTTGATCGCTGTGCTAAATGATGCCTCACTAGAGATCGCAGAAAGGCAAGAAGTGAAGCAAGAGGAGATATTCAACCGACTCACAGGTGAACTTCAAGAAGTGCAACAGGCACTCCAGTCCAAGTTGGTCTGTCCAGCCGAGTCGTTTCTACTATTCCCTTGATGACGGGAATAGTAGGAACAGGTGATGATCCCACCCAATTACACCACATCATTGAGAAAGTCGAAGCTTGCCTTCGACGAGCTCAAGAAGACACAACGCAAGCCACCCAGGCTTTGGCACAAGTACAAAGCGCACTTATAGTACAACAGAGGAAGGAAAAATAGGAACAAATTGCCTTACAAGCAAAGTGGGAGGAGGAGAAAGAACAGTTACAGCAAAGTAAGGACCAATTGCTAGCAGAGAAACTTGACGTACAGGAACGAGTTCACAAAGAACTTCGCTCTGTGACGATCATTGAAATGAAAATTGAAGAATGTGTCCCACAGAAGGTGGCACAACTTGAAGAAGTAATCCAACAACTTCAGCAGTGCATCAAAGATCTAGAACTTCATACCATTCCTAAGACTCCCCAAGAAGTAAGAGATCTAAGGGAGGCAACTGCCCGTAGCGCAGTTGATAAGTTAAAAACCTTGGCTTTGGAATGTAAGCAGTTGAGCGCTAGAAGCACCCAGACTTATGAGAACCTCACAGGGAACACAGGATTGAAGACATTAGAGGCAAAACTCCAAGAAGAAAAGCAACATGTAGATACGCTACAGGCCCAGCTAAAGGCCCTGACCCCAGTTTAAAGAATGAAGAGATTTCCATAACAATGCACTGCCCAACAATAGGTACACATGCTGCAAAGTAAAGTGATGGAAGTCTCTCAACGACTTCAACCACTCCAAGAAAAAACATGCCAATTGTTCACTAAAGTTGAGAGCCAAGAAATAGAGCTTGAAAAGGTTGTCATCACCACAGAACAACACATGGAAGGGCCAGTAAACAACGCAGTGATCTAGGAGTTCATTGAGCAAGAGCCTGTTGCACTGTAGCAGGTTGAAGTAGCTCAAGCCAAGCTCGAGACATTCAAAGCAGAGTTGATCAGAACAGAGTGACTCGGGACAAGTCACAGGTGAGTGTTGGGGGCCTGTTGGCCCTTGACCAAGTTTTGAGGAACACTTGATCATATTTGACCATTTTTGGACTTCGAAAGCCTGCCAAAGATGGAGCGCCAGGCGAAGCAGAGATCATGGGATCTCAACCCAATTTTGGGGCCCTTTTAGGGTTTTGGGTTAATGTAATGGGAAAGGGATGTCAGCCCATGGGTTTACCCATGTTTAGGCCTATTTTGTAAAGTATAAATAAGTAGCTAAGAAATGTAAGAGAGGGTGAGGAGATAAGCTAAGTGCTGGTAAAGGTTTTGTGTATAATGTGTGACCAACTTGCAGAGTTGAGTGCAAGTGTTGTAAGTGTTTAGTGCATGGATTGTAAGAAGTCTCTGTGCTAGATCTTCTCGGGGAAGGAGGATCTGGCGAGGTGCGCACAGATATCCTATCCTAAGCAGAGTACAAGGGTGATCTCTATGATGTAAACCAATTGACCAAAGATAATAAATAAGAAGAAGACTTTGTGGACATAGCCCCAGGGTGGGGGTGAACCACGGTAACTTTGTGTGTTGTGCTCGGTGCTTCGACCTAATGTGTTGGTTTCTTTACATGTGTTGTGCTTGATATGATTATGCTATGTGCTTTTCGATGATATACTTAGATAGATCCACTTTTCTTTGTGCTTCTTAGATGTGTGGGTATATATTTGACATATATGAAAGTGTTGAGTGCTAGACCTATCTTGTTGTTGCTAAGTACTAACTTAACCTAGATATAAGTGAATGTTGTGGTGCTCTGTGCCATCTGCGGAGTGCCATGAGGGTTAAATACTGATGAATGATCTATGCTAAAGTTCTTGCTGAGAGTAAGAATCATAGATCCGTGTCCCATCTAAGTTTCCAGACACCTGAGTCTTGCAACCACCCTTGCCTCTACCTCAGATGAGACTTCATCTGCTTTGTAGGTGTTGCCGAAAGGGCCGGTTGTTAGGGTTTTGTTGGTGCGTTGTTGAAGCATTGAACCCTGGGTCTACCCCTGTGCCAACACATGGAAATTGTGGGCTGCAATTGCACCTTGATCATATTTTGTGTGGCTATTGGGAAATATCGCCAGCTCTTTCGGGATATGCACCCTCTACCCCTCATTATAACTTATTATTTCAACCTTCACTAGTTCATCTTCCGGTGGCGTCAGATCCCACTGTTGAGTGCTTTTGGAAGGCCCATTGCTATTTGAGAGGAAGGAAGATATGTCTTTTAAGACACGAGCATTTTCTTTTATTTGTTCCCCCACATGGACAAAATCCACCTATCCACATGTTTATTTATTTAAAGTTGATTTGTGTATGATGCTCATTTGATTACATGCAATTTTGAGTTGTATTATTAGGGACCTAACCCCTCACATAGGTAGAATAATATATTCCAATGTAATAAAGGTCAATATTAATAAGGCCTAGCAATAAGGAATAATAAGTTGAATGTAAGAAGACCTAATAGAATCTTTTTCTTCTAGAAGGATCTTCCTCTATATGGTTCTTTTGATAGACATATTTAGTATAAATAAGAGTCGAGGGTATAAGAAATTTTGTCTTGGATATTATTGTAATAAAGCTATTCTTAACTAGACGTTTCCCCCTCGAAGAGACATGTGAACATTGATATCAGTAATCAAAGTGCTCTTTCTGGTATCATTTCAGTATTATTGTGGTATTGTTCTGGTTATACTGTTGTTCATCTACCATTTCTAGCATTTTATTTCTGTTGTGCATACTTTTTATATTTGGAATATTACAAGTGGTATCAGAGCACTTTCCTCGTCATAAAATTGTGGGTTAATTTTTTTTTTAGGGTAGAGACGTATTTCAGCGTCTTTAAGCTACAAAGATATGGCGTTACGTGCATAAACCCACGGTCGGGGATTCATACACGCAGGAAATACAAGTGGTACTTAAGAGCACATCTGTTGGCCACCCTTGTAACCCCTGTCAGTACCCCTTTAAGTGGTAGCGCATAAGACAACACCTGTATATGGATCGACCTAGATTTCCTGAAGCCCTCTTTAGATAAACTGATCGGTTGCCTGACTGCTATAGTGCCACCGAGAACAACACTTAAGAAGATACTCTCTAGTACCTGGGTAGTCGAGTAGTATGGCTAAGGGCATAGTCTACCCTCCTTAGTTGGTTCCCTGAGATATTGGGATGAGTACTATTGTTGGACCCCGCACGTATATTAGAGAGCTATAGCATAGGGAAAATCCTAATCTATATAACCCTTGAATACCTAACCTTTGGGGACATTAACCAAAAAAAAAACAAAAAAAAAAACAACAACAAGATCTATTGTTGCGCAACTGTGTTTCCTTCATTCAAGTTTCCAAATCACTAAACATTTCTTCCTGATTAAGAATTTGGGCATTTCATCACTGCAGTATTCTTCAGACTGGAGTATAACTTCGTAGGTGTAAAAAAAAAAAAGTCTGTATTTTGTTGCACCATTATTTGATACTTGTTCCATTGGATTTATCTCTTCGTCCTTATCACATTCATACCTATCATTTTTCAGCAATTTTTTTGACCCCACTTGTTCCTTTTCGGTTCCCTCGTCATCATGGCCAGTACCCGTAGCCAAGACTTGGAATCTCAATTCAATACCTTGCAATCTAATTTCACAGAGACCCAACAAGAAGTGAGATAGCTCAGTGTGAATATTTCCACCATAAATAAAAGCATGCATTCCTCCATTGCCACCTCAATCGAGGAACTCAAAGAAGATCTCAAACAAGGAATTACTACCCAGCTTGAATTTTCCGCTTCGATGATCTACACCAAGATGCATATCCCTGTAGATCCCCCTTTATCTGACCCACCTTTGCATAACGAAGCTGAAACTTCCTCTCATTCCCATAATTTTCATCCCCATCACTTTCAGCATGACCTATGCCTTCTGCTTGTGGATGTGACCAAATTTTATGGCATGGATCCCACTAGTTGGGTAACTCAAATGGAACATTATTTCTCTTTGTACGAAATTACAGATGAGTTGGCAAAACTCCGGTATGGTGTTCTCCATCTAGATCAAGAATGTTTTCAATGGTGGAAATGGAGAAAAACTGCCTGTCAAGGGTATGTTGCTTGGACACACTTTGTGGAAGATATTTATGAACGCTTTGACACTGACACCAACCATTTAGGCCATTTTACAAAGTTCAAACAATCTGGAACAGTGGAAGAATTTATAGTTGCTTTTGAGTGACCGGATTTTCGTACAGAGGGCATGTGTGATTCTTTTTTCAAGAATGTTTTATCAATGGCCTCAAGGATGATATTTGTTCCCATGTCCTCATGGCTCAGCCTCAGAGTTTGGTGGAGGTTACTAAAAGAGATAAGGAATCACAACATGTTATCTCTTCTCAAAACCGAAAACCCTCCTTTATTCCTTGCACTAAACTAGTAAATCCCACTCCTCCTTTTAGCCCACTAAAGATCCAAAAATTGACCAAGGCCGAAATGGATGAACGCCAACTCAAAGGCCTTTGTTATAATTGTGACGACACATATTTTTTTGGACACAAGTGTAAGGAAAAAAATATTTTTCTGGCCATCTCTAAGGATGTTTCGGAAGAGGATGTTGAAGCTCCCCTTGTGTCTGTGTCACCTGAACCCACTGACATAACCCCTCCTGTTTATGGATAAATCCGTAAGTGCGGACACAAACCGATCTCCCTAGATCCACCTGGATCTGGAACAAAACGTGACAGAATATACCGCTTTCCCTAGATCTAAAGTATTGAATGGACAAGAGAAAAGGATGATGTACTTACCT
>ML796891.1:64569-84529 GCA_009831015.1 Picea engelmannii
TCGCGTCCCCCTTTTTTCGACATCAACACACTTTTCCAGAAGGGAGACAGTATCTTGATTCTCATTCTCTATTAATGAGAGATCTCGGACGGCACAGGGGGAAACAACATTGCTCCCTGCTGTCGTTGGCCCCCATAACATTCAACGCCAACACTCTCTCATGTTATGGTGGGTCTTACTTTGCGACTGTTGCAGTTCTTTTTGTCATTTGCCGAAGACCTCTGAACTTGGTAGGGCCATCAATGCCCACATCATCGTCGCTGCTTATTACAGTGATCATTGCCTGTTATTCAGAGTATGTTCCGTTGCAGAATTGTCTTCTGCCTTTATCATTTACCACCCCCGAGGGCGCTGCAGTTGTCTACACCAACACTTCCGTCATCTTTGTTTAGAGTTACATCACACGAGCATGGGGCATGCCCGCCTCATTTGTACACAGTTGTATATTTTTTCATGCACGTCTCTCAGAAGGTCGAGATACCGGTTCCTTTTTCCTCCAACAAATCGCTCTGACCGGTCCCACTCTTGCTTTCCCTTACAACCACATTCTCAGTAGAAGAAACATTGATGGATTTCGGCTATACGTATTCTCCTAACCTCATCCATCAGGGGGCATCTATTATCACTGAAATTTGGTCTGCACATGGCGACAAGAACTCCACATCAATCAAAACAGCAATGAAGTCACTCATGGCACTGAATTAAGTTTCACAACACTCCAGAAGGGCCAAAAACTATACAAAGTAACCAAAAATTGAAGGGCGCTTTACAGCAGCTTGATGTGCGCGCACATGCGCGGGGAAAAAACATGTTTCTAGCGCATGCGCGCACAATGCGCGAATGTCAACACAAAAACTCGTGCATTTGCTAATACGGCGCATTAATTGCATAAGTCGGCCTCCTGATCACCTACAGACCAGCCCCCAAGATGATTTGACCCTCAAATCAGATCCGGCTCTGCAAATTCGGTGAATTAATGACCTAACTAAACCCTAATGCGGCCCTATTCACACTTGGAGAAATTTATGTGACCGCCCTTGAAGTTGCTATAAAAGGCCATGAGGGGACACTGTTTTACCAGGGAATTCGAAGCAATGTTACGCTGTCCAGATGATTCAGAGCTCAGCCTTTGACAAACAATCCATCAGCAGCGTGACCCAGAGTTCTTTCACCACTCAGTTCAGTTCTATTCATTTTGTAAGGAAAGCATTGTGTTGAGGGCCCCGAAGAGCCTTCCGCTGGAGGGAGAAGGAACCCCGTTCTCTTTCTTCAGCGTGTGCTCTGGTTTCATTAATATACCAAGCCTTGAAACCATTGATGACCCCCCGTGTCTTATGTTTGATGTTTTTGTTTATTTTCGCAGTGTTATTTGCTTTCAGTTGATAGTTAGATTGTATTCAGTTTTGTTTTCTATTAACCCCATGCTGCAACAGATGTTCTGCCCTGATGAACCCAACAGGGTATGCAGAGCGTTCTCCATTTTGCTCACCTGGTGACCGTTTGAACGCGAACAGGAAGTATGGCCAATAGTGAAATAAGAGACTTGTTTCCCAAGGTAGAGAAGATCTCCCAGCATAAGGCTTCCCTATTTTCAGTCAGGGATGTGAAAAGAAAGACATTTAACATAGCAGTGGAAGATGATGATAAAGTGTCTGAAATCAAAATGCATTATGAAAATCTTAGTGCCCGAGACAAAGTAAATTTCCACAAGAATTCCAATGACATCCTATATTCATAATACCTAATTTTGATTCTGAGGGTTTCAATACTGACAACACATGCACTCAAATTGGATGGACAATTGAAGAAGGAGAAAGCATCCAGCATAGCTTGGCAGACACAAGTCAAAATATTGGAATCTGAAGGCCCTCAAGGGGTAAAGGCTTCTTGATATGAGAAAGAGAAGATGATCCAAAGCCTAAAGAAGAAACTGAATATGTCCACCACAGAACATCCACAGACAACAGAGCTAGCTTCTCTAGAGAAAGAAAAGGAGACATTCATACAAGAAGCACTAAATTACAAAGATAAAGTGTTGCAGCTGGAAAAAGAGAAAGATAATTGGTCACAAGGATAGGTAGAAACATCAGATATGGTTGTCATTGTACCTTCTAATAAAAAATATAGATCAAGCACTAATGGATTGGTTCAGGCTATGTCCCAAGTAATCTTAAAGACAAGGGAGATCCAGAACCTTAAGGAGGCCATAGAAAAGCTGCAGCAAGAGATGAAAGCAAAGGAAGAAAATATAGCCCAATTTCAAAAGGATAATCAAGATTTGCAAGAGAGGGTGAACAAGCTGAAGACGAGGTTGAAGGGAAAAGTATTGTTGCAAGGAGATAAACATGTAATCTGGGATGCTATTGCCGTTGAAGATGCTAAATTCAGAGTTTATTTTAATTTTAATATAAATGACAAACACAACATGGCTATCACTGCCTGAAACAGATGTACTATTATTATTGAAACACTGGAGAAAAAACCCTTAGAATGGGTCCATAACACTATTGATTTGTTGAATTCTGTGCCCAATGTCGATCTTCAAACCATTGGGGTAAAGGACAGAACTGCGCTGATCATTTGGGCTAGGAGGATCATCACTAAACATAATTTTCTCAAATATGTTCAAACCAAAGCTTTGCAAATAGAACAGAGCATACAAGAGTTTAGAGATACTTTTTAACAATTGTTTATCAAGGGCCTCCCACCATTTTGGGATGGTAAAGGGAAATTATATAATCAAGAGGAATACAATTCTCTCCTCACCTAGTGCAGAATGGATCATTCAAAATTTGAAGGCCTGGAAGAGAACCTGAAGGGGCCCAGTTTGGTGGAATATTTGGTTGCAGACTTTGAGATTTTGAATCATTTCAAGACAGTGAAGATCAAGTTGCCAACTATGTTTTATGCTACCTACATTGACTTGGAGATTCTGATAAAGGAGATGATGGATTACGATATTCCTTCTGACTCACAGTGGAAGGAGATCGTACGGTTAGGAAAAATGAAATGCAGTTTTCTAGGGACCAATAAGTAACCTCCAGGTGTCACCAAACTGGAAATTTCAACAGGGAATCATAGCAAGACAAATGGTGCAAAGGAAGATGAACAGTCAGAGAGATCCATCCCTAGTATATGAAATGTTTTTTGTTTAATCATTGTAAACTGGTTCATATGCCAAGACTATCAGTTGAAATTATTATAGTCAGTTTTAGAAGCTGAAATGTTTCAGTTTCAACCATTGTAATCGAATTATATAAGTACTAGAAATTCTGAATGAATTAATGTTGGCAGAAGTGAAAGGGAACCTTTTTGTTGCTTCTAAACTCTATTGTAATTTTCTAGAGCTGAATTGAACATACATGCCGAATCTTTTGAAGTCTTAATGAAAATATTCTAATGGTGTTGATATGAGTTTTGTCTTATCTCATCGTATGTATTTCCTGTGATTCTTTATTTCCATTTTCACTTTCTTCTGTTTAAATTGGATATTTAAAAGCTCAGAATTCATGTTGGGATGCTCTCGGCTTAAGCAATTTAAACTGTGTGAATTTCCTTTTAACTAATTCCGAATTCATTTCAATAATGATCTGATGCAGTTGTTTGTTTTCTCTTTCTTCTTACACCCTTCTTAAACTCAATTAATAACTCAGATTCATTGCCTCATTTAGCCTTTATCCTTTGGAGAGTTCTATTGGTGAGTCATTATTTTCATGCAATTTCAAAATTCTAACTCCATAGCCCTAAGAGTCCCTCCCCTTCTTTGCCAACAAATTTGATAAAAATCCCCAAAACAAACCAAATCTAGCCATTGATTACCAAAGAAATATCAAGTGACATGAGATATCCCTCTCTGAGTTGAGAAGGCTAGTACCTCATCTCTAAAGTAGGTTGAAACAGTTAACTCTGTCATTTGTCTATCATTCGGAAAAAATTTACAGAGTGATAACATTATGGCGTTGTTTCCGGGGACGAAATTGAAAAATATTCCCTAGGAAAAATGACTTTAAAGACTTAGTTTGATCCCCAAGGGTGAAAGTGGATCAAATACCTTATTGGATGAGATTATTTTTTCCTTGGCGACTCCATTACCAAAAGACCAGTTGCACCAAACAGTCTGAGATAGAAATCCTAGCTCCTAAGAAAATTCACACCAGGAGCAACCTAGACCCAGAAGCTGCAATCCCTTTGTCTGACCCTGGAAATCTTGTACGTAAAAGAAAATAAAATCCAGTAACCCCATTGTTTCATCCAGACCGATATCTATCCTTTCCCAAGGATTGAGTGACTAGCATTGAATACCTTGAGTTTGATGTGAAATTTGATCAAGCCCTATTCAGAACTAAGTCTGAATCTTGTTTAAGCGAGACCATCTTTGACGAAACGAGATTCCAAGATTTTATTTTAGCAGCATATTCCAGGCCTATAGTGATCCTCTCTTCGAACCAACAACCACTCTAACCCCTCACAACAGCTATGGCAGCTAGATTCCCCCCCCCTCATACTTTCTGCTCAACTACATGATCTACCTCAAGATTATAACCTAAGGATCAAACTATATGATGTTGAAGGTAACATATCAGCTCATAAGCATCTAGACTGGTTTAATGATTTCATAGACTTGGAAGAGGTGGACTTTGAAGATGTGAAAATGAGGTTTTTTACACAAAGTCTTATGGGAGAAGTGAGGAAGTGGTTCAGATCCCTTCCACCAGCTAGTATCACAGATTTTGAGGCCTTTGAAACAAGATTCCTTGCAAAATGGGGAGATAAGAAAAATCCCCTTCATTTGTTGACCCAATACAACAACATGAAGAGATAACCTGAAGAAACAATGCAGGAGTTTTCAGCTAGATTCGTGAAGGTCTATAATGCTATTCCTACTAAGTTAAAACCCCCTCTAAAGCTTCTCAGCTTAGATATGTCGATTCTTTTGAAAGTGACTTTGCTTTATTATTAAGAGAATGAATATCTACCACATTGGATGATATGATGACTAATGCCATAGAGGTTGAAGTGAACCTAATGGCTTTAGGGAAGATGAAAACTAATTCTGGTAGGGACATAAACAAAACTCAGGATAAAGCATAGCCTTCAATGTCACAAACATTAGAAGAAATGTTTGAAGCAATGATGAGAAACATGGAGAGAATGATGGAAAGAATGAATCTTGGTAATAGGTCTAACCCTAGAGAACAGGTTGATGGTCCACCTAGAAATTCTAGAAGAGAAATGATCCCACAAATTAGGTAAAGAGAGAAAAGGAATCAGGGAAATCAGGGGAACCAGGCAAATCAACCAAATCAGGCGAATCAGGGAAATCAAGGAAATCAAAGAAATCAAGGAAATTAACGGGATCAACAAATAAGGATGTTGGCCCTTGGGTATGGAAGTAAGCAAATATTAAGGTAGAAAAGATAGAATGTGAACTATGTGGAATACACAGTGACTGATACTGGGTCGAAGTGAGCAGAAGAGCATAATAGATGGAGCGAAGTAAGAGAAATCAAGTTGTTGGACGAGGAGATCAAGGATGACAGATCAACAAGGAAGATGGATCGTGGACATCTCAACAATTAGAAGAATACACCATTGGATGCTTTGGATCACCGCGCAATAAGGAAGGAAAAACAGGTTGGCAAAGCCTTAAAAATGAGGGTCAAGTTGACCTAGGGTTTTAGACACCTAGGGTTTTGGTACCTAGGGTTTTGACACTTAGGTTTCGGCCTAAGGCTGTTGGTGAGTCATTGTAATGTATAAATAAGAACCTAGATGAGGGAAGAAGGTTCGGTGAAGAGTCCCAAGTTTTTTATTGTTATGAGTAATTATTGTAGTGAGAGAGAGAAGCATTGAGCAGTGAGGGAAGTCTGTGTTGTAATATCTTTAGCTGGGTGAGAAGATCAACCTTGCAGCTGGGTGCGCAGGGAGGGAGGATGGAGAGAAAGAGAGAATATCTGCTAGCTAAGAGCACAGATAAAAACTGTATGCTTTTATCTTAATATATTATAAATCACATTTCTTTGGATGTAGCCCTAGGGAGAGGGTGAACCACGTATATCTTGGTGTTGTGTGTGATTGATGTTGTGTTCTCTTGTTCTTGATATATTGTTATTCCATTACTATGTTATATATGACAGATAAATGTGCGAGGTAGGAATAAGTTGATAATTGACATCTAGATGTTGTGTTGTTCTTGTATTGGATCCACTTTGTATTCCCTTGGTTGTAGACATCTGTGTCCTACAACCCCCCATAGCTACTTCGAGTGAGACTGTATCTTCCTCGCAGGTGTTGTCAAAAGGGCCAATAGTTATGGCTTGTTGGTGTTCTCTTGGATCTGAAGCCTGGGTCTACCCCTGTACCAACAAATGGTTCCATTGTCGGGACCAGAATATTCTTGAGGGAATGACAAGGTGGTTTCCATCGAAGAAAGAGATTCGGAAGTGGATAGAAGACCAAGAAAAGGACTTCACAGAAGCCCAAAACAAGAACCCTAAGCTTAGCACCGAGGACTGGTTGGGAAGGTATATCTTTACTGATATACACGAGATTTTCTTTGGAGGAATTTATCAGTAGCTATACGAGTGGCTAGCTTGGTTAGTAGACACCAAGTTTGAGATCAGATCTAGACCACCTGTGGTTTGGACATCGGTGTTGATCAAGAAGATCAAGAGAGTTGATAACGTCATGTCAAGAGAAGTAGATCACTGGTTTTATAGTACCATCAGAGGGTATATCACCGAGTTTGCTATCGACAGAGTAGAGTCATATAGCCAAGCAAAAAGATATTTCTTTAAGGGACCTAGAGGCATTTTTTTACAATTTATGAAGTTGAGGATCAAGATGCTATTGCATGAGAAGAAAATCTTGAAGGTACAATAGTTGGTTCGATCGAAAATCTAATGTTCAATAATTCAGACAATGACAATGACACAGAGGTGGGACATATGCGTAGTGGAATAATATTTAGAGAGGTCCCTCTAGTGAACTTGTTCAAATAGAACCATGAACCACTGGTACAAGATGAAGGGTTTTATAGTGGAGAGGAAGAAGAACTTGTGAACGAGGAAAATTCGGAATTTGGTAGGGCTGAAGAAGGAAATACTGAGGAACCTCACCGAGAAGAGTCACAAACTTCAGGAACTGAGAAAACCATTGAATTAAGTATTATTACTCCTCCTGTTGTTTTAGCAACATTAAGAAATCAGAGTAATCAGAGTCACCAGAGCGCTCAAAGCACGATCACTAGCAGTCCAACACATACTTAGTCAAGAAACCTAAGAAGATCTATGGCATATGAGATGAGGTTACTCACCTTTAGAGGAGATGGATCTGAAGATCTTGATCATCACTGGTTTCTATGTGAATATGTGTGGTGTATTAAGAATGTCACCAATGAAGTTGTTCAATGATTTCAGTTTAGTACTACCCTGAGAGACCGCGCACTGAGCTAGTACATGAAGTTTGTCCAAGGAGTTGTCCAGCAAAACTGTTGAACGAGCTCAAGACTGCATTGATTACAAAATTCAAGAAACCTAAGTCGAAATTGCAATGCATTACAGATATAAATTAAATCAAGCATGAAGTATTTGAACCTATTTGGGAGTTCGATCAGAGGTTTAAGACCTTAACAGGCCATTTGAGTTTTCAGATCCCGGATGAGTAGAACAATGAATGGTTCATTGCTGCCCTCTTATCGCACATCAGAGTCCCTCTGATGAAACAAAATATTGCTTCGTAGGCTGAGGTGTTGGATATCTCCATGAAACTCGAATCAAATCCTATGGCATAATCCATCTTAGGTATGAGCCAAATCTTGAGTCAACTAACTAGTTTATCTCTGCAAGTCGAAGATATGAAGAAAGACAAGGGAAATAATAAAAGAGAATATATATGGTGCATTAGATGCAAATGAGAAGGCCATGAAAAGGAGCATTGTCCCCTATTTCGTGAGTATTTTTCATATGGAGCCCCGAGTCCTTTAAAGAAAATTACCTTACCATGGTGAGAGGTATGTAGAAATAGACATCGCCCTCGTGAATGCTATTACATGAAAAAATATGTTCAGACACCCACAAATATGTATTGCACATTCTGTAAGTTGGTGGCGCATGATGATAGGGATTGTAAGGCATATGACCTCATGCATGAAAGTTCAAGGGATATATACAAAATTCAAGGCGAAGTACAACAATAAGGAAACACTACGCAGTATAATTCTCCAGGAAGAGGAAACTTCAATCCTCGCAGTGGATTCAGAGGAAGAGGAAGCGGAGGATGTATGGGTCGAGGTAGAGGCCAAATCATTTGGCAAGGGACTATCAGAACCCTTGTACCATGTGCAGTTACTGCAACTCATTCGAACATGTTATTGTGGAATGTCCAACATTGTTGGCTAATATTTAGGAAAGATGGGGTGTGAACATGCAAGTGCAACTGATATACGCTAAACCTCATGGAGAGGAACCTAGAGTCATTGTTATCACTAGAGAAGGTGTTGTTATAGGAGAAGACAAAGAGACCCAAGGAAATACTACAAAATAATCAGGAGTCAGGAAAGCTGTAGAGAAGACATGATTTTTTTATGCAAAGAAAGAAAAACAAATATTTGAGGAGGCAAGAAAAGAATTCGGGAGATACCAAGGTTATTCATCGAAGACACGACTAGAAGTAAGAGAATGAAGAATGCCTCTAGGATTCGATCAATCTGCTCTGCCAGGAGAAGGAAAAGAGGTAAGAAATCTCATGGAATTCTTATATACTTGTATTAAGTTGATTCAGGATGAAAGCACTGTACAAGAGCTAACAAATTTAATCAGATAGTACGAGCTAGGAAAGATAGATCCCTTGCTGAATAGAGTTGTACACCAAGTCTCTAAAAAGAGAAGGAAAAACAAGGAACTACACCTAAATGCTCAAATTGGAGAGTATGATATAGGCTATGTGGTCCTTGACTTAGGGTCGGAGGTCAATGTCATGACAAAGCAGACCTAGGCACTGATGGGAAAACCTACGTTGATCTATTCCCCTATCAGGCTTAGGATGGATAATAAACAATTTGTAATCCCCTTTGGAATATTGGAACATGTCCCTGTGGACATCGACAGAGTAAGGTTGTTTTCAGACTCCGAGGTGATTGAGATAGTTGATGATAGATGTCTATACCCTGCGTTGTTAGGAATTGATTGGGATTTCAATAATTCCACTGTGGTTGATTTAAAGAAAAGAAGAATGACGTTTGAAGGAGATGGACTTAGGGTCATTGCACCTTTGGATCCTGATGAAGGTTAGAGATACACATAACCCATCAGAGAAGAAGACTGCACATATGAACTAGAAAACATATACAAATTAATGGCCAGACAATAGGATTACATTAATCCTACAACACATGGGAACCTAAGCTGGCGAAGTGACAACACATGTTCATCAGATTCAGAAGAAGCATTGGAGAATTGGCAGAAGAAAATGTATGAAGTATCTACAAGGAAATGTGCTAGATTAACCCGAGAAGTTCACTGGATCGACACAACAGTAAGTAACTTCCCCACCTTTGATGGTCTAAATCACGTAGAAGAATTCTTGTTGGACTTTGAAGAAATTGTACCAACAAAAAAAATATTGTTGGCAATGGATGCGGCCTTGAAAGCAACTCCAACAAGATGGTACAATGTTGCACTTTGATGACAACACGGTTTTGAAAGAAAGTAGAAGTATGCAAAGTTAGACACACAGGTCGAAGATGTCCGAAGGACCATGTGAGAAGTTGCGAGGAAGCCTGGAGAAACATTCCTCAAGAGTAGTGTGTGCACAAATTCATCAACACACTGGACACAACCCCTATCAACTGGTATCTTCAAGTAGAACTGCACCTCATCACTGCATTTTGGGAAGGTATGAATCAGAACTTTGTAACTACCTTTTTGTTTGAAATACAATATCCTACAATGGATCAAGATTTACAGATTGTAAGACAAAAAGTATTTGAGGAAGCACCTAGCCTCCCTTTGGAGAAAGAAGAAGATGAATGGACTGTGCCTCTACAGAAACTGCAAGGTTGTTACAATATCAATGCTGACGAAGACGATGATACTAGGAAGGTGAACATCACCGAAACAAAAGGCCAAAGAGACATAGAAGGACCAGGAATTGAGATACCTTTCATTGGACAACCAATTAAAATAAAAAAAATTCAATATTGGAATAGAGAAAACACCGAAGCTTGCAAATGTTGGAGATTATTGGGATGCTGCCACTATTGACAAGATCACATAGTTACTGCATGAATATAAGGACTTGTTTCCAACCAAGTTCACTGATATGAAGGGAATTAAAGGGCCCATGGGAGAGATGAGGATCCCTTTGAAACCAAATGCAAGGCAAGTCAAAAAGAGACCCTACAGATTGAACCCTAAATATAAGTAGAAAGTGAAGATTGAACTCGACAGAATGTTGGAAGAAGGAATTATAGAACTTGTTGAAGAGTCAGAGTGGATTAGCCCTATGGTGGTGCAGGATAAGAATACCAGAGAGATCAGGATCTGTGTAGATCTTAGGAAGATGAATGATGCATGTTTGCATGACCCATTCCCTACACCATTTATTGACGAAGTGTTAGATAATGTAGGAGGACAGGAGGTATATTCTCTTACATATGAATTTTAGGATACCATCAGATCCAGCTTGCCAAGGAAGATCACCATAAGACCACATTTGCAACATAATGGGGATCCTACCAGTATACAGTGATGCCGTTTGGATTGAATAATGCCCCAACCATCTTTTCCAGGGTGGTGGTCGAAGCGTTCAAGGAGTTTTTACATAAATTTCTGGAAGCATAATTTGATGATTGGACTGTTTTTATCTTATTACCAAATCATATTGAATGTTTAAGACTAATGTTGGATAAGTGCAGGCAGTGTCAAATTTCCTTGAACATGAAGAAGTGCATCTTCGTTTCACCCTTTGGAGTGTTGTTAGGTCGTATTGTGTGTAAGCAGGGACTACTGGTAGACCCATCTATGATTTCCATTATAGTTGATCTGCCTCCTCCTACTTTATTCAAACAGCTGCGCACTATGCTGGGACATACTGGATACTACAGGAAGTTCATTAAAGGCTATGCATAGATCACAACACCCATGGAGACGATTTTGAAGAAATACTGTCAATTTCATTGGACAAAAGAATGCCAGCAGAGCTTTGCCACACGGAAACAGAAAATGGTTACTACGCCTATCTTGGTTTTCCCAGATTGGAGCAAGGAATTTCACGTGCATGTCGATGCATATTCTATTGCATTAGGAGCTGTGTTAGCACAACTGAGAGATGGAGACATTGACCACCCGTTATAATTTTCTAGTAGGAAGCTATCAACAACTGAGACCAATTACACCACCACTGAGAGAGAAGAGTTAGCCATGGTGTATGCGCTACAGAAGTTTCACCACTACTTGTTGGGAGGACACTTTAAAATGTTTACTGATCACTTTGTGCTGAAATACCTAGTCAACAAGCCAGTGTTGGGGGGGAGAATATGCAGATGGCTTCTTCTATTTCAGGAATATGATTTTGAGATCGTGGTTAAGCCAAGGAGAATGAACAAAGGACCTGACCACTTGTCAAGATTGGAACATGGAGAGGAACCTACTAGTCTAGAAGATACACTGTCAGATGCATAGTTGTTGGCCATTAGAAATATTGATGGCCACTTCACTGAGATAGTCAAGTTCCTTTCAACAGGAATGACACCTAGTGAATATACAATCACCTTGAAGAAACAACTAGTAGTGCGCGCTGCGGACTTTTCACTTATAGCCAAACAACTATATAAAATGGGACCTGATGAGATCCTCAGGAGATGTGTTATGGAAGCAGAATGACCACTGATTTTAGCAGAATCTCATGAAGGCATCACAGGAGGACACTATGTAGGAAAAGAAATAACGCAAAAGGTTCTTAGAGCTGGCCTCTGGTGGCCTACCTTAGACAGAGATGCTAAGGACTATTACAGAGCCTGTGATATATGCCAAAGAGTTGGGAAACCATCCAGAAGAGATGAAATGCCTTTAGCACCATTGCTCACCCTACAAGCATTTGAGAAATGGGCCATTGATTTTGTGGGACCTATAAACCCACCAGGAAAGCACACAGGAGCAAGGTACATAGCCACTGCGACATAGTAATTGACCAGATGGGATGAAGCAAGATAAGTTAAGGACTATAGTGCAACTATAGTTGCACGCTTCATATTTGATGACATCATAATCAAGTTTGGATGGCCAAAGATCCTTATGAGTGATCAAGGAAGACATTTCATCAATAAGACCATTGAAGCCTTGACTGAGGAATTTGCAGTCGATCATCATAAGAGCACACCCTGCCATCCACAAGTGAATGGGACAATTGAAGCATTCAATAAGATCTTGGAGATAACGCCGATGAAAATTTGCAGTGTGAACATGGATGACTGGGATTTAAGAGTGCCAACAATACTATGGGCCTATAGAACCACTTACAAGAAGCTAAAAATGCAGACCCCCTTTAAGTTGGTTTATGGTCTCGAAGCAGTTGTCCCGATGGAATATTTGGTCCCAAGATTAAGAATCACAACCTTTACAGATATGGATGAAACTGGCTTTGTTCAAGAGAGGCTCGCACAGTTGGTTGAACTAGAAGAAGACAAATTTATTGCAAGATTCCATTAGCAGGTAAAAAAGGAAAGAGAAAAGGCCTACCATGACAGACACATCAAGAAGAAGGCATTTCAGCAAGGCGATTTGCTACTGATATACGAAATCAAATTCATGAAGCATCCAGGAAACTTCAGAACACATTGGCTGGGTCCATATGAGTTTATCTATGTCACGGAAGGAGGAGCTGCACAATTGAAGACCTTGAATGGATATTGGAAGGAAGGTTTGGTGAACAAGAGCCGGTTGAAACTATACTATGAAAACCAACTGCCTCACAGCCATCAGTATGAGAAAAAGAGGAAGGGTATAGGTACCAGGTATAGTTGAAATTGGGTACCAGACACAAGTAAGACAATCTGCACACAGTGGGGAAGGAGAGAGAAGAAAGCACAGGTTACTCTGTGCAGCCTAAAGTCGAAGAAAATCATAAGGATTAGATCTTAAGTGCCTTGGGACGAGTCACAAGTGAGTTTTGGGGGCATAATGGCCCTTGGGTATGGAAGTAAGCAAATATTAAGGTTGAAAAGACAGAATCTGAACTACGTGGAAGACACAATGACTAATATTGGGTCAAAGTGAACATAAGAGAAGAAAAGACAGAGCGAAGTAAGAGAAATCAAGCCATTGGAAGAGGAGATTGAAGATGACAGATCAGCAAGGAAGATGGATCGTGGACAGCTCAACAAGAGAAAAAATCCATTGTTGGATGCTTTGGAGCACCGTGTGAGAAGGAAGTAAAGACAGGCTCGTGAAGCCTTGAAAACGTGGGTCAAGTTGACCTAGGGTTTTAGACACCTAGGGTTTTGGTATCTAGGGTTTTGACACTTAGGTTTCGGCCTAAGGCTGTCGGTGAGTCATTGTAATGTATAAATAAGAACCTAGATGAGGGAAGAGGGTTTGGTGAAGAGTCCCAAGTTTTTTATTGTTATGCGTAATTATTGTAGTGAGAGAGAGAAGCATTGAGCAGTGAGGGAAGTCTGTGTTGTAAGATCTTTAGCTAGGTGCGAAGATAAACCCTGCAGCTGGGTGCGTAGGGAGGGAGGACGAAGAGAAAGAGAGAAGATCTACTAGCTAAGAGCACAGATAAGAACTGTATTATTTCATCTTAATATATTATAAGGAACAGTTCTGTGGATGTAGCCCTAGGGAGAGGGTGAACCACATATATCTTGGTGTTGTGTGTGATTGATGTTGTGTTCTCTTGTTCTTGATATAATGTTATTCCATTACTGTGTTAGATCTGACAAATAAATGTGCGAGGTAGGACTAAGTTGATAACTGACATCTAGATGTTGTGTTGTTCTTGTATTGGATCCACTTTGTATTCCCTTGGTTGTAGACATTTGTGTCCTACAACCCCCCATAGCTACTTCGGGTGAGACTGAATCTGCCTCGTAGGTGTTTCCGAAAGGGCCAGTAGTTAGAGCTTCTTGGTGTGCTCTTGGAACTGAACCCTGGGTCTGCCCCTATGCCAACAAAGTCCTCCTTTTCAAAATAATTATATAGATGAAAATTATGATGGATATTTTGAAGACAACATGAACTGCTATGATGATAAAGAAATAAAAGTGTTTTTGAATAAATAAGAACACGACCAATTCATGGATGCAAGTGAGATATTCTTGCAAGATGAAGAGGAAAGGGTGTCAGTAGAAACGAAAGATTACCAAACAGGATTGAAAAATTGCATCATGTAATTCCAAAGGCAATACAACCTTCTAAATCAAAAGCTACCTCCAAACCCTCCAAAGGGAATTCCTCCAAAGGGAAACCCCACCAAAGAAGCTCAAAGTAACATACCTTCTTCAAGTCAACCTAAAAAACATTCCACTACAAAGGATTTAGCTACAAAGGACTCTACTGCGAAGGATTCTGCTGGAAAGGGTACTTTGGACAAAGGAAAGCATAAAGAAGAACCCCATAAAAGAATATTGGAGGCAAGGAAAGAAACGGTCACCAAAGAGGTAGAGAAGACTTCAACCTCTTTTAATTTTTAAAGTGAGATGGCTAAGATCAAAATTTCTATACCGTTTAATGAATTAATCAAGAATAGAGAATATAGAAATCAGATCATCAATATGCTTAAAACAAAACAAGCTTCTAATAACCTGAACATACAAGATGACCAACCTGCCATCTTATTCAGACCAAGAGTAGAAGAAAATGGTGATAACAAAGAATTTCCCCATTTCTATGTTAGCCTAAAAGTCCATGATATGACTCTACACAATGACATGTTGGATTTGGGGACGTCTCATAACCTGATGCCCAAAGTGGTAATGGACCAACTAGTTTTGGACATCACCAAGCCTTACAAAGACTTGTTCTCTTTCGATTCTAGGAAGGTGAAATGCCTAGGTCTTATCAAAGATCTGGTGGTATCTTTGGCACAAATTCCAACAAAGAACATGGTCATGGATGTAGTAGTGGATGACATCCCTCCCAAATTTTACATGCTATTGTCAAGATCTTGGGATGCAAAATTAAAAGGAACCCTCCATATGGACATGTCATATGCCACCATCCCTATTTTCGGTCAAGATAGAAGGTTGTTCAGAGAAGTTTTTCTCAAATACATTGTCAGCAACAAGTCACATCCTAGCAATCATCCCATATACTCCATGGAAACTGAGTTGGGATCTTCTATTTTCTTCAATAACTTGTGTTGCGAAGAGGAAGAACCAGAAATTGACATGCCAAAAAAAGGGAGATCTGATCAGAAGATTGAGGAAGACTCAAAAAATCAGGATGAAGCAGAAGATTAGATATGGAAGATGAGTTTTGATGGAGCTTCCTATAGAGAAGGAGAGAGAGCTGGTGTTTGGATCAATCATCCCAAAGGAGATTCAAAATTATGTTCTTATAAGCTTGTTTTTGAATGCACAAATAACATGGCTAAATACAAAGCATCAATATTGGGGTTAAAGGTCTTGAAATAATTGGGTGCCAAAAGAATCACTGTACATGGAGACTCTGAGATAATTATAAATCAAATCAAAGGCATGTACCAAGAAAAACACCCCAGACTGAGGGATTATAGAAATCTGGTACTAGACCTCCTTGAGAAGTTTCCAGAATGTAATCTTTCAGCAATTCCAAGAGAACAGAATCAGGTTGTTGATGCCTTGGCTACTTCAACAATAGTTTTCAAAGTTCCAATTTTCCCTGAAAAATGATACAAGGTTGAGGCCAAGTACAGGCTAATAGTACCAGATAATATGAAGCACTAACAAGTTTTCTAGGATTACAAACAGATAGAAAGTTTCCTCAAGAGGGAGAATGAATATGATAATTTGAGAATTGATGATGAATACTGTGAGGATGAGGTGGATGCAACTTCTTTCACAAAGGAGGGGTATTTTGACAATCATATTGCAGGCAGAGATATCATTCAAATAAAGAGAAAGATCATTCCTAAAGGTCTCGTCCCATTGGAGAAACTCTTTGAGAATAATGATGTGGCCAGAAGTCCAAAGATTACAGTAAATGAAGGAGATTTGGAAGATTGCAATATTGGGACCTCAGAGGATCCAAAGATCATTAAGCTATCCAAAAATCTTATCCCTAAATTCAAGGAGAGGTACATAAAATTGATGAAAGAATTCCCTGATGTTTTTTCTTGGAGCTATGATGATTTGAAAGTCTATGACACAAGTATAATTCAACATGTTATCCCAATCAAATAAGATCATAAACCGTTCAAACATAAATTGAGAAGGATAAATCCTTTGTTGCTACCCTTGATTGAGAAAGAAGTAAATAAGCTATTTGAAGCCAAAATCATAGTGTCCTTGAGATTTTCCAAATGGGTGGAAAATCTGGTGCTATTCATAAAGAAGAGTGGAGAAATCACAAAGTATCTCTAAAAGATCATTACTCGTTGCCTAATATGGATAATATTTTACAGAAGGTGGTGGATTCTTAGAAGATGTCAATGTTAGATGGCTTCTCAGGATACAATCAGATTATGGTGCACCCTCACAATCAGGAAAATACGACATTTACCACACCATGGGGAACATTTATGTATGCCAAGATTCCTTTTGGGCTTATGAATGCAAGGGAAATGTTTCAAAGAGCTATGGATATAGCTTTTGCTGATGAAAAATACAAATTCATTGCTATCTACCTTGCTGACATCATTATGTATTGTTATAACCCTAAATTGCACCAGGCATGCATACTTGGCCTCAGGCAATCTAACTTGTTATCTTTTCCAAGCCATCACTGAACAAGCTCTTCTAAAAATCATTGTTTTGAAGGTGTACGTGCCCTGCACCAATACTGCCCGTGTACACACACCTACTGACACACTATAACCTGTGTACACTCACAAAATATTGCAAAAAATGAAAATTGCATAGGATACTAGTTTTTGGGCCGTTACTTAACCATTTGGCTGCCCATAGCCAATGACCCCAACCGTTACTATCTCCTTTGGCCTATAAAATAAGGGGTTGGGGTCCTATTTAAAAAAGAAGCACGAGAGCATAAAAACTTTGTACATTTTATTCCCCCTTTGTCCCATTTGTTTGCAGCCACATTGTGAGTTTGAGTCAGAGTTCCCTTTTCCTCCATTGCAAGTCCTTTCCATTTCCCTAGAGATAAATGAAGAGGATAAGGATACGTGGAAGAAGTTGGTGCATTGTAAAGAGGATCCCAGGACCGATTTTGAGGAGAAATGTCAGTCTCATATTGTAAGTGACTTTTGTGAGATTAATATAAAGAAGTACTTTTTCCGTCCCGACAAATGATGTCTTAAACTTATATGATTTGTTTACATTTCTTGTTTATGATGTCTAACCCACTAATACATATGTAGAATGCATGCTTGTAGTTTCTTGTTTGTATTTTGGTGAATGTAGGTCAACCTTGGGAGGAGACTTGCAGTCAGGAAACAACTAAGAGCAAAGGGATCGACATCGGACGCAGAGTTTAAGGTATGCCTACCAGATCCCTATACCTTGTATTTTATGTATGATTGTGGGGTAATGTAGGGATAGTTGATAAAAAGTAGGAGACTTTAGATGGTTAGATCTGCCTACATTTTAGAACCCTGGTGTAGTTCGTAGAGGGGTTTTCCCGCTATAGCAGAATTGGTGACCATACAGGGGATGCCTCTAGGGTCTTTGGGGATATTTCTTTTTGGGTTCTTTAAATCAGTTTATTCACTATTTTCTGAGTTTTTTTAAGTGTCTAATGTTGGAAACACCTACCACACTTAGAGGGGGGGTGAATGAGTGTGGGTCTCTTTTTCCCAAAACTTCCCTCTTGCACAAAAACTCATCAATTAGCATTCAACATTTATTCATTACCCATTGCTGTCATTTATAACTAGTTAGATGTAGGCACATATCAGCAATATATCATCAATAAGTCATCATCACAATGGACACAAAGAACACAATATGTATGTACACTTTTCTTTTTATTACGGACTACAATCCTTGGGGTTTATTAGCAACAACTGAATAGAGTACAACTCTACAAGAGTACCAGCTCTATATGCAAGACTCAGCTTACATTCTCAGCACCAACTGAGATGAGGAAACGATCCTCAATAGATATCAATCTGTCAACAGGTACGTGACCTGTCAGTAGTGCATCCCACGTGTGTATGCTCCCTGGCTCACTATAGTCCACGTGTGAACGCGGCCAGTGTATGATGTAACAAGCGTATGCTTATGAGCAACTAGGGTTTTTCTTTGCTTCACATGCTCAGATATTTTGCAACCTGCAATCACTTTCTCTTCTGTCTTACTATCCAAACTAACCCACAGCCAATCACAACACATCCAAGCTCTCCAATAGCTTGCTCATGCTCCACAACAAATCAATATGAATGCTATCTCAATCATGTATAAATAACTAGTATACCATAGCAATCATGTCACTGCTGAATCACAAGAGTGTTTCTCACTCCATCAACAAAATCAACCAAACTGAGCCACATCATAGACGCCATACCAATAATTCCCTAAGCATTCACAACATATCAAAAAATAGTATCTATCAAGACAATAATGTAACCATACCATTGTCTCAGTGATAGATCTGAGGCCATAGAATGAAGATTTGGAACCTGCCTCATCATCCAAGAGCTTGGCACCAACTCAAACACAAATCTCCATGAGGTTATTTAGTCCATTCTCCCTGTACACAGTCAGTCCACATGTATAATCACCCTATACACAGCCAGCCCACGTGTACATGCACCCTATACTCAGACAGCCCGCGCAGGCATCATAAAATAAGGTTTTCTGTGAATCCGAGAATTTTCCCGTCAAGATCTCCGACATTGTCAAAAATTTGATGTGTCCATGAGATCCTCCTCTCACTCTCTTCCTCAGAATATATCTTCAATCATGCTCAAGAGATCCACACCAATAAGATTCTCTTACAAGAAGCTCTCCATCAATACTCCAAAAGATTTTCACAAGAAGCTCTCCATTGATCCACAAGGATTCTCACCAAATGTACAATTTACAAGAGATCCTAGATTCTTATTTATACTTTCATCTTCTAGGTCACTTAACCCATTTTTAGGTTACTTAACCCATTTCTAGGTCAGTTAACCTATTTTCCTTATTTTAGGGTTAACCACTTTCCATGAATAGAAAGTTCTCCAATACTTTATCATTTAAATATTCCTTCTTGATTTTGTCACTTCATTTTATTATTTAAAAAATATTTCTTGATTTTGTCACTTTACTTTATCATTTAAATGATGATTTCTTCTTTTCAAGCACTTTGACCTTTTGGGGCTTCAAGCCATCATATCGGGGTCCTTCAACTTCGTAGAGCCATAACTCTCAAACCGTGAGGAGTTATGTGACATTCCACATACCACCGGAAATGGAATGACAATCACTATCCATCTAGGATATTTTCACCAACAACTTCATTGATCTTCATCTCATTATTCCACATATAGGCATGGGTCCTCCAACCATTCTCCTAGGATAACTCAATCCATAAAGCATCTTCCAGTGAATGCTTTCACCATAAGGGTACCACTTTGGAGTTCATCCATTTGTGCACCTTATAAACCATGATAAGACAATAATGATTCATCAATTCACCACTGCATCATTTATATCAACTATGCATCATGTATCAATAACAACTCATTGATCCATCTTCATCAATGCATCATATCAATGATCCATCTTTATCAATTGGTTTCCACTTGGACATATATCATTCTCATCAAGTGCATCATATCAATGATCCATCTTTATCAATTGGTTTCCACTTGGACATAT
>ML796891.1:87962-102964 GCA_009831015.1 Picea engelmannii
TCACAACACATCCAATCTCTCCAATAGATTGCTCATGCTACACAACAAATCAATATGAATGCTATCTCAATCATGTATAAATAACTAGTATACCATAGCAATCATGTCACTACTGAATCACAAGAGTGTTGCTCACTCCATCAGCCAAATTGACTCACATCATAGAAGCCATACCAAGAATTCCCTAAGCATTCACAACATATCATATTATAGTATCTATCAAGACAATAATGTAACCATACCAATCTCTCAGTGATAGATCTGAGGCCATAGAATGCAGATCTGGAACCTGCCTCATCATCCAAGAGCTTGACACCAGTTCAAACACAAATCTCCATGAGGTTATTCAGTCCACGCTCCCTGTACATAGTCATCCCATGTGTACACTCACCCTATACACAGCCATCCTACATGTACATGCACCCTATACACAGACAGCCCACATGGGCATCAGAAAATAGGGTTTTCTATGAATCCAAGAATTTTTCCGTCAAGATCTTCGACATTGTCGAAACTTTGATGCGTCCATGAGATCCTCCTCTCGCTCTCTTCCTCGGAATAGATCTTCAATCATGCTCAAGAGATCCACACCAATAATATTCTCTTACAAGAAGCTCTCCATCAATACTCCAAAATATTTTCACAAGAAGCTCTCCATTGATCCACAAGGATTCTCACCAAATGTACAATTTACAAGAGATCCTAGCTTCTTATTTATGCTTTCATATTCTAGGTCACTTAACCCATTTTTAGGTTACTTAACCCATTTCTAGGTCAGTTAACCTATTTTCCTTATTTTAGGGTTAACCACTTTCCATGAATAGAAAGTTATCCAATACTTTATCATTTAAATATTCCTTCTTGATTTTGTCACTTCATTTTATTATTTAAATAATCTTTCTTGATTTTGTCACTTTACTTTATCATTTAAATGATGATTTCTTCTTTTCAAGCACTTTGACCTTTTGGGGCTTCAATCCATCATATAGGGGTCCTTCAACTTCGTAGAGCCATAACTCTCAAACCGTGAGGAGTTATGTGACATTCCACATACCACCGGAAATGGCATGACAAGCACTATCCATCTAGGATAGTTTCACCAACAACTTCATTGATATTCCTCTCATTATTCCACATACATTCATGGGTCCTCCAACCGTTCTCCTAGGATAAATCAATCCGTAAAGCATCTTCTCATGAGGGATTTCACCATAAGGGGACCACTTTGGAGTTCATCCATTTGTGCACCTTATCAACCATGATAAGACAATAATGATTCATCAATTCACCACTGCATCATATATATCAACTATGCATCATGTATCAGTGACAACTCATTGATCCATCTTCATCAATGCATCATATCAATGATCCATCTTTATCAATTGGTTTCCACTTGGACATATATAATTCTCATCAAGTGCATCATATCAATGATCCATCTTTATCAATTGGTTTCCACTTGGACATATATCATTCTCATAAAGGGCATCATATCAATCAATTACTTGGCATCAATCAATGACATCAATCAAACCAAACCATTTACATCAATGGCATATGATCCAACAATCTCCAAAATAATCAAACCATTGGCATCAATGACAAACCAATGGCATCAATGAAAACATGATCCAACATCTGAGTCTTTAAGGGATTCTAGTCTTCCATACCAGTGCTCCCTACTTGTGTTGGACTGTTGGTTTTCATTTTTTTGAGAAGTTATAGAGGTGTACATGGCCTGTAGTGGGCTTGCATGTGTGCATACATTCCCTTCCCTTGGATAACCCTCATACATACACTGGTTGTTGAACTGTCAGTAGCGTGCCTGTTGAGAAATTAAAAAAAAAAAAAAAGATGCAGTCATCCTCTTCCCTATCAGAAGTCACACTTCTCAAGGGTTTTCTTGATCTAGTCCTGGTCTCTGTTATAGAATTCATTATCTTAGGTTTGACTTCAACATGGCTTTCTTTTTATAAAATATTTCTTGTGTCTTCTTTGATAGGAGTTTTAGACAAGTTTGTGAGTCTGCTTTGATCTTCTTGTTTGGTATTGTCAGTGACTCCCTATGATATGTGTTTGGGCTTGAATTCATTTCTTGGTTCTGTCTTGTCGTCATTTTCCCCTTTTTTTCTTTAGAAGAAAAGAAAAGGATTCATTTTCAAATTTCTTGTTTTGAAGCATAAAACAATAAAAAAAATCTTTCATTTCTTTGTTTGGTAAAGTAGTTTAGGCTAGTTGTTTCATTTACCAAGGAAAAATAAAGTTTTCTTAAGTTCTTTACTTGAATACTTAGGACATTAAGTAGCTTGTAGTCAAGCGAAATATTGTTTTAATTTTTTCTTTTCAAAGATCTGAGAAAAGTAGTTTTGAAAAGTTTGGTTAAAGAGTTTAAATTGGCAAATATTTATTTGTGAACAAAGAAGTACTTTTGTTTCGAGTATTATCTTATGCTCTTATATTTCGTCTCTTAAAGAACATCACTGGTTTCACTTCCGTTCCTTTTGACTTAAGAAAACCACTAAAATTAACGCTTACTTAAAAGTTACTAGACTTTGTGTTTGTAGGGTCCATCAATTTAGTCTAGGCTAGAGCCTTGATTTAGGATTGGAGAGGAAACTCTTTAAGGATACAAAAACAAAAATAAGAGTTTGAGCTAGGGAGTGCTTGAAAGTCTTATAACCATGAAAGTTATCTAGGATTCCCATATAACACAGGGGCTAAAAACAAGGTCACGTAAGGAAAGGTAGCGTAGATAACCCCTCCAAATCCGGACCAAGTGTAGTGGGGAACGCATATAGAGGGCTTATATTGGGATTTTGTTGATCACATTTTCCATGGAGCTTCATGGGTCTCGAATCCATTCGAGATCCTCAGTCATCTGTTATAATCAACAACCCAAATTCTTCTTTTGGCAACTCTGCATTTGCTAGACTTGACAAGGTTATTAAATGACCCCATCTGTCACGATCCGCATTGGACTCTGATGCCGACCAAGTTGCCTTCAGACATTCCAAATTTTGAAGCTAAGACTAACGAATATCTAGGCGATCATGTGACTACTTTCCATCTATGGTGCTCGTCCAACTCATTGAGAGATGACTCTGTCTAGTTGTGTTTGTTTCAACGCATTCTCATCAGGAGTGTTGCAGAATGGTACATCAAGATTGACTGCTCAATATACTCTTCCTTCGGCAAATTGGAAATGGATTTATTAAACCATTTCCAATTACCTATGAGATACGACGTCGACACTCAATTGTTGGCCAACTTTGAGCAGAAAAAAGTGGACCATATCTCAGATCACATCCGAGAATGGAGATGCTGGAAGAGTTTGATAAAAGTGCCAGTCCCACCATCATTCCTGCTTGAGTGGTTCCTTAAGTCTTTGGTACCCCAATTGTCTAAAGACATTGCAACATCAGGGGTATTTTCAGAGGAAGAAGCGATAATGAGAGCTCAACGTCTAGAGCTGATTTACTCTCAGTCTGGTTTACTTTATGAAGTTTTTCCAGATGCACCATGGTCGATACTTGACAAGACCAGATAGATATCTGGACCACATGCCGATGGTATTGTTGGTTCAGTGCAAGCAAAGCCTGCTGATCAACTATAAAATCAATTGCAACAATTGTCAATAAAACAAACAATGACTATCTAGACCACTGGTTCAACTGCTCCCCCTACCCAAAATTGAGATGTACATAATGTGTAATTGAAAAACCCGAAGGCCACCCAACAACCCGACGAAAAGAAGAAACAACAAAAGAAGGGTAAGGGGGATAAGAAACCTACTGATAATGATGGCGAGGGGAACACTGAAAATAATAATTCGAAGTATCCATGTAATCTTTGCAAGGAAGACCATCCAACTCACTAGTGCCCTCGGCTTGCGTAGGGCCAGACATTATTGGCACAGTAGCAACCTTCTATGTTAACGAATCCATTTCCACATGGGAAGAATTTAGCTGAAGCCTCTTCAAGCGTGGAAGGGGCCAGTCAGGGATCCCCTCTGTCTTCGAGTAATCCTTCATCCACGAATGTGTACATGATGAAAGGTAGCGTTGATATAACAACTAGGAAACACGACTATAGAATGCCAAACACCTCTGAGAAGGGTAAAAAAGCCAAAAACCCATCTCTTCCTCTCCAGATTGAGAATCCGTTGGGTGAAAGAATGACAGGCATCCCAAAACGTGCATTCAAGAAAGCTTCGCACAACCCAAATGAAAGGGCCACCCATAACTACTCTGTGGTGGAGGATTTGTCACAAACCCCTTGTGCAATGTATGCTTTGGAAGTCCTCCAGAGCTGCCCTTCCCAGAGACAGGCTCTGTTAGCTGCCTTAGGATCTGCTGAGACTTGTAATCCAGGAACAATCATGCTTGATACGACCGACTTAAAACACTATCTTCCCTACCACGTAGCGTTTCAGATAGTAGTGGCTTACAACACAAAAAATCTTACTCGGAAAATTTTCCACACGATGGTTGATGAGGGTGCCTCAACATGCGTGATGTATTTGGCATGTTAGAAGGCCATTGGCCAACCCGTTTTGTCTCCGTCACCTACTCTTCTTACCACTTTCGACGGTCGTTCGTTTTGACCACACAAAATCATCCCCTCGTTCCCTGTGCAGTTGGGGGGGAAGACCATGTGCATTGAGGTTGAAGTGGTCGATGCGTCTCTCGAATACAATATCTTGTTAGGAAGGAGTTCGACCTATGCTATGCAAGTAGTGGTCATGATAGTTTTCCGAGTCTTATTGTTTCCACACGAGGGTCGGATCGTGACCATTAATCAGTTATCCTTCTCCCATCCTGACCCTTCATCAGGGGTTTCCACAGTCCCCGACATCATCGATGTAGGGTTTGGTTTGTTCCCACCTTTGATGGGTACCTTTGATTACCCACCTTTGACCAAAAATGTCCATTACAAGTCAGTTATCCCTGACCAGCATAGGGCCGAAATATTTCAAATCCCATCATTTCGCAAGACTTACTTTAACGATCCATGGAATCTTCCTTCCCCATCAGCCACGATGGAAGGGACAGGGCACCATGGCATGGCCATGCCTTTGTTTGTGGAAGAAGTTGTGTACTCTATATTTCAGTAAGATTCTGCCATCCCTGATCCGACTCCCGCACAGGAGTTAGATCCGGTTCTCGAGCCTATTTGGGCTCAATGTTCCCTCACCAATAGTGATTCTTTAGACTTGGTATTTCCCTTAGATGAGGTGATTATTGAGGCAATGACTAGTCCGGATAGACCCTGGGATGATCTCCATCATAGATCTTATTTTCTCCCAGAGTTAAGAAGAATTGAAGCAGGATAATTCACTCTGACTATGATTGGAGATAAGGCTTGTCCTATCAATCCTTTGGCTATGCACATTGTTTACGATGAAGTAAATATGGAAACCATTTCTCAAATGATACCTATCAATATATCCAGAACCCCTGGCGTCATGGAGAATATCTTCGTCGGAGAGGACTGCTCCTCTGAGGAGATTCAAATCTACACAGATTTATTTAAAGAATTTTGCGACGTGCTTTCTTGGTCTTATGAGGAAATTCCAGGTATAGATCCAAGAATCGTCGAACATGAAATCACGACACATCCTGATGCTAATCTGGTCCAAAAGAAGCTTCGTCCAGTCAATCCTAGGAAATAAACAACTATTAAGGCTAAAGTAGAGAAACTACTCCAAGCTCGTTTCATCTACCCCGTCCAATTGACTCAATGGGTGTCAAATCTAGTTCCAGTCAACAAAAAATAGGGTACAATTCATGTATGTACGTACTTTCGTGATTTGAACAAGGCATGTCCAAAAGATAATTTCCCTACACCATTTATTGATCAGATAGTCGATGAATGTGCAGGTTGCGAGGCCTTTTATTTCATGGATGGTTTTTTGGGATACAATCAGATACAGATCAAGCCTAAAGACCAACACAAAATAGCTTTCATCTGTCCGTGGGGTACATTCGCTTATCGGAAGATGCCTTTTGGTATGAAAAATGTTGGAGCTATGTTTCAGCGGGCCATGTCTTTTTTTTTCCACGATCTCAAACACATAGTCGAGGCTTATCTTGATGATTTAGCGTCACGATCTCACAAGAGAGATGATCATCCCACACACCTCCAAATTATATTTGAGCAATGTTGCTACTACTAGATCCGCTTGAATCCAAACAAATGCAGCTTTTGTGTAAGATCGGGTCATCTGTTAGGTTTCACAGCTTCAAGAATAGGGATCATGGTCGATCCTCTAAAGGCTAAGGTGATAGTTCAGTTGCCTCCCCCGTGCACAGTCCCTCAACTTCAAAGTCTATAGGGAAAATAATTTTTTTACGACGTTTCATCGAAAACTATGCCGAGATCACAAAGGGTTTCATTTGTTTACTGAAGAAGGGCATCCTTTTCATTGGGATGAAGCCACTCAATTCTCTTTCAAAGTGTTGAAATGTGCCCTCAGATCTACCCCTCTACTGCAGCCACCCAATTATAATAAATATTTCTTATTGTACTTGGTCGCTGAGGAGTCGACCATCGGTATGGTCTTGGTTCAGGAGGATGATTTTCTCTCAGAATATGTGATTTATTATTTGAGTTGAGGCCTGGTTGGACCAGAACTCAATTATTCCCACATTGGAAAACTTGCGTTGGCAACAGTTCATGCTATCCAATGGTTCTGTCATTACATCTTGTTCCGCAAGACCACCATCATTGCCATCGTGAATATGTTTCAATACGTGTTGACACGACATGTGATCAACGGAAATATCAATAGATGGATAGTTATCCTCCAAGAATTTGACTTGGATTTTGTCTCGGAGAAATAAAAAAAAAATTTGGTCTTTGCGGAACTCATATTGGAACTTCTGATCGAATCAGGCGATGTTATACCCAAAGAGTCTCATATCAAAGGAGACATGTTTTTGATTGTGTCTTCGGACCCCTGATACATAGATATATTAGTCTATCTCCAGACTTTGAATTTCCCTACCTCTTATTCTCGTGATGAGCATCGCCGTATACGCCATCAGGCAAAAAACTATCTCATACTCGAGGACACCCTGTATTGTTGAGGTGTAGATTACATTCTTCGCCAGTGTCTCACTCATGATGAATCAGAAATCGTTCTTAACGATAGCCACACTGGATCATGTGGCCGTTACTTGTCTGGGTTGGTAACAACCCAAAATATTCTATGATCCGGTTGCTTTTGGCCGACGTTAATCCAATATTGTGTTGAATCGGTCAAGAAATGCCACCCGTGTCAGATCTTCTCTTAGAATATGAGGGCACACCCCTCTCCCATGTTTCCCGTTATCACAGTTGGTCCCTTCACCAAGTGGGGGATTTATTATGCTACATGCAACCCTCCTTCTGCAAGGGGTAACCTTTATATAATCGTAGTAGTAGACTACTTCATGAAGTGGGTCGAAGCTATGCCAACGTTTAAAGATGATGGCGAGACCGCAACTCTCTTTTTGTTTAACTAGATAATAGCAAGGTTCGACGTCCCGAGAGAGATTGTCATTGACCATGGAAGTCACTTTCAAAACAAAATGATGTCTGAGTTAACATCAAAGATTGGGTTGAGGCAAGAACATTCATCACCCTACTACCCACAAGTGAATGATCAGGTGGAAGGTGTGAATAAATCCATTAAGACTATTTTACAACGAACGATCAATTCGGCCATGTCAAATTTCCATTTGATGTTGTACTCGCCATTATGGGCCTACTGAACATCTGTTAAGACTGCAACTAGTTTCTCACCTTTTCAACTTGTTTATGGGATGGAATTAGTCTTGCCTATAGAGTGCCAGATCCCCTCTCTAAATTTGGTAGTACAGTTATTGCCAGACACTTCACTACTTGAAGAGAGTTTATTATATATTTAGAATCTCTATGAGCAACGTCGGGATGTAGCCTTGGCTAACGAGGCTCACAAACAAAAATTCAAGTGTCAGTATTATCGGTCTGTCTGTCCTCAAATTTTCTCTGAAGGCAACCTTGACCTAGTCTATGACCAAGATAAAGACCCCCTGGGGGTAGGTAAGTTCAAACCCATGTGGTTCATACCTTTCATCATGAAGGAGGTTCTAAATAAGGGCACTTATCGTCTGGTGGAATTTGAGGGAAATTCTTTAGTGGAGCCTAGAAATGGGCTCTACCTCAAGAAGTATTACTCGTAGGTGGGTAACCTTGGGTGACTTCTTGTAACATATGTATAGTCTTATACATTTTCTTTTTAGTTTTTTTCTTTTGGTTTTAGGGACGTGTCATTTTTGATGTCATATTTTTCACTGTGGCAGATGTCAAGTGAATCAAAGGTGTTCGTTGGGTTTGCAGACGGCTCTAGCCGACACACTCAGAGGCTTGCTTCCATAGCTTGGGTGATTTTCACGCCTCAGGGCCAATTTCTATATTCAGGAGGTATCTGTTTAGGTGATGCCACAAGCAATGTCCTCGAATACATCATAGTATTAGAGTTTCTTCATGATGCTTTATCGCATGGTATATCTCACCTCCGGGTCTACTTAGATGCTCCACTGGTTGTGTCTCAGTTAAATAGGGTTTACCACGTTTACGATCCTACACTACACTGATGGTTCCTTAGGGTACGTCTCTTAGAACAAAGCTTTGATTACATTACACACATCCATGTTCCTAGGAGATTGAATCAAATCACAGATACTCTAGCTAATCACGTATTAGATTGGCATATTGCACACATGTAAGAAAAAGAACACACACACACATGAAAATACATTTCTAAAATAGATGTAATCCATAAGAAGTAAAAAGGTGTAACATATGCATATATATATCAAAAATATCAGAGTACAAGGGTGGGTGCAAGAACCTCAAAAATATGTCTAGTAAAGAGTCACGGGGCTTATGCCCTAAAAAATATACAAAAATTTCTCTCGTCATGTAAGTAGTCTAGCTTAGCTAAGGGCGGGGCTTGTTGGCCCTTTCATAGTGAACAAAAAGGTTTGTCAAACGTCGGAAGAGATGGACCCAGGTCCATAGCACCCCAACTACATGAGGTTTCATCGACAGTGGGAGATCCTCGATCTCTGCCATAGGGACTATACGAGTGAGCATGGTAAGGTTCCTCTCTACCCATCTCAATACTCTCTCGGCCTTTCCATATGGATGCCCCCCTGCTGCTACTGCTAGTCTGACGGCTCCAGCTGGTCCTGCCTCTGGTTGAGTATGCCACCTAGTGCTTGAGAAGTTTGTTGGATGCACTGGTCCCACATCTGTACATAACATATATGTAAGTGTCAAATACTCTGATATACAAAACAAAATGATATATATAAAAAGACATAAAAATTAAATAACTTTGAAAATAAAACTTACTCTTCTCTCCTCACTCCACTCTGGGAGGTACATGCATGTCAGGATCTCTAGAAAAATTGATCCCACCATAGGGGTAGTCCTCTATTGTCGAAATATTTTGTGACCACCAGTCAAAAAACTTGTCATCAAAGGCCTCGATGGTCCTCTCTCCCCCCTGTCATGGCAATAACGCCACCCATCTGCATAGCGTTGGGAGAGAGGCCTCGTGCCCTCATATAGTCTCTCGAGGAATGAGACTGGGTACCCTCTTGAAGAAAAAGGAGCACAAAATAGTCCCAAACCCAAAGTTACGGTGCTTCCATATCTGACACTCAGTTAGTTGTCTCTTCATGTAATCCAACATGGTGGTACTCCAGTAAAAAATACATGCATTTAAGCACTGTACTGCACAATGCATGTGCGCCCAGAAATCCTGATGCAAAGCCGCGGATCCAATGATCTACCCAATGAGTAGAACTATCACTTTGAGTGATAGGTTGTTGATCTTATGTATAGGCACCTAATAACCTATTGTTGGACACACCTACCACACTTAGAGGAGGGGTGAATGAGTGTGGGGCTCTTTCAAAACTTCCCTCTTTACATAAAACTCCTTAGTTAACATTCAACATTTATTCATTACCCATTGTCATCATTTATAACCAGTTAGATGTGAACATATATCAACAACACATATCATCAATAATTCATCACCACAAGGAACACAAAGAACACAAGATGTATGTACAATTTTTCTTTTTATTATGGACAACAATCTGGGGGTTTATCAGCAACAACTGAATAGAGTACAACTCTACAAGAGCACCAGCTCTATAATGCAAGACTCATCTTACACCCTCAGCACCAACTGAGATGAGGCAACAATCCTCAACATATATTAATATGTCAACAGGTACGCGACCTCTCAGTAGTGAAACCAATGTGTGTACGCGCCCTGGATCAATACAACTTGCATATGCACGTGTCCGGTGTATACAACAACCTGCGTATACCTTCTACGTTGTTAGGGTTTGTCCTTCCAGATCAACTCAGATTCTCTGCAATCAATATAGCATTCTCTTTTTTCCTCCAACCGTTCTTCTAGGATAACTCAATCCGCAAAGCATCTTCCCATGAGGGATTTCACCATAAGGGGACCACTTTGGAGTTCATCCATTTGTGCACCTTATCAATCATGATAAGACAATAATGAGTCATCTTTTCATCAAAAAAACTATGCATCATCATGTATCAATGACAACTCATTGAACCATCTTCATCTATGCATCATATCAATGATCCATATTTATCAATTAGTTTCCACTTTGACATCTATCATTATCATCAAGGATAATTCATCATATCAATCAACAACCAATCAAGACTATCAATCAATCCATCACTTGACATCAATCAATGACATCAATCAATCAAACCATTGGCATCGATGACAACATGATCCAACAATCTCCCCCTTTGGCATTGATGGCAATACCAACATTGATGTCAACACCAATTACCAATTATTGATGTCAAACATGTAGACAAGGCATTCTCTACATCAATAGTCATCAATCATATTGATATGACTATCTATCCCTATTAGTAAACATCAATCATATGAGCAATAGTCAATGTGACTATCTCTCCCAATCAATAATCATCAATCACATCAATGTGACTATATCTCCCCCTTTGACATCAATGGAAAATGGCATTCTCCTTTTGGGTTTGCTCCCCCTACTTGAACTCTTCTTGGGGCTGCTCCCCCTGCTTTCCTCTGAAAAATATCTCCCCTTTTGAACAAGGGATATCACTCTGATGTAATTCTGAAAATACATCGAACATACTCTCCCTGTGACCATTGTTCCCCCTGAAACTATGCTTCTATGATCTTTCTTCAAATATAGGGCTCTTTTCTAAGTATGCATCTGATAAATGTCTCCTCCAAGAATAATGGGAAGAAGAATGACTCCCCCTAAGGGTATGTCTCCCCCTATATTCTCTACAAGATGAAAAATATGTTATCATATGATGATCCTTGGACCTTTTCATGCATCAAACTCATGCCATACCAACCATCATGAAGCAAAAGATATGTCAATGATAGAGAATCATGAGTAAAATATCGACATGCCAACATGTGCATCTACCAATGTTCCAACCATGTGAATACACCAATATGTCAACCATGTGCATCCACCAATATACCAACCATGTGCATCTACCAATATGCCAACCATGTGCATCCACCAATATGGTAATCATGTGCATCTACCAATATGCCAACCATGTGTCATATCACTCATGATATATAACAATGTATCAAACAAATACCAATTTTTGTGCTAATCAAGTAATACCAACAACATAGTATCATCAAGCATATGCCATATATGAGTGTACCAAAACATGTACACCACCATGCACCAATACCACAAAATGATGAATCCTATACATGTATGTCAAATCCTCCATAAAACATGTGCCAATCATCCTGCTAGTAGGTACTTCTACCAATGTACTAGAAGTGTACCAATCATGCATCAACTATCAATGATGTACAACATGATCATCTCATCAACTCACCAACTACATGTCTCAATATGTAGCCCATTCATATGCCAAATTTATGCACCATGATATCCAACATATGCTTATAATCATAAGATATATCAATGAAACTCAAATATGTACCAGCCATGTACCCCAACATTTTATTTTATATAATCCAATAGATGAGCACTTGATCAAAATCAATCCATACTCATGGGTTAGTGCCATGTACCCAAGATATATTTTACATCGTCACCTTACATGATCTAACATAGAACCATGAAAAAATGTAACAAATAGTGTCAGAACCTGCAATAAACAATGTCAGACCCTGCAACACAGAGTTATACCATCACATCAAGCTGCCACCCATGTGCATTTCCTTTTTCCCAAGGCTTTATTACATATACATGACCTATTGCACAACAGAGTGCATGTGTACATGACCTATTCAAGGTCAGCTAGTGTATGTACACGACTGTCACCACGGTCACCCACGTATTCCTTAGTAGATGACACTTTTGAACCTTCCTTCAGTCTTTCATTCTGATCTGGTTGTTCTGTCTTCTTCAGCCACTTCTGTAGATGTCCCTTCTCTTCAGAACTTGAGCTCTGAGAATCCATCTTTTCAAATATGTCTCCCTTTCTTACTTCATTCCTTCTTCTAGCCATGCTATGTGAAGTCCTCATCATGGAATTTCTTGTGTTCCAACACTCCTGGGATTTGTGGCCAAATCCACTACATCTGTAGCATCTCATGGAGTTACAATGAACAACAATATGTCCTAATTGATCACATCTCCAACATCTTATGGTGTTATAGAATCTTCCATTATATCTCCTTTCATAATATCTACATTCAAAATATTTGTGACCATATCCATTACATGAATAACAATGCCCATGAAAAATACATGTCCCAAAAGTATCTTCTTGATGTCTTGTTTGCTTTGTTCTTTTGGAATTTTCCTTGCCTTGTGTAGATGGTTGTTTTGAAACATTGTCTTCCTTCTTTGATGGACTTATCTCATGCTTCTTTGAGGTGCTTGCTTCTCTTTTGTATCCAAGACCTTATTTATCACATGATGATCTTTGACTTTCCAAGATCTCATCCAAGATTCGTGAGCTATTCAAATATTTGTTTGACTTTTCCACCCTCTTTCTAAGGTCAACAATTTCAGCTTCTAGCTTACAACATGACTCTTCCTTTTCATTTATTTGAATCTTCAATAGTTCCTCTATTCTTTTGGCTTCTTTAATTTGGGTCTTGAGATGGACAATGGTTTCAAAACTTTTGCTAATCTCATCATGTACATTCATATCTTCTTTTTCATTCTTTAGTCTTGTGATCTCTTCCTGCTTTTCTTCTAATTTAGAACTATCTTCTTGTTCTTTGAGCATTCCCTTTAACTTCAAGATGTACCTTTGACTTCTCCTAAGAAACTTCTTAGTGTTATCTGAAAGATAGTTATAGCGTGTATAAAAATGATCACTCCTATACATGTATAAACCCTCTTCAATTTTCTTTTGAAGTTCTAATATATTTTCTTCTATTCTTTCCATGGGATAACTATCATCAAACTTTACACTAACTGTTTCTAGATCATCTTCTTCACTTGAGAAAAATTCAACATCATAACACTTTGAATCATTGCAATCAAGAGTCTTTGGAGATTCTTTACCTTCAATATCTTCCTTCTTGCCAACACCATCACATGATTATTTTTCTTCATTTGAAATGTCTTCAAGATCTTCCTTTGTGCTATCATTACTTGATTCTTTATCTTCATTTGAAATGTTTTCAAAATCACATTTAGAAATAATGCATTCAAGGATTTTTGGAGATTCTTTACCTTTGATAATCTTGATGGAGTGATATTCAACATCTTCTTTCTCCTTCTTTCTTTGATATGTCTCCTCTATATTTATCCATAGATCCTTGGAGGAAGTGCATTGTTCCATTCTTTCTTTGATAGGGCTTGAGAGTCCACTAAGAATGGTCTTAAGAGAAAATGCATCATTATTCTTTCCTTCCCTTTGAGCTGCAAACTTTGACTTGTTCTTCAATGGAACTGATCCACTAATGGATGCCTTCCAAATAGATGCTCCCATTGTCTTCAAATACACTCTCATCTCTATTCTCCAAGTAGAATAGTTTCCTCATCAAGGATTGGAACTTCATCATCCATTTGTGTGTCTATGGATCTCCTTCAAGCTTGTTAAGACTTGTAGTGAAGGCCCTCTCTGATACCAATTGTTGGACACACCTATCACACTTAGAGGGGGGTGAATGAGTGTGGGGCTCTTTTTCAATACTTCTCTCTTTACATAAAAATCCTTAGTTAACATTCAACATTTATTAATTACCCATTGTTGTCATTTATAACTAGTTAGATGTGAACATATATCAACAACACATTGTTGGATTATTGAGAGGGGGGGTGAATCAGTAATAATGTAATTATAATCCTTTTTCTTCAAATGTTATATCAATGTAGAATTATTATCCAATAATGAGCAATAATAAATAAAAAATCACATACATACACAGTACACCAGTGTTTTACGTGGAAACCCAAATCGGGAGAAAACCACATAATGCTTTTTCTTATATGTCTTGAAGAATTACATTCATTGGAAGCACCAACTTCCTTTGTTTTCCAGCTGCAACTGAAAGGAGGCTCCAACCCCCTAGTTTCTCAGGCTACAACCTGAGGGAAGCTCCAACTCCCCAAATCTCCGTCTACAACTAGAAGGAGGCTACAACCCCCAATTTTCTCTAGCTACAACCGAAAGGTGGCTACAACCACCTATCCTTGCCCCATCTTGCCACCCTGAAGTAGAAGTAGAATGTTGGAACCACTGTCACACTATCACTGTGAGATATACCGCTGTAAACCTGTACCAATAAATATGAACCATGCATAAACCATGCATCAACCTATACCATAAACAAGGGCATCAACCATGCACCAACCTGTAATCAACCTGTACCATAAACAAGTGCATCAACCATGCACCAACCTGTAATCAACCTGTACCATAAACAAGTGCATCAACCATGCACCAACCTGTAATCAACA
>ML796891.1:111494-124960 GCA_009831015.1 Picea engelmannii
TACCTTTTAAAATATCTTAAACCACTTTGATTACTTTGACCTTTTGGGGCTTCTAGATGACATATGAGGGTCCTCCAACTTCGTAAGGCCATAACTCTCAAACCGTGAGGAGTTATGTGACATTCTACATAACACCAGAAATGGCATGACATGTACTATCCATATATAATAGTATTATCTAAAAATATACCATAACTCATACTGTTACCCATCAAACAAACTTGGGTCCATTACCCAAACCTGGGGTCTCCAACTTCTCATGGCCATAACTATCTAACCATGAGGAATTATGTGACGTTCCACATACCACCGGAAATGACATGACAAGACATATCCATCTAGGATATTTTCCTTGAAAAATTCACTTTCCTTCATCTCATTATTCCACAATTAAGCATGGTTTCTCTTACTCCATAAAGCGTCTTCCCATGAGGGCTTTCACCATAAGGGGACCACTTTGGAGTTCATCCATATTTACTTCTTATCAACCATGAAAAAACAATAATGAGTCATAGTTACATCAAACACTATTGGGTCCATTACCCAAACCTTTGTGCTACGGGTCTTTCTTCAAGGGTTGACATCAATGACAACCAACCTTAATCAACACATATATCAACAACACATATCATCAATAAGTCATCACCACAAGGAACACAAAGAACACAAGATGTATGTACAATTTTTCTTTTTATTATGGACAACAATCAGGGGGTTTATCAGCAACAACTAAATAGAGTACAACTCTACAAGAGCACCAAATATATAATGCAAGACTCAACTTACACCCTCAACACCAATTGAGATGAGGCAAAAATCCTCAATAGATATCAATCTATCAACAGGTACACGACCTGTCAGTAGTGCAACCAACGTGTGTATGCACCCTGGCTCACTACAACCTATGTATGCACGCGACTAGTGTATACAACAACCTGTGTATACCTTTTGAGTTGTTAGGGTTTGTCCTTCCAGATCAAGTCAGATTCTCTACAATGAATATATCATTCTCTTTTGTCTCTGACTGTCCAATCTGACCATCATCCAACACATCCAAGCTCTCCAATAGCTTGCTCATGCTCCACAAAAAATGAATATGAATGTTATCGCAATCATGTATAAACAACTAGTATACCATAGCAATCATGTCACCACTGAATCACAAGATTATTGATCACTCCATCAACCAAATCATCCAAAATGAACCATATCATAGAAGCCATACCAAGAATTCCCTAAGAATTCACAACACATCAAACAATAGTATCCATCAAGACAATAATGTCACCATACCAGTGTCTCAGTGATAGATCTGAGGCCATAGAATGCAGATCTGGAACCTACCTCATCATCCAAGAGCTTGGCACCAACTCAAACAAAAATATCTATGATTTTATCCACTATACGCTCCTTGTACACAGTCATCCCACATACATACTCATCCTATACATAGCCAGACCGTGTATACCTTCAATGTATACACACCCTATACATAGACATCCCGTGTATGCATCAGAAAATAGGTTTTTTTTTTAATCCGATAATTTTTCCGTCAAGATCTTTGACATTGCTGAAACTTTGATGCATCCATGAGATCCTCCTATCGATCTCTTCCTCAGAATAGATCTTCAATCATGCTCAAGAGATCCACACCAATAATATCCTCTCACAATAATCTCTCCATCAATACTCCAAAAGCTATTCACAAGAATCTCTCCATTGATCCCCAAAAAGGATGATCTACAAGAGACCATAGCTATCTTATTTATACATTCATCCTCTAGGTCACTTAACCCATTTTTAGGTTACTTAACCCATTTCTAGGTCACTTAATCTATTTTACTTAATTTAGGGTTAACCACTTTCCATGAATAGAATGTTCTCCAATACTTTATCATTTAAATATTCCTTCTTGATTTTGTCACCTTACTTTGTCATTTAAATAATATTTCTTGATTTTGTCACTTCTCTTTATTATTTAAATAATCCACCTTGACTTTATTATTTAAATAATGATTTCTTCTTTTCAAGCACTTTGACTTATTTGACCTTTTGGGGCTTCAAGCCATCATATGGGGGTCCTTCAAATTCATAAAGCCATAACTCTCAAACCATGAGGAGTTATGTGACATTCCACATACCACCAGAAATGGCATGACAAGAACTATCCATCTAGGATAGGTTCACCAACAACTTCATTGATCTTCATCTTATTATTCCATATACAAGCATGGGTCCTCCAATCATTCTTCTAGGATAACTCAATCCGCAAAGCATCTTCCCATGAGGGCTTTTACCATAAGGGGACCACTTTGGAGTTCATCCATTTGTGCAACTTATCAATCATGAAAAGACAATAATGAGTCATCTTTTCATCAAACAAACTATGCATCATCATGTATCAATGACAACTCATTGATCCATCTTCATCTATTCATCATATCAATGATCCATCTTTATCAATTGGTTTCCACTTTGACATATTTCATTCTCATCAAGGATAATTCATCATATCGATCAACAACCAATCAATCCTATCAGTCAATCCATCACTTGACATCAATCAATGACATCAACCAATCACTTGAAATCAATCAATGACATCAATCAATAAAACCATTGGCATCAATGACAACATGATCCAACACCTACTTTCTTAGTACCGACCTCACAATGGAGTCCAATCAACTCCTTAATGTTGTGAGGGCCAGAGGGAAAAGTTTGCAAATTGACTAGATCCCCTCACCTCGAGAGACCAGTCAGGAAGTAAATGTCCTTAGTTGTTTGAGTCAACGACTGCCCCTCGAGCATAAATGCCTCTACGTCTGGATGTCAGTAATCTATCAAATCATTTAGCAACCTGGGTTGTGCCCTCATAAATGGACACTGGAAGAACTTTAACAGCTTGCATTGTGACAAAACAATGATAGTAGCAGGGTTCTCAGAGACCAAAAAATCAATGTCCTCATTCTCCCTCTCTCTCCAATTAACATACATCTTGCAAAATGACAAGTGGATGGAGAGTTAACTCTTGTTTTTTTATTTTTTCACTTGTTTGAGGGTGTACGCGGGTTATATTGAGGACAATCACGTGTGCACGCGGGAAAATTATATTTTGCCCACATGTACACGTGGGTTGTGCTTGGACAACCTGCATACACACAGGGCCGAGCTCTTTAAAGGTCAACGCCCCCCCAAAATAGACAAATAAATGAAAAAAAGGAAGAAGGAAATGCAAGAGAGGTTAGTGTGTACTTACTTGGTCAAAACAGAAGTTCATTTCGTCCACTGAAGCTCCCGAAATCAACTATTTCGGGAAAAACGACATTTTTGAATTTTGGTCAATTCTCAATTTACAATGGTGATAATGAGTTGTCGGATTTCTATTTATAGACTTTTTGGCCCCTTTTTGTCATTTTTTGAACCCTTTTTGTCATTTTTTCTAGCTTGAAAATCTTTCTGTATGGTTCTTGAGTTTCTTGGGGGATGTTATGATACATGTTACTTTGGGTATATGGAAACGTTTTGAGAGTTGGGTCATTTTTAAAGGTCTTTTGGTAAAAAGTCGTTTTTTCAACTTTTTGCATCTAAGTTAGGATTCCACGTCCGCTTTTTGCATCTCGTTGTATTTTTGGCTTTGCCATATGATCGACCCCACCAAATTGTGGCACAAAACCCTCACTCCTGCTCTAGAAGTGTCGTACTTTTGTGGTAGAGCCTACTTTCACATGGATGCCCTAGGTAGATCTTGGTTGCATTTTGGCATCCATGTCGTCGCTAAATGATTTTAGGCTTGGGAGTCCTTATTAGTTTTTCCTGATTATGATTTTGAGCCTCATTTGCATGATTCATTATCACTCTTGACCTCACCCTCAGGACTCCCAAAACACAACGGGTCTTCTTTTAAGCCCTTTTTAGACCCTCTAAACATGAAAATATTGTCGAGCGATCTTGTTTCCCTTCACGCTCGCTAAAATGAAATTTGAAGGCACATCTGTTCGGTGGTAGTTTACCCCTTTTTTCAGTCTGGATGGTCAAAAGTACGAAAAAAGGTATACCGTAGGAGCCTCGGTTCTCTAGAAGAGTATCCTCAGGTATAAATTTAACCCTTTTTCGGGCTGGAGGGACTAAATTTATGAAAAAGGAACCCCCACGGATTCCTTAGTTAAGCTCTTTTCAGACTTCCTAAAATTGAAAAGATGATCGAGTGACCTTGTTTCTTCACACTCGTTAAATTGGTCCAGAAGAACATGCCTTACAGACTCCATAGTTAATCTCTTTTTAGAAACTTCTTAGTGTTATCCGAAATATAGTTATAGCGTGTATAAAAATGATCACTCCTGTGCATGTATAAACCCTCTTCAATTTCCTTTCGAAGTTCTAATAGATTTTCTTCTATTCTTTCCATGGGATAACTATCATCAAACTTTACACAAACTGTTTCTAGATCATCTTCTTCACTTGAGAAAAATTCAACATCATCACACTTTGAATCATTGCAATCAAGAGTCTTTGGAGATTCTTTACCTTCAATATCTTCCTTCTTGCCAACACCATCACATGATTCTATGCCTTCATTTGAAATGTCTTCAAGATCTTCCTTTGTGCTATCATTACTTGATTCTTTATCTTCATTTGAAATGTTTTCAAAATAACATTTAGAAATAATGCATTCAAGGTTTTTTGGAGATTCTTTACCTTTGATAATCTTTATGGAGTGATCTTCAACATCTTCTTTCTCCTTCTTGCTTTGATATGTCTCCTCTATATTTAGCCATAGATCCTTGGTGGAATTGCATTGTTTCATTCTTTCTTTGATAGGGCTTGAGATTCCACTAAGAATGGTCTTAAGAGCTAATGCATCATTCTTCTTTCCTTCCCTTTGAGCTTCAAACTTTGACTTGTTTTTCAATGGAACTGATCCACCAATGGATGCCTTCCAAATAGATGCTCCCATTGTCTTCAAATACACTCTCATCTCTATTCTCCAAGTAGATTAGTTTTCCTCATCAAGTATTGGAAATTCATCATCCCTTTGTGTGTCTATGGATCTCCTTCAAGATTGTTAATGCTTGTAGTGAAGGCCCGCTCTGATACCAATTGTTGGACACACCTACCACACTTAGAGGGGGGGTGAATGAGTGTGGGGATATTTTTCAAAACTTCCCTCTTTACATAAAAATCATTAGTTAACATTCAACATTTATTCATTAGCCATTGTTGTCATTTATAACCAGTTAGATGTGAACATATATTAGTAGCATATATCAGCAACACATATCATTAATAAGTCATCACCACAAGGAACACAAAGAACAAAAGATGTATGTACAATTTTTATTTTTATTATGGACAACAATCCGGGGGTTTATCAGCAACAACTGAATAGAGTACAACTCTACAAGAGAACCAGCTCTATAATGCAAGACTCAGCTTACACCCTCAACACCAATTGAGATGAGGCAACAATCCTCAACAGATATCAATCTGTCAACAGGTACGTGACTTGTTAGTAGTGCAACGAGCATGTGTACGTTCCCTGGCTCACTACAGCCCACGTATGCATGCGACCAGTGTATACAACAACCTATGTATACCTTGTTGGCACAGGGGTAGACCTAGGGTTCAACGCTCAAGAGAACACCAAAAAAACCCTAACTACCGACCCTTTTGGCAACACCTGTGAAGTAGATGAAGTCTCACTTGAGGTAGAGGTAGGGGTGGTTGCAGGATTTATATGTCTGCAACCTTAGTTGGGACACTGATCTATGATTATATCTTTTACAGGGAACTTAGCATATATCCTTCATCAATATTTAACCCGTCTGGTGCGTCGCAGATAGTATAGAGCATCACAATGAATACTTATACTAAAGATGATTCAGTACTTAGCCACAAAAATATAGGTTAGATTCAACAGATCAAGCACTAAGCATCTTATATATTAGATCTAACGTTCATTCATATATCATCAGCACAAAGCATAACTAGATCTACTTAATCATATCAAGCACTTAGCCGAGAAAGAGATAAACACATTAGAGCATAGCACAAAGCACTATACACACAGTTATCATGGTTTACCCCCACCCTGGGGATACGTCCACAAAGTCTTCTTTATATTATCTTGGTCAAGCAGCTACAACACAGAGCTTCAATGACCCTTACTTTGCACAGGACAAAAGATTTTCTCAGCTCGCTAGATCCTTCTTCCTTTCTCTTCAACACAAGACTACAACAACTTGCACTTATATTTCTGACCTCATGCACAGAGCACTCTAAAATACATTCGATCACACAGATCCATTTACTAGCACTAAGATTTTAGCTATACATCACATAGATATACTACATTACTATCATCCTCCTTCTCCCCTATTTACATTGCCTATTTATAGATTACAAAATGGGCCTGAGTGTGGGTAAACCCATGGGTCGACATCCCTTTCCCATTACATCAACCCAAAACCCTAAAATGTACCCAAAAATAGGTCTTGCTTCCTTAATTTGCGCTTCACGTTGCGCTCCTTCCTTGGCAAGCTGTCGCAGTCCCAAAAGTGATAAAATATGACCAAGTATTATTCAAAACTTGGTCAAGGGCCAACAGGACCCCAACACTCACCTGTGACTCATCCTGAGTCACTCAGGTCTGACCAATTCTGCTTTGAACGCCTCGAGCTTGGCGTGAGCTACTTTGACCTACTGCAGTGCGACAACCTCTTGTTCAGTAAATTCCTAGATTACTATGTCATTGAGCAGTCCTTCCAGGTGTTGTTTTGTAGTGATGACACCCTATTTGAGTTCATCTCCCTGGCTTTCAAGTTCAGCGAGCAGTTGGCATGCCTTCTCTTGGAGTGGTTGCAGTCGTTGAGATACTTCCATCACTTTAATTTGTAGCGTGTGTACTTGTTGTTGGGCTGTGCATTGTTCTGCGAACCTCTTCATTCTTTTGACTAGGGTCACCGACTTCAGCTGTGCTTGTAGCACATCTGCATGATGCTTTGCTTCTTGGAGTTGTGCCTCCAATGTATGCAATTCTGGATTCTATGCGAGGGTTTCATAAGTCTGGGTGCTTCTAGTGCTTAGCTTCCTATATTCCAAAGCCAAAGTTTTTAATCGATTGACTGTGCTTTGAGCAGTGGCCTCTCTTAGATCTCTTATCTCTTGGGGTGTCTCAGGCACAGTGCGGAGCTCCAGATCCATGATGTGCTGTTGAAGTTGTTGGATTACTTCTTCCAGTTGGGTCACCTACTGTGGGAGATGGTCTTCCATATTCACTTCTATGATCGTCACAGAGCGTAGTTCTTTGTGAACTCTTTCCTGTACTTCAAGTTGCTCTTCTAGAAACTGTTCCATGCTCTGCTGTAACTGTGCTTTTTCCTCCTTCCACTTCGCTTGTAAGGCAAACTACTCTTGTTCTTCCTTCCTCCAGTGTTCTTCATGTGCACTCTGTTCTTGTGCCAAAGCCTGGGTGGCTTGCGTTATGTCTCCTTGAGCTCATCGAAGGTGAGCTTCAAATTTCTCAGCGTTCTGGCGTAATTGAGTGGGCTCATCACCTGTTCCTAGTATTTCCATTGTTAAGGGCGCTGTAGAAACTGCTTGGCTGGGCCGGAGTGCCTGTTGCACTTCTTTGAGTTGACTCGTGATCTGGTGGAATAACTCCTCCTTCTTTGCTTCTTGCTTTTCTGCAAGCTCTAGTGAAACATCATTCATTGCGGCAATTAAGAAGTCGAAATCATCCAGGGTAAGGGTAGTTTTAAGCATGGTCTGGGTGGTCTTAGCTTTCTTTTGGGATGAGGGCTTTGGTGGGGTAATCTTCCTTTTCTTGGAGGGATCTTCCTTGTCCCTAGGCAGAGTAACCTCACGTTTTCTCTGTTCAACTTCTGTGCCCCCTAGTTCTTCATCATCACGTCCCTTCGCAGGTGAGAGCAAAGCAGTATTCATGGATGTGCTATGGATATATTGAACTTCCACATCCTTCTTAGTCTTGCACGGTCCTGGTGTATCCGGCATAGCTTTAGGGCCATCTATGTCGGACATCTTTGTGGGGTCTATTGCAACAAGGAGGCATGCCGACCATTCCTTGGTAATCTCCTCCAAGTCATCTTCTGTCATCTTGTAATATTACTGGAGTTGTTGTTTGTGCTCATCTGCGCGTGCTGTGATGTAGGTGAAGTGATGATCTGTGCTGAATTTCATCAAAGGTCGAAACCTATGAAGCATGTTGGGTGTCATGCGTGGTGTAGAATGAATGGAATTCTTCAACTGAGTGTAGTAAGCATTGAAGACGACATTGGATTGCCACTGTTTGTTCATGTCGCTGGAGTACCATAGTGTACAAAACTTCCCAGCCAGTGGTTTGAAGGGTTCGATCTCCGGGAAAGTGGCTCCCTTGGGAAGTTCCCAAGTGATGAAGGCGATGAGTATGAGCAACTAGCTAAAGTGGAACTCATACCCTTGGTCCTGCACTTGTCTACAGTCAAGCTCTAGTTGATTTATAAGGTATTTTTCCCAGTTCATTTGTAGTCCCTCCGCGCACTTCCCTGCGAGGTGAACTACAAATTCGGTCACCTCTGTAGGTCTATTTTTTCGTACTAAATTTCCTGCGATCAGCTGGAAACCAAAATGCACTACTGCATTCTCAATGGAGGCTACCTTGTAACCTCACGTTCCTTTCTCTAGATCTCCATATGTGTCTTTTATTCATTGAGTGAGAGCACGATCTACGGTCTTTCCCGGGTAAAATTTATGCGGGTCAGGGCCCTGCATGCTTAGCCCAGTGATCCAATTGATCTAAATCGGATCCACAGTGATGCATCGGTCCAACCATAGGTATCCTCCATGGTAGCAGGACAACAACAGTCTAACGCATGCATTTACTTCCTAATGCCTCCCAAAATGTGGAATCTTCATCACATTGAGGAGGGTTGACTGCACAAGGTTATGGGTCCATTGATGTGGTACAATCTTGGGGTTCTTTCCTTTGGTAATAGTCAAGTACTTGTGTAGGGCTAGCATGCTATATACCTTGCAATCTCCAAGGTTGAAATCACTAAATTTCAGCGCGGTGAGCTTCTCTTAGTCAACATGAACTGCACGCACCCCTTTCAGGAGGTACACAGTGACTACATCATAGTTGAAATCTCTAGGTACAGTGTCTCGATTCACTATTCCGCTTAGTGGTGGGATATATTTAGGCAAGATGCTTGGGATCATTTTCACAGTGGCGAAGTCATTTTCGAGCTTAGATTGTCTTTCCGAAGGCGGTTGGGATGGTCCTACTCGAGCAGTGGAGGGGGAAGCTGGAAATGTGCCTGAGGATGATGCCTGTACACCTGTAGACATTCTGCCTTTTGACATGACTCTCTTAGTCATTAAATCAATTAGAATTTCTTCAAAACATTTCTCAGCAGCGCTGAGCTCGTCCGACATACAAACTTGGGTCAGCTGGCTCGGGTGCAAAAGGAATTCATAGACTACAGTGAATAGTAAGGCAATGATCTCATGGTTCGCGCTCAAATTCTCAGTTAGAAAAAACTATTCTCGGTGCGTGGAGTGATGGGTTAAGTAGGAAATCTCAGCAACGGTCTGCTTGCAATGGACATGGGGCCTTCATTAACTTTGTTCTATCCATTCTGGTGCTATCCAACGGTCTAGTGGTAACCCATAACTGCTTTTCGATCTGTTCAGAGCGGCGGTCGAATGGGTATATCGGTTCCAACGACTATATTGCTTCGTCATGGTGAAGTACTCTATGTCGTTGTTCTGATATCTCAGCAAAGCTCCAATTTTGCAATTATTCTTGATGCGAAGTGTCCTCTAGAACCTCTTGTAACCTTACAGTATTAGCCCTTTTCTTTCTTAACTTCCTAGCCTTCTTCCTAGTGAGCTTTGTCTTAGTAATTCTTTTACCATTCTGATGTTTATCTTCTATGGTCTTAGTTACTTCGCGTTGTTGAAAGTCTTTCCTAGGGTTCCTTGATAATACTACTTATGTATCAAAGATAGGTAACTCGATCTTCTGCGGATTCTCAAGTGTTCTCTTAGCTTCGACATCGGATTTGATAATATTAAATATTTGTGATATTCTCTTCTGTTCTTCAATTAAGTGTGCGATCCTTTTGGTCATAAAGTCTTTTAACTCTTGCTTCTTCTGTTCCAAAAAATTTTCTTCTTCTTTTCTCCTGGCTTGTTCTCTATCAATCCAAGGTTTTCCTATGAGCATGGTAAATAGGGCATTGTCTTCAAAAAATTTAATGATCTCAAAGTCTTCCTCTGTCAAAGTTCCATTGACAGTCATAGGTATCTGGGCGAGCCTTCCACATAGGTTTACTAGCTTTCCTCTGAAGAAACTTGTTCCTCCAAGGGAAGGGATCATGGCAGGATTTCCTATAGCTTCCCAAGTTCTTTCTGGCATAATGTTCACTTGTGTTTCTTCATCAAGAGGAAAATCAATGTCAAAGTCCCCTATTCTTTCTTCGATTTTCTCCTTTTCTTTGAAGATCTCTAAGAGCCTAACATGTCGATGGTCATTCAAGGTATTTTTCATCTGTAGCAATATCTTTTCTGATTCTTTCTGAGTTTTTGCTATAATCTTGGTCTCTTGATCTCCTTCAGGGTTTGCTTGCTCCATATTCATCTTCTCAAGCCTAGAAATCATTCTAGGGAAATCCAGTACTTCATGGTCCATGGCCTTACAATAGAGGCAACTAGGTCTTCTCCCAGGGAATTCCTTAGCAATATGTTCCGATCTTCTGCAACTATAACAGAGGGTTAATCCTCTCTTTCGTTTAGATGTTCCTCAACTCCTTTTGTACTGCACACCAGGATCATATTGGCTAGCCTGCAAAAAACTCTTTCTAGGATCCTGCATCCATTTGTTAGTCCAGACATTCTTTCGATGCATAGGTATAATATATATATCACTATTCTTATCATATCTATTCATATCAAACTTTCTTTTATCTATTAATGCCCTAGTTTTGAAGCTAGGACATAATCTATCAAACATACCTAGATCCATGCTTTAGAAACAAAAAATTTCACTTATCTTACTTCTACAAAGCACAAAGATTTCAAATCTAAATTTTTTTGACTATTCTTACCGTTATCAGAGCATAGAGCTTATAGATCTTACCTCTTTTCTGCAGATCTGACCTTTTTCCTTCAAAAATTTTCCACTTTTACTTTGCTTAAAGCATAGAGGGTTTAGATATTGCTTCTTTTCTTCTGTATCAATCTCTTTCTTGTAGATCTGACCTTTCCCCTTCAGATCTGACCTCTTTTTCTGTAGATTTGACCTTTTCCCTTCAGATATGACCTCTTTTCCTCGACACAAAACTTTGTAGGTCAAGTAGAATACTGCACACTAGGGAAACAGATCTATGCATAGAGCTTAGTTCTCACAAAGATTTTTCTTCTTTTGTTCCTAGCAATCACAGTTCCTGTCCCGGAAATGGAACCATTTTTTGGCACAGGGGCAGACCCAGGGTTCAATTCTCAAGAGCACACCAACAAAACCCTAACTACCGGCCCTTTCGGAAACACCTATGAAGTAGATGAAGTCTCACCCGAGGTAGAGGCAGGGGTTGTTGCAGGATTCAGATGTCTACAACCTTAGCTGGGACACTGATCTGTGATTATATCTTTTACAGGGCACTTAGCATAGATCCTTCATCAATATTTAACAAGTCTGGTACTTCGTAGATAGCACAGAGCATTGTAGTGAATACTTATACTAAAGATGATTTATTACTTAGCCACAGAAATATAGGTTGGATTCAATAGATCAAGCACTAATAATCTTATATATTAGATCTAACGTTCATTCATATATCATCAACACAAAGCATAACTAGATCTACTTAATCATATCAAGCACTTAGCCGAGAAAGTGATAAACACATTAGAGCGAAGCACAAAACACTATACACACAGTTACCGTGGTTCACCCCCACCCTGGGGATATGTCCACAAAGTCTTCTTTATATTATATTGGACAAGCAGTTACAACACAGAGCTTCAATGACCCTTACTTCACACAAGACATAATATCTGCGCAGCTCACTAGATCCTTCTTCCTTGCTCTTCAGCACTAGACTACAACAAATTAAACTTAGCTTTCTAACCTCATGCATAGAGCACTCTAAGATACATCTGATCACATAGATCCAGTTACTAGCACTAAGCTTTCAGCTATACATCACATAGATGTACTACATTACTATCATCCTCCTTCTCCCCTATTTACATTGCCTATTTATAGATTACAAAATGGGCCTAAGCCTGGGTAAACCCATGGGCCAACATCCCTTTCCTGTTACATCAACCCAAAACCCTAAAATGGACCCAAAAAAAGGTATTTCTTCCTTAATTTCCGCTTCGCATTGCACTCCTTCCTTGGCAATCTGTCGCAGTCCCAAAAGTGGTCAAATATGACCAAGTAATCTCCAAAACTTGGTCAAGGGCCAACATACCTTCTGAATTGTTAGGGTTTTTCCTTCCAGGTCAACTCAGATTATCTGCAATCAATATATCATTCTTGTTAGGATATTTAGACACATAGGAGTTAGTTAAGATCTACTTGGTCTAATATTTCATTAGGTAAAAGTGTGTTTCTTTAGTATGCATTAGTACGCATTTGTAGTTAGGCAATCCGACGGTCACGATATGTTCCCGACATAGAGTGATCCGACAGTTCATACTCTCCTCGATCTTAATGACCATTGATCCGTGGCTTAACACCCGATTGGTCCATGATCTCTATTTAAAGAGCATGGAGGGTCATTTTCTGATGATCGATTGTGAGAAACTCTCTTGTAAAATCTCTCTGTAATCTTTTTCTTTGCATTAATAAACTGCTCCAAGTGGCCGCGTTGGCTGGGGCCGTGGATGTTTCCCCGTAGGGGTTTTACCACGTGAAAACATCGGTGTGTTGATCTTTGATCTGGTTATGTGAGTGGTTACTGAAGGTGTTCATCCTCTGTTGGAATACATGTGCTGTCAAACATGGTATCAGAGCTTGTTTGAAGACCTGCTCCTGTTGTAGATCGAGATCGTGAAGCCGAGTTGCCTCATCTCCATTTTCTGGCATTTCTGTACATTTCTGGGCTGAAAGGACTATTCCATTGCATCCGGAGCATGCTTTTCATTCAGGAACACGTTTCGTTTCACTCGAAAAGGTTTCCATTTTCCCAAGATACGACCATTACAGTCAGAATCCGGAGGTATAAAGTCTGAATACGCATTTTTAAAATTTTGCAAAGTTTTGATTTTATTTCGGTTTGTATTTTTTTTTCCGGGCTGCTACTCTTTTAGATCTGTGTATGCTCTTTGCCCCGCGCCTTGTGCGATCTCAGAAAATCAGAAACAGATAGGAAAAGGTGCATCTTCCGGGTAAGCTAACCGAGATCTAACCCTTGTTGTCATCGAGAAGCGAAATTTTTTTCTTGTGTGAAAAGAGTTTT
>ML796891.1:129398-185521 GCA_009831015.1 Picea engelmannii
AAATCCGACGGTCACGATATGTTCCCGACATAGAGTGATCCGACGATTCATACTCTCCTCGATCTTAACGGCCATTGATCCGTGGCTTAACACCCGATTGGTCCATGATCTCTATTTAAAGATCATGGAGGGTCATTTGCCGACAATCGATTGTGAGAAACTCTCTTGTAAAATATCTCTGTAATCTTTTTCTTTGCATTAATAAACTGCTCCAAGTGGCCGTGTTGGCTGGGGCCGTGGATGTTTCCCCGTAGGGGTTTTACCATGTGAAAACATCGGTGTGTTGATCTTTGATCTGGTTATGTGAGTGGTTACTGAAGGTGTTCGTCCTCTGTTGGAATACCTGTGTTGTCAAACAATTCTCTTATGTCTCTGACTGTCCAATCTGACCATCAACCAACACATCCAAGCTCTCCAATAGCTTGCTCATGCTCCACAACAAATCAATATGAATGCTATCTCAATCATGTAGAAACAATTAGTATACCATAGCAATCATGTCACCACTGAATGCCAAGAGTACTGATCAATCCATCAACCAAATCATCCAAACTGAACCATATCATAGAAGCCGTACAAAGACTACCCTAAGAATTCACAACACATCAAACAATAGTATCCATAGAGACAATAATTTCACCATACCAGTGTCTCAGTGATAGATCTGAGGCCATAGAATGTAGATCTAGAACCTTCCTCATCATCCAAAATCTTGGCACCAACTCAAACACAAATCTCCATGATTTTATCCACTATACGCTCTGTGTACACAGTCATCCCACATACATACTCACCCTATACACAATCATCCAGCGTATACCTTCAATGTATATGCACCCTATACATAGACAGACCTCGTATGCATCAAAAAATAGGGTTTTCTATGAATCCGATAATTTTTCCATCAAGATCTCTCACATTGCCGAAACTTTGATGCGTCCATGAGATCCTCCTATCACTCTCTTCCTCAGAATAGATATTCAATCATGCTCAAGAGATCCCCACCAATAATATGCTCTCACAAGAAGCTCCCCATCAATACTCCAAAATATATTCACAAGAAGCTCTCCATTGATCCACAAAAAGGATGATCTACAAGAGACCATAGCTATCTTATTTATAATTTCATCCTCTAGGTCACTTAACCCATTTTTAGGTTACTTAACCCATTTCTAGGTCACTTAACCTATTTTCCTTAATTTAGGGTTAACCACTTTCCATGAATAGAAATTTCTCCAATACTTTATGATTTAAATATTCCTTCTTGATTTTGTCACCTTACTTTGTCATTTAAATAATCTTTCTTGATTTTGTCACTTCTCTTTATTATTTAAATAATCCACCTTGACTTTCTTACTTGACTTTATCATTTAAATAATGTTTTCTTCTTTTCAAGCACTTTTAATTCTTTGACCTTTTGGGGCTTCAAGCCATCATATGAGGGGGTCCTTCAACTTCGTAAAGCCATAACTCTCAAACCGTGAGGAGTTATGTGACATTCCACATACCATCGGAAATGGCATGACAAGCGCTATCCATCTAGGATAGGTTCACCAAAAACTTCATTGATCTTCATCTTATTATTCCATATACAAGCATGGTTCCTCCAACTGTTCTTCTAGGATAACTCAATCCACAAAGCATCTTCCCGTGAGGGATTTCACCCTAAGGGGACCACTTTGGAGTTCATCCATTTGTGCACCTTATCAATCATGATAAGACAATAATGAGTCATATTTTCATCAAACAAACTATGCACCATCATGTATCAATGACAACTCATTGATCCATCTTCATATATGCATCATATCAATGATCCATCTTTATCAATTGGTTTCCACTTTGACATCTATCATTATCATCAAGGATAATTCATCATATCAATCAACAACCAATCAATCCTATCAATCAATCCATCACTTGACATGATTCAATGACATCAATCAATCACTTGACATCAATCAACAACATCAATCAATCAAACCATTGGCATTAATGAAAACATGATCCAACACCTACTTTCTCAGTATTGGCCTCGCAATGGAGTCCAATCAACTCTTTAATGTTGTGAATCCTGGGGGGAAAAGTGAGGAAATTTACTGGATCCCCTCTCCTCAAGAAACCAGTCAGGAAGTAAATGTCCTCAATCATTGGAGTCAATGACTGCCCCTTGAGCATAAATGCCTCTACGTCTGGATGTCAGTATTCTATCAAAGCATTTAGCAACCTGGGTTGTGCCCTCATAAATGGACATTGGAAGAAATTTAACAACCCACATTGTGACAAAACAATGATAGCAGCAGGGTCCTTGGAGACCAAAAAATCAATTTCCTCATTCTCCCTCTCTCTCCAATGAACATTCATCCTACAAAATGACAAGTGGATGGAGATTTAACTCTTGTTTTTTTATTTTTTCACTTGTTTGAGGGTGTATGCGGGTTGTATTGAGGACAATCGCATGTGCACGTGGGAAAATTATCTTCTACCCGCTTGTACACGCAGGATGTGCTTGGACAACCTACGTACACGCAGGGACGACCTCTTTAAAGTTCAACGCCCCCCCAAAACACAAAAATAAATGCAAAAAAGGAAGAAGGAAATGCAAGAGAGGTTAGTGTGTACTTACTTGGTCCAAACAAAAGTTCGTTTCATCCACTGAAGCTCCCAGAATCAACTATTTCGGCAAATGGGTGTTTTTTGACTTTTGGTCAATTGTCAATTTACAATGGTGATAATGAGCTACCAAATTTCTATTTATAGACTTTTTGGCCCCTTTTTGTCATTTTTTGGACCCTTTTTGTCATTTTTTCTAGCTTGAAAATCGTTCAGTATGGTTCTTGAGTTTCTTAGGGGATGTTACGATACATGTTACTTTGGGTATTGGGAATTTTTTTGAGAGTTGGGTCATTTTTAAAGGTCTTCTGGTAAAATGTCATTTTTTCAACTTTTTGCATCTAAGTTAGGATTCCACCTCCACTTTTTGCATCTCGTTTCCTTTTTCTCTTTTCCATAGGATCGACCCCATCAAATTGCAGCACAGAACCCTCACTCCTTCTCTAGAAGTGTCGTACTTTGGTGGTAGAGCCTACTTTCACATGGATGCCCCAGGTAGAACCTCGTTACATTTTGGCGTCCATGTCGTCACTAAATGATTATAGGCTTGGGAGTCCTTATTATTTTTTCCTGATTACGATTTTGAGCCTCATTTGCATGATTCATTATCACTCTGGACCTCATCCTCGGGACTCCCAAAACACAATGGGTCTTCTTTTAATCCCTTTTCAGACCCTCTAAACATGAAAATATTGTCGAGCGATCTTGTTTCCCTTCACGCTCGCTAAAATGAAATTTGAAGGCACGTTTGTCCAACGGTAGTTTACCCCTTTTTTGGTCCAGATGGTCAAAAGTACGAACAAAGGTATACTCTAGGAGCCTCGGTTCTCTAGAAGCGTATCATCAGGTATAAATTTAACCCTTTTTCGGGCCCGAGGGACTAAATTTATGAAAAAGGAACCCCCACACATTCCATAGTTAAGCTCTTTTCAGACTCCCTAAAATTGAAAATATGGTTGAGTGACTTTGTTTCTTCACACTCATTAAATTGGTCCAGAAGAACATCCCTTACGGATTCCATAGTTAAGCTCTTTTAGAAACTTCTTAGTGTTATCCGAAAGATAGTTATAGCGTGTATAAAATTGATCACTCCTATACATGTATAAACCCTCTTAAATTTACTTTTGAAGTTCTAATAGATTTTGTTCTATTCTTTCCATGGGATAACTATCATCAAAATTTACACAAACTTTTTCTAGATCATCTTCTTCACTTGAGAAAAATTCAACATCATCACACTTTGAATCATTGCAATCAAGAGTCTTTGGAGATTCTTTACGTTCACTATCTTCCTTCCTGTCAACACCATCACATGATTCTTTGCCTTCATTTGAAATGTCTTCAATATATTCCTTTGTGCTATCATTACTTGATTCTTTATCTTCATTTGAAATGTTTTCAAAATTACATTTAGAAATAATGCATCCAAGGATTTTTGGAGATTCTTTACCTTTGATAATCTTGATGGAGTGATCTTCAACATCTTCTTTATCCTTCTTGTTTTCATATGTCTCCTCTAGATTTAGCCATAGATCCTTGGCAGAAGTGCATTGTTCCATTCTTTATTTGATAGGGCTTGAGAGTCCACTAAGAATGGTCTTACGAGCCAATGCATCATTCTTCTTTCCTTCCCTTTGAACTGTAAACTTTGATTTGTTCTTCAATGGAACTGATCCACCAATGGATGCCTTCCAAATAGCTTCTCCCATTGTCTTCAAATACACTCTCATCTCTATTCTCCAAGTAGAATAGTTTTCCTCATCAAGGATTGGAACTTCATCATCCATTTTGTGTCTATGGATCTCCTTCAAGCTTGTTAAGGCTTGTAGTGAATGCCCTCTCTGATACCAATTGTTGGACACACCTACCACACTTAGAGTGGGGGTGAATGAGTGTGGGGCTCTTTTTCAAAACTTCCCTCTTTACATAAAACTCTGTAGTTAAAATTCAACATTTATTAATTACCCATTGTTGTCATTTATAACTAGTTAGATGTGAACATATATCAGCAGCATATATCAACAACACATATCATAAATAAGTCATCACCACAAGGAACACAAAGAACACAAGATGTATGTACAATTTTTCTTTTTATTATGGACAACAATCCGGGGGTTTATCAACAACAACTGAATAGAGTACAACTCTACAAGAGCACCAACTCTATAATGCAAGACTCAGCTTACACCCTCAACACTAACTGAGATGAGGCAACAATCCTCAATAGATATCAATCTGTCAACAGGTACGCAATCTGTCAATAGTACAACTAATGTGTGTATGCTCCTTGACTCACTACAACCCGCATATGCACGTGGCTAGTGTATACAACAACCTGCATATACCTTTTGAGCTGTTAGGGTTTGTCCTTCCAGATCAAATCAGATTCTCTACAATCAATATATCATTATCCTTTGTCTCTGACTATCCAATCCGACCATTAGCCAACACATCCAAGCTCTCCAATAGCTTTCTCATGCTCCACAACAAATCAATATTAATGTTATCTCAATCATGTAGAAACAACTAGTATACCATGGGAATCATGTCACCACTGAATCACAAGAGTACTGATCACTCCATCAACCAAATCATCCAAACTGAACCATATCATAGAAGCCATACCAAGAATTCCCGACGAATTCACAACAAATCAAACAATAGTATCCATCAAGAGAATAATGTCACCATACCATTGTCTCAGTGATAGATCTGAGGCCATAAAATGTAGATCTGGAACCTGCCTCATCATCCAAGAGCTTGGCACCAGCTCAAACACAAATATCCATGATTTTATCCACTATACACTCCCTGTACACAATCATCCCGCATACATACTCACCCTATACACAGCCAGCCCATGCATACCTTCAATGTATACACACCCTATACACAGACAACTCGCACATGCATAAGAAAATAAGGTTTTCTGTGAATCCGAGAATTTTTCCATCAAGATATCCGATATTGCTGAAACTTTGATGCATCCTTGAGACCCTCCTATCACTCTCTTCCTCAATATATATCTTAAATCATGCTCAAGAGATCCACACCAATAATATCCTCTCACAATAATCTCTCCATCAATACTCCAAAAGATATTCACAAGAAGCTCTCCATTGATCCACAAAAAGGATGATCTACAAGAGACCATAGCTATCTTATTTATACTTTCATCCTCTAGGTCACTTAACCCATTTTTAGGTTACTTAACCCATTTTTAGGTCACTTAACCTATTTTCCTTAATTTAGGGTTAACAACTTTCCATGAATATAAAGTTCTCCAATACTTTATCATTTAAATATTCCTTCTTGATTTTGTCACCTTACTTTTTCATTTAAATAATCTTTCTTGATTTTGTTACTTATCTTTATTATTTAAATAATCCACCTTGACTTTATCATTTAAATAATGATTTCTTATTTTCAAGAAATTTGACTTCTTTGACCTTTTGGGGCTTCAAGCCATCATATGGGGGGTCCTTCAACTTTGTAAATCCATAACTCTCAAACCGTGAGGAGTTATGTGACTTTACATATACCACCGGAAATGGCATGACAAGCACTATTCATCTAGGATAGGTTCACCAACAACTTCATTGATATTCATCTGATTATTCCATATACAAGCATGGGTCCTCCAACCGTTCTTCTAGGATAACTCAATCTGCAAAGCATCTTCCTGTGAGGGATTTCAGCATAAGGGGACCACTTTGGAGTTCATCCATTTGTGCACCTTATCAATGATCATGACAAGACAATAATGAGTCATATTTTCATCAAAAAAACTATGCATCATCATGTATCAATGACAACTCATTGATCCATATTCATCTATGCATCATATCAATGATCCATCTTTATCAATTGGTTTCCACTTTGACATCTATCATTCTCATCAAGGATAATTCATCATATCAATCAACAACCAATCAAGCTTATCAATCAATCCATCACTTGACATCAATCAATGCCATCAATCAATCACTTGACATCAATCAATGACATCAATCAATCACTTGACATCAATCAATCAAACCATTGGCATCAATGAGAACATGATCCAACACCTACTTTCTCAGTACCAGCCTCGCAATGGATTCCAATCAAATCCTTAATGTTGTGAGGCCCGGGGGGAAAAGTGCGTAAATTGACTGGATCCCCTCTCCTCGAGAGACCAGTCAGGAAGTAAATTTCCTCAGTCATTGGAGTCAATGACTGCCCCTCGAGCATAAATGCCTCTGCGTCTGGATGTCAGTAATCTATCAAAGAATTTAGCAACCTGGGTTGTTCCCTCATAAAAAGACACTGGAAGAAATTTAACAACTCGTGTGACAAAACAACGATAGCAACAGGGTCCTCGGAGACCAAAAAATCAATGTCCTCATGCTCCCTCTCTCTCCAATGAGGATACATCCTACAAAATGACAAGTGGATGGAGAGTTAACTCTTGTTTTTTTATTTTTTCACTTGTTTGAGGGTGTATGTGGGTTGTATTGAGGACAATTTCATGTGCACACGGACAAATTATCTTTTGCCCGCATGTACACGCGGGATGTTCTTGGACAACCCACGTACACGTAGGGCTGACCTCTTTAAAGGTCAGTGCCCCCCCAAAACACAAAAATAAATGAAAAAAAGGAAGAAGGCAATGCAAGAGAGGTTAGTGTGTACTTACTTTGTCCAAACGGAAGTTCGTTTCGTCCACTGAAGCTCCCGGAATCAACTATTTCGACAAAGGGGTGTTTTTTGACTTTTGGTCAATTCTCAATTTACAATGGTGATAATGAGCTGCGAACTTTCTATTTATAGACTTTTTGGCCCCTTTTTTTCATTTTTTGGACCCTTTTTGTCATTTTTTCTAGCTTGAAAATCATTCAGTATGGTTCTTGAGTTTCTTGGGGGATGTTACGATATGTGTTACTTTGGGTATTGGGAAAATGTTTGGGATTTGGTTCATTTTTAAAGGTCTTTTGGTAAAAAGTTGTTTTTTCAAGTTTTTTCATCTAAGTTAGGATTCCACCTCCGCTTTTTGCATCTCACTGTCTTTTTCTTTTTGCCATAGGATCGACCCCACTAAAATTTGATACAGAACGCTCACTCATTCTCTATAAGTGTCGTACTTTGGTGGTAGAGCCTACTTTCACATGGATTCCCTAGGTAGATCCTAGTTGTAGTTTTGCGTCCTTGTTGTCACTAAATGATTATAGGCTTGGGAGTCCTTATTAGTTTTTCCCGATTATGAGTTTGAGCCTCATTTGCATGATTCATTATCACTCTTGACCTCACCCTCGGGACTCCCAAAACACAATGGGTCTTCTTTTAAGCCCTTTTCATACCCTCTAAACATGAAAATATTATCGAGAGATCTTGTTTCCCTTCATGTTCGCTAAACTGAAATTTGAAGACACGTCTGTCTGGTGGTAGTTTACCCCTTTTTCGGTCTGGATAATCAAAAGTACGAACAAATGTATACTATAAGAGCCTCGGTTCTCTAGAAGAGTATCCTCGGGTATAAATTTAACCCTTTTTCAGGCCTGAGGGACCAAATTTACGAAAAAGGAACCCCCATGGAGTCCATAGTTAAGCTCTTTTTAGACTCCCTAAAATTGAAAATATGGTCGAGTGACCTTGTTTCTTCACACTCGTTAAATTGGTCCAGAAGAAAATCCCTTACAGAGTCCATAGTTAAGTTCTTTTTAGACTACTTAAATATGAAAAGATTGTTGAGTGATCTTCTCTTTGTCACACTCATTAAAATGATTTTGAATAGAAGTCCGTTCGGTGCTAGTTTACCCCTTTTTCGAGCCAACAAGACTACCTTCGAAAAAGGTACCCCAGTGGAGTCTCCTTTTACGTTTTTTTAGACTCTCTAAAAAATGAAAAACCACCGAGCTTACCTTATCTGGGCTCGTTAAAATTATATCTAAGGATGTTATCATTGTGTCTTATTAATCTCATTTTCATTCCCACGTATTTGGCCTAATGTTGGCTCCATGTTGCTCTCGACTGAACCATCTGAAGCATGCCTTATATGCAAGCCTTGTAGCACTTTGCCTCTGCGTCTTGACACCTTGACCCAAGGAGGATTTTTCCCGAGTGTCCTTTCCCTGCATATTTCCCCTTTCTTTGAGCATCAATGTGTTCCTTGTGCTTGGAACTAGTATGTTTGCGACACTCGATCCTCCTTTGTAACGTAGCATTCTTTATTCTTTTTCAAGATTCCCAAAATTATTGAAAAAGACAAAAAAAATTAAATATACCCCAAAAAGAGGAAGGGAAAAGTATTTTATTTTTGTTGACAACACAATGAGTCACCCTTGGACAAAGCACATCCTTGCATTTGTTCATCAATCCCTAGGATTCAATATGACCTTAGGAAGTTTTTCTCGCTACATAGAGTTGTGTCCTCCTCCATTTGGTTACCCTTCCAAACATATGGAGAGTTCGCATTGCCTCCTGCATTGTGAACTTATGTCAATGCCATGTTTCCTGAGTCTCATATTTTGTCATGCTTTCGTCCAAGGGAAGTCTTACTAAACTTGAGTCGGCCCTTCTGCAGTTTGTCTCTTGTCCCCATGCCCGACCACCCCGAAATACTAATCAATTGCTTGTTCGAAATCAATGAAGTTATCTCCACTGATCACCAAGATCCTCTTATCTGTTCCCGACAAGTCGTCGAAGACCTCTGGGTAGTGAAGTCGTACACTGATATTACACTCCTACCCAAGTTTTGAAGATTTTGAAGTTGTTGCTCGAGCTCTGAAGACCTCATTTCCAGCCATCAGGCGTCATTGGCTTCTTGAAGATGGATACCATACATGTATATCTTTTTTATTTTGAGATGTAGATCCACTGTGTACTGCTCGCGGCTACACTTTATATAATTATATGACATGGATCTGTAGTGTATTTGATTGGTAGTTATGATTTTATTTCATCCCGAGCATGGGTATGCCCGCCTCAGTGAGACAAATTGTTACGTTTGTAGATGACACCTCCTGAACTCTTGTCCCTAGGCTCACTCGCTTCATACATTGGTGAATATTTGTAATGTATTTCGGCCATCAGATGCTCTCCTAACCTCACACATTAGGGGGCATCTGTTATAACCCTAAATTACACCAGACATGCATACTTGGCATCAGGCCATCTAACTTGCTATCTTTTCCAATCCATCACTGAACAAGCTCTTCTAAAAATCATTGTTTTGAAGGTGTACATGCCCTGCACCACTACTTTCCGTGTACACATGCCTGCTGACCCACTACAACCTGCGTACACTCACAAAATATCGCAAAAAATGAAAATTTCATAGGATATTGGTTTATGGGTCGTTACTTAACCGTTTGACTACCCATAGCCAGTCACCCCAACCGTTACTATATCCTTTGTCCTTTAAAAGAAGGGGTTGGGGTCCTATTTCAAAAAGAAGCATGAGAGCATAGAAACTCTGCCCATTTTATTCCCTCTTTGCCCCATTTGTTTGCAATCACATTGGGAGTTTGAGTCATAGTTCCCTTTTCCTCCATTGCAAGTCCTTGCCATTTCCCTAGAGAGAACTGAAGAGGAGAAGGATACATGGAAGAAGTTGGTGCATTGTAAAGAGGAGCCCAGGACCGAGTTCAAGGAGTAGTGTTGGTCTCATATTGTAAGTGACCTTTGTGAGATTAATATAAAGAAGTACTTTTTCCATCCCACCAAATGACATCTTAAACTTATAGGATTTGTTTACATTTCTTGTTTATGATGTCTAACCCACTAATCCATGTGTAGAATGCATGCTTGTAGTTTGTTGTTTGTATTTTGGTGAATGCAGGTCAACCTTGGGAGGAGACTTGCAGTCAAGAAACAACTAAGCACAAAGGGATCGACACCAGACGCGGAGTTTAAGCTTAGCCTACCAGATCATATGCCTTGTCTTTTATGTATGATTGTGGGGTAATGTCAGGATAGTTGATAAAAAGTAGGAGACTTTAGACGGTTAGCTCTGCCTACATTTTAGAACCCTAGTGTAGTCTGTAGAGGGGTTTTCTCACTATAGCATGTATTCTGCCTCAGATGAAGAACACCTCAAGAATCTTAGAAGGGTGTTTCAAAAATGTAGAAAGTTCGGAATCTCATTGAATCCTAAGAAGTCAAATTTCTCCATGGAAGAAGTAAAGTTCTTGGGTCACATTATTTCAAAGGAAGGGATAAAAGTAGACCCCAACAGAGTTGAGGGGATCTTAAAAATTGGCATATCCAGAAGTAAAAAGGAGGTACAATATTTCTTGCACAAAGTGAACTTTCTGAGGAGATTCATCCCTAATTTGGCTGAAATCATAAAACATATTACTAACATGATCAAGAAGGGAAATTAAATAAAGTGGATTCTTGAGGCTAGAAAATATTTTTAATACATCAAGGTGGTATTGGCCAAAGCTCCAGTAATGGATAGTCCCAATTTTGAGAAATATTTCATATTATTCTCTTTTTCCTCGGAACACACAATTGCCAGTGTTTTACTCCAGAAATATGACCAGAATTTTGAGAAGCCCATAGCATACTACAACAAGACATTAAGGGATGCTCCTTTGAAATATGACATCATGGAGAAGCAATCATATGCTCCGGCCAAAGCCTTGAAAGAATTCAGAGTTTACATCCTACATTCTCATATTACTACTTGTGTATCGAACAACTCAGTGAAATACATCCTAACCCAGCCTGATCCTGAAGGAAAGAGGGGAAAATCGATAACAGTGTTGTTAGAATATGACCTGGAAATCAAACCCACCAAGTTGGTCAAGGGACAGGGGTTGGAAAAGATGATGGCACAGATAAATTGTGAACTCTTAGGAATAAATTTCATTGTAGACCTGTCAGAAGGTGTAGAAGAAGAAAGGACTCCTCAAATATACCAAAAATTTCTTGACTCCACATGGTATGCAAACATCATCTTTGTGTTGAAAAATTTACAAGCTCCTCCTGAATTCAGTAGAACAAAGGCCAGATTCTTGAAACTGAAAGAAACAAAATTTTGTATAGTAAATGGATCTGTGTATTGGAAAGATCCAGGGGGAATTTTATTAAGTTGTTTAATAGAAGGAGAAAAAGAAAAAAATATCAAAGAGCTCCATAAGGGTGACTGTGGAGGTCATCATTATTGGAAGACAAATATGCATAATATTTTGAGGGTTGGGTTCTATTGGCCCAAAAAATTTCCTGATATCTATAAAGAGGTTTTAAAATTCCATGAATGTCAGATTTTTGATGGAAAAGGAAAACTGCAACCTCTGCCTTTGAAGCCCATTTCTGTTGAAGCTCCTTTCAGACAGTGGGGTCTCTATTTTATAGGGGAAATACATCCAAAATCCTCAGCCCAACATAGGTGGATTCTTACAACAATAGATTATTTCACTAGGTGGATTGAAATGGTTCCTACTAGGCAGGCAAAAGATGATGTTATCATCTGGTTTTTAAAATAAAATATTATGTCCAGGTTAGGGTGCTTGACTAAGATCATAAAAAAAAATGTGTTGGCCCTTGACCAAGTTTTGAGGATCCTTGGTCAGGTTTAACCTACTTTTGGGACCTCGACAGACTGTTGAAGGAGGAGCGCAGGTTGAAGCAAAGATCACGGGATCTCGACCCCTTTTTAGGGATTTTTGGGTTTTGGGCTTATGTAACGGGTATGGGGATGTCGGCCCATGGGTTTACCCATGTTTAAGAACGATTTTTTAATGTATAAATAGATGTCTAGGATATGTAGGAAGGAGCTCGATACCTTGCCTAAGTGCTAGGGAAAAGGAGACATCTATGTGATGCTAGGTGCTAAGTGAAAGTGGTAACTGTAATTTCTTTGTGCATACTATGTAAGACTTGCAGAACTAAGTGCAAGTGATCGTAAGAGACTGTTGGCCCTTGACCAAGTTTTGAGGATCCTTGGTCAGGTTTGGCCTATTTTTGGTACTTCGACATGCTTTCGAAGGTGGAGTGCAAGATGAAACAGAGATCATGGGATCTTGACCCCTTTTAGGGCCCTTTTCGGGATTCAGGATTATGTAATAGATATGGGGATGTTGACCCATGGGTTTACCCATGCTTAGGCCTATTTTGTAACGTATAAATAAGTAGCTAGGTGAAGTAAGTAGGGACCTACAAGTTCGATCTATGTGATCGAAGGTTCTAAGTGATGAGTAGAGATTGCTTTTGTGCATACTGTATGAGGCTTGCATAGCTCAGTGCAAGCAAGTGTAAGAGATTGAGTAGAGTCTTAGTGTTGTAACCTAGCTCGGGGAAGGAGGATCTAGCGAGGTGCGCATATCTCTTTTCCTCTAAGGAGTAGGGTTTTTGTGGCTCTGTGAAAGTAACTGATTCAATAAGCTAATAAAGAATATGAAGAATTGGTGGACATAGCCCCAGGGTGGGGGTGAGCCACATACATGTTTTGTTTCTCTACTTTGTGCGATGTATTGATGTGTTTATATGTTAATTTTCTTAGTGCTTCAATATAGATGAATGGTAGATAGATATGTTAATTCTATGTGCTTAATAGTATGGATCTGGCCTATGTGGATGTGCTTAGTGCTTGAATATAGTAGATCTGGTTAAATATTGCAATGCTCTGTAATTAGGGTTTAACTACGCTGTAAACTAAGACTAGATATTGATGAACTATAATTGCTAAGTGCCCTGTTAAGGTGTTACAGTCACATATCTATGTCCCAACTAAGGTTGCAGAAACTGGAGTCCTACAACCACCCCTACCTCTACCTCGGGTGACACTTCATCTGCTTTGTAGGTGTTGTTGAAAGGGTCAGTAGTTAGGGTTTTGTTGGTGCGTTCAACCCAAGGTATGCCCCTATGCCAACAAATGGTTTCGTTGCCAGGACTGAAACTGTGATTGCTGGGAACTAAGGAAAGAGAAGCTTTGTGCGAAGATCCGACCTGAAATTGTGAAAGCTCTATGGGTAGATATGTCTCTCTAGTGCGCAGTATTCTACTCAATCTGTGAAGCTCTGTGCCAAGAAAAGAAGACAGATCTGAAGAAAATAGGTAAGATCTGAAAGATTTGTGCTCTGAGAAAGGTAAAAGTGAGAATTTTTTCTTAAAGAGGTAAGATCTGCAAGATCTGCACTCTGATAAAGGTAAGGATAGTGAAAAGTTTTAGATCTGGAAGCTTTGTACTCTGCTGAAGATAATATTAGTGGAATTTTTTTTTCTAAAGTATGGATCTAGATATGTTTGATAAGATTTGTCCTAGCTTGAAAACTAGGGCACTGATAGATGAAAGAAGATTTGATATGAGTAAATTTGATAAGAATAGTGAAAGATATGTTATACCTATGCATAGAGAGAATGTTTGGACTAACAAATGGATGCAGGATCCTAGAAAGAATTTTTTGCAGGTTAGCTACTATAATCCTAGTGCGCAGTACAGGAAAGGTTCAGGATCATTTAAAAGAAAAAGAGGATTAACCCTTTGTTACAGTTGTAGAAGATTGGGACATATGGCTAAGGAATGCCCTGGTAGAAGATCTCATTGTCTTTGCTATAGAGATATGGACCATGAAGTATTGGATTGCCCTAGAATGATTGCTAAGGTTGAAAGACTAAATATGAACCAAGAAAACCCTAAGGCAGATCCAAAAACTGAGATTATGGCAGAACTCCAGAAAGAATCAGAGAAAGTATTGCTACAGATGAAAGAAACCCTGAATGACCACCGACATATCATCTTATCAGAGATATTCAAAGAAAAGGAGTGCATTGAAGAAAGAATAGGAGACTTTGACATTGACTGTGTTCTGGATGAGGAAACACAGGTGAATATCATGACAGAAAGAACTTGGGAACTTTTAGGGGAGCCTATTATGATTCCTTCATTGGGAGGAATAGGATTATTCAGAGGAAAATTGATAACCCTATGTGGAAGACTTACCCAGATATCTATGAGTGCTCATGGAACTTTGACAGAGTAAGATTTTGAGGTTGTTAAATTTATTGAGAACAACGCTCCATTTACTATGTTACTAAGAAAAACTTGGATCGAGAAGGACTAGACTAGAAGGAAAGAAGAAGAAGTATTAGAGAAGAAGAAGAAAGAATTAAAAGATTTCATGACTAGGAGGATCACACAGATGATTGAAGAAAAGGAGAACAAATCAAATCTACTTAGGACCAGAGAATTGGATGTCAAAGTTTCAAGAACACAAGAATATTTGCAGAAGATTCAAGTACCTATCCCAGATAGACAAGAAGTATTACCCTTGAATATTAGGAAAGAATTTCAACAACGCGAATTTACTATGCCAAAAGAAGACAAGAATAAGAATGGAAAGAGGAATAACAAGATGAAGCTCACCGGAAAGAAGGATTGAAAGCTTAGCAAAAAGAGAGAAAATATAGAAAAGTTACAGAAGGTTCCAGAGGGAACTTCGCAAAGGGAAAATTTACAAAACATAAACTTCGTTGGGATATCATAACAACGTCACATGGAACTTCACCATAGTGAAGAAATATAACCATTGGGAATAGTATAACCATCAGACCGACCCCCCGAACGAGTAGAAAGGAATTTATGGTCAGACAACTCGCCATTAGATCGTTGGGACCGTGTCGTAACATAAATAATTGAGTTAATGGAGACTTCTTGCCCATTGGAGAGATCTGTTGCTTCATTATTTATTTATTCCTTCGAACCTTGCACTGAGAACACTTTTATAACCATGAATTTGAGCCCACAGATTAGTTGATTCTGCACAGTGATCATCGTGCTATCACCATCTGTCTCATTTCATTGACTAGTTACTCTTCAAACCTGAGAAATTCAACCATGAGCGCGTATGTTCAAAGAACTTAGCGTAGTTGAAGAGTCTGTGAAGGATTTACTCATTGACCTCATGACTGAAAGATTAATGTCTGGAAGAGTAGTGTCTATGGGTGTACAAGCGTCATCAACGAGAGGAGTGCAAGCCTTTACGTCGACTGCATGCAGATTTGAGCCATCTCGACCAACAATAGAGAAGATAACCAAGCACAGAGATGACCTAGAAAATGCGAAGTTAATCCTGACCATATTGCCCAATTACGACCCGCCTCTGGCTGACGCGGTGAGTCGAGATAGTGTGCCAAGATATTTTTAGTACACCATGGTTACTGCATACCACCCAAAGGGGGTACCCGCAGTAAGAGCACAACAGGACAAGATCGCAGCATTGAAGTTCAATGACCTCAACCTCGGAGATCACAAGAACCATAGCATGCTCACCCCATACAAATACTTGACCAGGATGAAGGGGAATAATTCAAAGATAATCCCTCAGCCATGGACGATGAACCTCGCATAGTCCACCCTGTTGAATGTAATGAAAATCCCACACTTCGGAAGGCACCAAAAAATTAACGCCTGTGTCAAGCTACTAATTTCATGTTACCATGGAAGATACTTATGTCTTGACCACCGTATCAAAGTCGATCTAACATTGATCCATAGGATAACAGGATTGGGTATGCAAGGACCAAATCTGCAGGACTTCTATCCAGGAAAGGCCATAGATCGCGCACTAGCATAGAAGATCAAGGATACATCCAATGATGTTGAGAAGGGGATGTGAGGCTACAAGGTAGCTTCCATCCAGAATGGAACAGTGTTCCTAGCATGTGAGTTAATTGAATGAAAGATAGTACGAAAGAATTGACCCACACAGGTCATAGGATTTGTCGTTTACCTCGCAAGGAAGTGCGTGGAAGGTCTCGAGATGAACTGGGCGAAGTATCTAGTTAATCAACTTGAACTGGACTGCCGCGAAGCACATGATCAGGGCTATGAATTCCATTTTAGCTGGATCCTGATCCTCATCACATTTTTTTATTGGGAAATTCCATAAGGTGCAACCTTCCTAGACATCGAGCCATTCGAGCCTCTTTCTACGAAGTTCACCACGCTCTGGTACTCGAGCGATATAAGAAAAAAGTGGCAATCGAATGCTATTTTTCACACATATTACCTCCAGCTGAAGAGAGCCATCGAAGTTGAAACTCACATGACTCTGAACACCCTACATTGGTTCCGACCCCTGATGAAGTTTTTCACAGATGAACGCTTCATATAAATTACAATGCGAACATACGAGCATATGGAGGAGCTTCAATTGTACTACACACTCACAGAAGAGGACCTTGAGGAGATCACTAAGGACTGGTCGACATACCTCCTTATTCCCACATACCCTAAAGAGATGTCTGACCCTGACATCCTAGAGACCATGCACAAAGAACATGATACACCTGGACATAGAAGAAGGAAGAAAACCGAAGAGGTCCAAGACTTAAGCAGAGCCTCAGGAAAGACTGCTTCAGTATCACCTGACCGAGGGGGTGATGATGAAGTCGAAGAGATAAATGAAAAAGAAGCTAAACAGAAACAAGGTGAAGTAACACCGCCTAGAGATGAGACTGATCCTCTAAAGAAGAGGAAATTTTCTCCCCTGAAACCTTCTTCTCGGAATAAATCCAGAGCCACCATGACCAAGATGCAGACTGTACTCACTACCGATGATTTTGACTTCATCATAGAAGCCCTAAACGACACCTCATAGGAAATCATGGAGAAACAAGAATCAAAGTAGGAGGAAATGTACGATAGAATTGAGGTCAAACTTCGAGGGGTACAACATGCCCTTTAGTCCAGTCGCCCAGTGTTCAAAACACCCCTGCCATTAGGAGAACCAGAGCTAGGAGATGAGCCAGCCCAACTCTGCCGACTAGCAGATGCAACTGAAGCTCACCTTCGTCAAGCACAAGAAGAAACAGAAAAATCCACCCATGCCTTGAAGCAAGTGCAAGGAGTACTGATAGAACAACGTCGAGTTGCAAAGCAGGAGAAGATTGCTCTCTAGTCAAAATTGGAAGAGGAGAAAACAAAGATGCAACAAGAAAAGGAATAGTTTCTCGCAAAGCAACTCAAAGTGAAATAAGCAGTCAACAGATCACTTCGCTCTATGACAGGATTAGAACCACAAGAAGAAGGCCGAGTCACGCATCAAGTAGATTAGCTTGCAGAAGATCTCCAGCAACTACAACAAAGAATAGCAGACTTAGAGCTTCACACAGTGCTTGACACTCAACAGGATGTAAGGGATCAAAAAGATGCAACTGCTTGAGGCACAGTTTAGACAATAAAGGCCCTTGCCATGGAATGAAATAAATTGAGTGATCGCAGTGCCCAGACATATGAGAAACTCAATGAGAATACATAACTGAAGACACTGGAGTCACATCTCCAAGAGGTGAAGTATCAAGCATAAATAATACACGCACAACTAAAGCTCCTGTCAGCTATTGAAAGAATGAAGCAATCCCAAGAACAACGCATTTCTCAATAGCAGGTCCACAACATTCAGAGCATAGTCATGAAAGTGAATCATAGTCTCCAACCTATACAGGATGAATCTTGCCAACGATTCACAGAGATCGAAGGCCAAGGAGCAGAACTGGAGCAAGTCATCACTACAACAGAACAATGGCTAGAGGGACCTGTCAACAAATCTATTATCCAGGAGTTCATTGAACATGAGGCCGTGAAACAACGATAAGTTGCAGCAGCTTGAGCCAAGATCGAGGTTTTTGAGGAAGAATTATCTAGATCAGAGTTACTCGGGATGAGTCACAGGTGAGTGTTGGGGGCCTATTGGCTGTTGACCAAGTTTTGAGGATCCTTGGTCAGGTTTGACCTATTTTTGGGACTTCGGAAGGTTGTCGAAGGTGGAGCGCAAGATGAAGCAGAGATCATGGGATATCATCCCATTTTAGGGCCATTTTTGGGATTCAATATTATGTAATGGGTATGGGGATGTCGGCCCATGGGTTTACCCATGCTTAGGCCTATTTTTTAATGTATAAATAAGTAGTTAGGCGAAGTAAGTAGGGACCTACAAGTTCGATCTGTGTGATCGAAAGTGCTAAGTGATGAGTATAGATTGATTTTTTGCATACTATATGAGGCTTGCAGAGCTCAGTGCAAGCGAGTGTAAGAGATTGAGTAGATGCTCAGTGATATAACCTAGCCCCAGGAAGGAGGATTTAGTGAGGTGCACAGATCTCCTATCCTTTTCAGAGTAGGGTTTTTGTGGCTCTGTGAAAGTAACTGATTGAAGAAGCTAATAAAGAAGATTAAGAGTTGGTGGACGTAGCCCTAGTGTGGGGGTGAAACATACACATGTTGTGTTGCTCTACTTTGTGCGATGTATTGATGTGTTTATATGTTAATTTTCTTAGTTCTTCGATATAGATGAATGGTATATAGATATGTTAATTCTATGTGCTTAATAACATTTATCTGGCCTATGTGGATGTGCTTAGTGCTTGAATATAGTAGATATGGTTAAATACTGCAATGATCTATAATTAGGGTTTAATTGCGCTGTAAACTAAGAATGGATATTGATGAACTATAATTGCTAAGTTCCCTATTAAGGTGTTACAGTCACAGATCTGTGTCCCATCTAAGGTTGCAGACACTGGAGTTTTGCAACCACCCTTGCCTCTACCTCGGGTGAGACTTCATCTGCTTTGTAGGTGTTGCTGAAAGGAACGGTAGTTAGGGTTTTGTTGGTGCATTGTTGTAGCGTTGAACCCTGGGTCTGCCCCTGTGCCAACAGAGACTATGGAAGGCTTTGTGTTGTAACTCAAGAAAGGAGGATCTAGCGAAGTGCGCAAATCTCATGTCCTCTGCGAAGTAAGATCTCAAGGCTTTGTTCATGTAGAATATTGACAGAAGACAATAAAGAGAAGAAGGGTTGGTGGATGTAGTCCCAGGGAGGGGGTGAACCACGTATATCCTGTGTTGTGGTTGCTTTGTGCATTTTGGGTGTTCTCTTGTTTATGTGATTAAATTCTTAGTGCGTTGATGTATGTTACATGAATCTGATATGATATCTTACTAGCTTAGTGCTGAATAATGTGAATGAATGTTATATCTGACCTATGTTGATGTGCTTAGTTCTTGATTATATTATATCTATGTGAATACTGCATCATTCTATTATTAGGGTTTATCTTCATTGTAAGCTAAAGGTGAATATTGATGAACTATAACTGCTAAGTGCTCTTTTAAATTTTTACAATCATAGATCTGTGTCCTAGCTAAGTTTACAGACATCGGAGTCTTGCAACCACCCCTGCCTCTACCTCGAGTGAGACTTCATCTGCTTCATAGGTGTTGCCGAACGGTCCGGTAATTAGGGTTTTGTTGGTGCACTATTGTAGCGTTGAACCCTGGGTCTGCCCCTATGCCAACAAATGGTTCTGTTGTCGGGACCAAAACTATGATTGTTGGGAACTAAAGAAAAGAGAAAGCTCCATGCGTAGATCTGTTTCCCTAGTGCGCAATATTCTACTTAACCTGTGAATATTTGTGCCAAGAAGAAGAGTCAGATTTGAAGAAAAGAGGTAAGACCTGAAAGATTTGTGCTCTGATAAAGGTAAGAATAGTGAAAAGTTTTGATTGAAAAAGTAAGATAAGTGGAAATTTTTATTTTAAAAGTATGGATCTAGGTATGTTTGATAAATTTTGTCCTATATTGAAAAGTAGGGCACAACTAGATGAAAAAAGGTTTGATATCAGTATATCTGACAAAAATAGTGAAAGATATATTATTCCTATGCATAGAAATAATGTTTGGACTAACAAATGGATGCAAGATCCTAGAAAGAAGTTTTTTCAGGTTAGCTACTATGATCCTAGTGCGCAGTACATGAAAGGTTGGGGATCATTTAAAAGAAAAAGAATACTAACCCTTTGTTACAGTTGCAGAAGACTGGGACATCGTGCTAAGGAATGCCCTGGTAGAAGACCTAGTTGTCTTTGTTGTAAATATATCGATCATGAAGTTTTAGATTTCCCTAGGATGATTGCTAAGCTTGACAGAATGAATATGAGACAAGATAACCCTGAGGAAGGTTACGAAACTGAGACCATGGCAGAACCCGAGAAAGAATAAGAGAATGTGTTACTACAAATGAGAGAAACCTTGAATGATCACAAAAATATCAACTTATTAGTGATCTTCAAAGAAAAGGAATGCATAGAAGAAAGAATAGGAGACTTCGACATTGACTTTGTTTTGGATGAAGAAACACAAGTGAATATCATGACAAAAATAACTTGAGAAACTTTAGGAAAGCCTGTTATGATTCCTTCATTGGGAGGAATAGGATTATTTAGAAGAAATCTAATAACCCTATGTGTAAGACTCACCCAGGTATCTATGAGTGCTCATGGAACTTCGACAGAGGAAGATTTTGAGATTGTTAAATTTATTGAGAACAATGCCACATTTGCTATATTACTAGGAAAACCTTGGATTGAAAAGGATCAGGCGAGAGGAAAAGAAGAGGAAGCCTTAGAGCAGAAGAAGCAAGAATTAAAAGATTTCATGACTAGGAGGATAACACACTTGATTGAAGAACGAGAGAACAGATCAAAGCTACTTAGAACCAGAAACTTGGATGTCAAAGTTAAAAGAACAAAATAAGACCCACAAAATACTGAAGTACGTACCCCAGAGAGAGAAGACATATTACTTTCCAAACCTATGAAAGAATCTCAACAGCGCAAAGTTACTATGCCAAAAGGAGATAAGAATCAAAATGGAAAGAGGAATACTGAGAAAACGATCACTAGGAAGAAGGCTAGAAAACTCAGTAAGAAGAGAGCAAAGATAGAAAAGTTACAGAATGTCCTAGAGGGGACTTCACAGAGGGAAGGTTTGCAATACCGGGACTTCACCGGGATATCATAACAACGCAACATGGCACTTTTCCATGGTGAAGAAATATAGTCATTGAAAGAATTATAACCATTAGCCCAATGACCCGAACGTTTAGAACAACAATAATGGCCTAAAGATTCACCATTAGACCATTGGGACCATGCCACAATAGATAGAACTGCATTGATGAAGATTTCTCATCCATTGGAGAGATCCGTTACATCGTGTCTACTTATTTCGTGGACTGTTTCACCGAGAACACTTTTGTGAATTGTATCAAATCCAACTCATTGCTACCGTGTTGTGTTTATTGAGATCGACACCTATTCCATTGCATTGCACACTCATTCATCCTCCTGAGTTATCTGATCTAAGCATGCATGTCGGACGAGATCAACTTCATAGATAAATCCATTGAAGAATTTCTCATCGATCTCATGGCCAAGAAAGTAATTTCTGCAGGTATTCAGGCATCATCGACGAAAGGAGTGCAAGCCTCTCCATCGACTGCTCACGGATCTGGACAATACAGACTGGCAACAGAGAAGAGAACCAAGCATAGAGATGACCTAGCCAATGCGAAGTTAATCCAGACCATCTTACCAGATTACATCCCACCTTTGTTCGGCGCGGTGAGTCTTGACAGTTTCCTGAGGGACTTTGATTACACCATGGTTACTGCATACCTCCCGAAGGGGATACATGCAGTTAGAATGCAACAGGATAAGATCATGACGTTGAATTTTAGCGACTTCAACCTAAGAGGCCACAAGAACCATACTATGCTCACTCCTTACAAATACTTGACCAGGACGAAGGGGAAGAACTCAAAAATAATCCCCCAACCATGGACTCTGAACCTCACGCAGTCCACCCTCTTGAATGTAATGAAAATTCCACACTTTGGAAGACACCAGGAGGTTAAAGCATGTGTTAAGTTCGTTCTCTCATGTTACCATGGTGGCTACCTATGGCTAGACTGACGCATCACAGTTGATCCAACACTAATCCATAGGATCACCGAATTGAGCATGCAGGGACCTGACCCGCAAAACTTCTACCTAGGAAAGGCTACAGATCACAAATTGGCACAAAATATCAAAGACACATATGGCGATGTAGAAAAGGGGACACAAGGCTACAAGGTATCTTCCATCCAGAATGGTGTAGTGCACCTGGCCTACCAGCTGATCGTAAGAAAGCTCGTAATAAAGAATAGACCTACACAGGTCACATGATTCGTTGTTGACCTCACCGGGAAATGTGTAGAAGGACTCCAGATGAACTGGGTGAAGTACTTGGTCAACCAGCTAGAATTAGACTATCATGAAGCTCATGATCAGGGCTATGAGTTATGTTAGCACTAGGAATCACCTTCAGATTGCATGGAAGGCAAGACCAGTACCCATCAGGTTATATGTGAATGTAAACGAGTTTTTTGAAGGGTCAAATGGATAAGACTCAAGATGATAATGTTCCAACTCAGAAATTAGGGCTAACATGCATGAGAAATCAAGGTCTTAGCTAAATTCAATAAGTAAGTGGTAGTAAATATGAACAGAGGGAAGACTTTAGTGAGAGGAATGTATAGGTTGTTGTAAACATCAGGTCTAAAGACAACCTAAGGAATAAATACTCTTAACACAATATATTCTTAAGTTCAAAGTTTAAGGACACTAAAGAAACATCATAATAATATTATAATCAAACATACATCATAATATCACAACAATAATTCATGTGAATCATTCAAAGCATGAACATTTTAGCATCATAAGCAAATAAGTTGGAAAAAGAAGATGATTTCTATTAACCAAGATGTCTCAAATCAAGTACATAACCAGTTCATAGTAACTTCATCAAAATATTACAGTATAAGGGAGCCTTTCTCAACCATTCAACCCTAATGAAGCATTTCACCTATCTATTTATAACAAAAAGGGAGGCAACAACTAGAGGTGTGAGCTGGCCTCCTTCCCATGAGAATATCTAAGAATTTATTCCATCTAACAACTTTACTAACAACCTATGCTATAAAATGGGAAAGTGTTGGTGACTAATCCAACCAATCTTTGAACTAACTTGATCCCCCTTTGGTGTGCAACTTCTTGTTTGCCATGTGTCCTTTAGGGGAATGTGGTTGTCATCATGCTACCAGTTGTTGTCTTTGCAATCCTTCCCATCATCATCTATTCATAAATATGCTAGATCGACTTCCCTTGATTCTTGGTATCTGTTGGTAGCACCTTTTGGTATCGCTCTGAGCAGCACACCTTATAGCGCCTTCAACCAATTTCCCATGATTCTGTAGTGCAACCTCAAAAATGGACAAGTAGAAAATAGGTAGCACCAAACCTTTGTATCCTATGTGAAAAATTCAATCTCTGTGAGAATTTTGGTAGCGAATTCTGGTAGCTCCACTATGTATCTTGTCAAACTTTAGGTAGCGCCATCATAATTCACAACACCTTCACTTGAACATGTGCAGAATGGGTAGAAACCTTGGGAATTAGCAGCGCCATTAGTCTTAGGTGTTTCGGCAACATTATAGGTAGAAAATTGATGGAACATCCAAAATAGACTATTCCATAGCGCCACAGCGCTACAAAATGTTTGCACTATTACTGCCGAAGGGGTTGATTCTTTGTGAAAACCCAAAACTCTAAACAATAAGTATTAGAATCCTGTATAGGTGGTAGAGGTAGTGTTTCATCAATAGTTTATCCTCGTAAAAAGGGATAATCATAAAAAATGGAGCTCACCTTTCACTAGCTACTTCATTAACCTAACACTTAACTTGACACTCTTTCTTGGAGAAGGAGAGCCTTACTTTGGCATAACAAGATTCTTCCTTTTAGCAGTGGCAGGCTTCCTCAATGGAGCTATGATATCCTTGGCTGTTGGTTTCTCCTTTAATAGTAGCTTCAACCAATACCTGTAATTTCCTTTGAGCCACTTCATCTTGAAAATGTTGCAACTCTGCTTTGAGCTTTCTGTTCTGAGACTGAAAGTCTCTGGATAGGGTGGGCCTTTCTTGCTGCAAAACTTGCTAGGTCAAGAGTGTGGCTATATCCATCCATGAGTTCTTTCATCTTAACCCTGTCAGACATAACTTCTTCTTTCAAATGAGTCACCTCCTTCCTAGTATCCCTAAGTTTCCTGATTAATATTTTGAATGTTTGGCTGCCAGGTGGAGTAGTGACATGAATAGTCTCAATAGGAGTTTTCATGGTTTCCTCTTCTTGCTGCATAGGAATTACCTTGTCTATCTCATCATGCTTCTTGATGCCTTTTCCTTTATCTTTCTTCTTATGTACATGGATTTCTTCTTTCTTCTCCACAAGATTTCCAATGCCTTGGCCCTTATCTTTCTTTTTCTATAGGATAGAGACTTTAGGTAGGGACTGTTCTTCAACAACCTCTTTAGAAGCTGATGCTCTTATCAAGGGATTTCTGACCTTGATGCTGGTTGTTGAAGGAGACGAGGAGAAGTGTATCTTCTTTCCTTTCTTTGTTGTAGGTTTAGTAGAAGAAGGTGCTTCTTATAACTTTGGTGGAGGAGGGGGTGAAAAATATCTCTGTGGACAAAGACAAGCTTCCTCCTTAGTTCTTGTGACCTCCTTGATGACCTCTTGATCTTGAACATGAACTCTGCCCTTTCTCTTATTTCTAGTACATGCTTTAGCAGCACTGGTGGATGGTAAAGGGATTTCTATCTGCGATTGAGGAGTAGCCGCTATATCAAACTTGAAGTGATAAGTAATAACAAAATGTTCCCACGATATGTCTTTCTTACCTAGTGTTGTCCCTGGGTTATGAAAGGAAGTGAAGAACGAGGAAGAAAAGGGAAAATGTGAGCTTCGCGGGAGACACAGTGACTGTCACTGGGTCGAAGCGAGAAAAAGAAGAGAAAAGATGGAGCGAAGTGCGGAAAAGCGAGTCGTTGGATGAGGAGATCGAGGATGACAGATCAACAAGGAAGATAGACCGAGGATGACTCAGGAAGTGGAAAAAACCAACATTAGATGCCTTGGAGCACCGCGAGATGGAGAAGGAAAGACAGGCTGGCGAAGCCTAGAAGGAATGGGTCAAGTTGACCTAGGGTTGTAGACACCTAGGGTTTTGGTAATTAGGGTTTTTGACACCTAGGTTTCAACCTAAGGCTGTCAGTGATGGAGTATAATGTATAAATAGAGGTCGAGAGGAACTAGGTCAGGTCGGTACTAGGATTGAGCCTTGTTGTTGATTATTTCTCATTAGGATAATATTGTATTAAGGGTGGGGGAAGTGTTGAGAGAGAGAGCCTTATGGGATTGTAAGATCTTCAGCTGGGTGTGAAGATCAAGTCCTACAGATGGGTGCATAGGAAGGAAGAGAGACTGAGAGAGAGGATCTGCTGACCAAGAGTGCTGATCAGAACTGTAAGATTTACCTTAATATATCATAAGCACAGTTCTATGGACGTAGCCCTAGAGAGAGGGTGAACCACGTACATCTGTTGTTGTGTGTGTGATTGATGCCTTGATCTCTGATGTTGTTATATTGTTATCTGCATTATTGTATTGGATCAGATCTATAGCTGTGAAGGATAGATCTAGCTAGTTTAATGATAGATGCATGTTATGTTGATTGTTGCAATAAGAACCACTTAATATTCCCCTAGTTGTAGACATCTCTTTCCTACAACCCCCTCATAGCTGCTTCGGGTGAGACTACATCTGCTTCATAGGTGCTGCTGAAAGGGCTAGTAGCTAGGGCTTGTTGGTGTGCTCTTGGAGCTGAACCCTGGGTCTGCCCCTGTGCCAACAAATGGTTCCATTGCCGAGACTAGAATCTTTTTAAGGGAATGTCAAGGTGTTTCCCATCAAATACAAAGATTCAAAAGTGGGTAGAGGATCAAGAGAAGGAATTCGTTGAATCCCAGAATATGAACCCTAAAATAAGCACTGAAGATTGGCTACAAAGATACATCTTCATTGACATTCATGAGATCTTCTTTGGAGGAATCCATCAGGAGTTACATGAGTGGTTGGCTAGGTTAGCTAACACATAGTTTGAAATCAGATCTAGACCCCCTGTGGTTTGGACACCAGCATTGATCCAGAAGGTCAAGAGAGTCGACAATGTTGTATCCAAAGCAATAGATCACTGGTTTGATAATACCATCGGAGGGTATATCACTGAGTTTGTTGTTGACAAAACAAAATCGTATAGTCAAGCCGAGAGATACTTTTTCAAGGGACCCAGAGGAAAATTTTTGCACTTCTTGAAGCTAAGAATCAAGATTCTCTTGCATGAAAACCACATCCTGAAGATACAGTAGATTGATCAGACCCGAAAAGGCTAATGTTCAAGATCTCGGACAACGATAGCGACACAGAAGCAGGGCATACGCGTAGTGTGAAAGTATTCTGAGGAGCTCACCTTGAGAATTTGTTTAAGAAAAAATACGAAGAAGAAGGTTTCTATAGTGGAGAAGAGGTAGATCTAACCGATGAAGAGCATCATGAGCCCACCAAAATAGAAGAAGGGGAAGCTGAAGAACTGTGCCAAAGTGAGCCAGAAACCTCAGGAACTACGCGAACTACTGAGGTAAGTAATGTTAATCTTCCTGTTGTCCCAACAATACTTACCAGTCAGAATAGTCAGAACCACCAGAGTCTTCAAAGTACTGTTACTAGTAGCCCCGCATCTACTCAGACAAGAATCCCAGTCAACTTTATGGCAGATGAAATGAGACTCCCTATCTTTAGAGGAGATGGATCTAAATATCCATATCAACATTGGTTTCTGTGCGAGGCCATATGGAATATTAAAAGTATCACCGATTAAGCCATCAAGAGAACCCAGTTCAACACCACGCTAAGGGACTGCACACTGAGCTGGTACATGAAACTTGTCTAAGGAATGGCACATCCTAAGCCCCTGAATGAGATCAAGAATGCGCTGATTGCAGAGTTTAAGAAACCTAAGTCGGAGTCACAATGTATTATAGAACTAAAAGAGATTAAACAAAAGGTAGCAGAACCTATTTGGGAGTTTGACCAGAGATTCAAGACCTTGACAGGTCGATTAAATTTCCAGATCCCTGATGAACAGAACAAAGAGTGGTTCATTGTTTCACTGTTACCACACATAAGAATCCCTTTGATGCAGAAGAAGATTGCATCTTAAGCAGAATATTTGGAGATCACCATGAAGCTTGAATCAACACCGATGGGAGAATCCAGCTCAGGCATTAGCTAGATCATGAGCCAGCTAACTAGCTTGTCTTTACAGGTTGAGGATATGAAGAACGATAAGGGAAAAGACAAAAGGGATGATATCTAGTGTGTAAGATGCAGATATGAAGGCCATGATAAGGAACACTGTCCCTTATTTCATGAGTACTTGGCATCACAGGCACTGAGCCCCTTAAAGAAAGTTAACCTGCTCTGGTGCGAGGTATGCAAAAATAGGCATCACCCAGGTGAGTGCTACTATATGCACAAGTATGTCCAGACACCCACAAACTTGTATTGTACATTCTGCAAATCAGTGGGGCATGATGATCGAGATTGTAGAGCTTATGATCTCATGCATGAAAGGTCGAGAGACATATACAAAATTCAAGGTGAAGTACAACAAGAAGGAAACACTCTGCAGTACAACTCTCCAGGGAGAGAAAATTTCACTCCTCATGGTGGCTACAAAGGACAAGGAGGAGTAGGATGTATGGGCCAAGGCCGAGGACAAATAATCTGTTACAACTGTGTGCAGCCAGGCCATTTAGCAAGGGATTGTCAGAATCCTTTCACAACCTGTAGTTACTGTAACTCCTTCGAGTATGTCATAGAAGAATTCCCTATGCTGCTGGATAAACTTCAGGGAAGACAAGGACCCCAGTAGAACCCACAAGTACAACTGATATATGATGAACCTCGCGGAGCATACCCTAGAGTTGTTGTTATTACTTGAGGAGGCACTGCTACAGGAGAAGAAAGAGCAACCCAAGGAAGAACTAAAAATGACCATGGAGTTAGGAAAGCTATAGAAAAGACCCCAATGTTCAATACTAAGAAAGAAATGCAGATATTCGAGGAGGCAAGGAAAGAGTTCAAAGGAGATCAAGGATATTCATCAAAGACACAACCAAAAATGAAAGAATACAATATGCCTTAGGCGTTTGATCTATCTACATCACCAGCAGAAGGGAAAGAGGTAAGCAAACTCATGGAATTCTTGCACACTTGTGTTAAGTTGATTCAAGATAAAGGCATTGTACAAGAATTTCAAGATTTAATCAAGTAGTATGAACTAGGAAAAATAGACCCCTTTCTGAATAGAGTAGTGCACCAAATTGGAAAAATGAGAAGGACAAATAAAGAATTACACTTGAATGCTCAGATAGGAGAGTATGAGATAGACTATGTGGTCCTTGAGTTAGGGTTAGAAGTCAATGTCACGACGAAGCAGACTTGGGCATTGATGGGAAAACCCAAACTGATATATTCCCCTATCATGCTTCGCATGGATAATCAACAAGCCGTCAGCCCATTTGGAAGATTAGAGCATGTCCCAGTGGACATCGATGGAGTAAGAACCTTTGCAGATTTTGAGGTAATTGAAATTGTTGATGATAGCTACCCTTACCCTGCATTGTTAGGAATTGATTGGGCCTTCGACAATTCCACTATTGTTGATATAAAGAAAAGACGCATGACATTTGAGAAAGATGGCCTTAGGGTTGTTGTACCTTTAGATCCAGATGAGGGTCCATGATACATAGAACCCATCAGAGAAGAGGACCACACATTTGAAATGGAAAACATCTACAAATTAACAGCCAGACAACAGGATTATATCAACCCTACAACTGACGGAAATATGAGCTGGCAAATTGATAGTGCATGTTCATCCGACTCAGAATAAGCGCTAGAGAACTGGCAGAACCAGATGTATGAAGTGTCTACAAGAAGATGTGCTGGGCTAACCAAAGAAGTTCGTTGGATTGGCACAATAGTGAGTAATCTACCCACATTTGATGGGATGAACTCCCTAGAAAGCTTCTTATCAGAATTTGAGACAAGTGTACCAACACAACAGAGGCCGTTGGAAATGGATGAAGCCATGAAATCCACACCAACAATATGGTGGAGTACACATAAAAGAAATAATACAGACTTGACACAATGCCGAACTCTGATGACAGCACAGTTCTCAGCACAAGAAGGAAGCTACAAAGCACGGTACAGAGGTCGAAGATTCCCAAAGGGCCATGTACGAAGCTGCGAAGAGTCCTGGAGTGGAATTCCTAGAGAACAATGGGTACACAGCTTCACCAAAATGCTAGATACCACCCCGATTAACTGGTACCTTCAAGTAGATCTGTGCCTTCTCACTTCAGAATGGGAAGGTATGATCCAAAATTTTATAACCACATTTTTGTTTGATAGTGAATTTCCTTCTGTAGATCAAGCACTATAGATGGTGAGATAGAAAGTATTTGTGGAGGCATCTGGCCTCCCCTTGGATCAAGAAGAGGATGAATGGACTGCGCCCCTCCAAAAACTGCATACGTGCTACAACATCAATGCCGACAAAGACGATGATCCAAGTAAGGTGAATATCATAGAAACATAAGGTCAGAGAGATGTGGAAGGTCCAGGAGTGGAACTTCCATTCATTGGACAACCAATAAAGATAAAGATATTTAATACCGGGATAGAGGAAACACTGAAGCTTGCCAATGTCGGAGATTACTGGGACGCTGCTACCATTGACAAAATCACAAAATTATGGCATGAGTATCAGGACTTGTTCCCGACCAAGTTCACTGACATGAAGGGAATCAAAGGACCTATGGGAGAAATGAGAATACCTTTGAAACCAGATGCGAAGCTAGTCAAGAAAAGAACCTACAGATTGAACCCAAAATATAAAGAAAAAGTGAAGATTGAGCTCGATAGAATGCTGGAAGCAGGGATTATTGAACCTGTCGAAGAGTCGGAGTGGATCAGCCCCATGGTAGTGTAGTGCAAGATAAGAAGACAGGTGAGATTAGTATTTGCGTAGATCTCAAGAAGTTGAATGATGCTTGTCTGCATGACCCCTTCCCTACACCTTTCACAGACGAAGTGTTGGATAACGTGGGAGGCCAAGAAGTATACTCTTTTACATATGGGTTTTCAGGATACCATCAGATCCGCATCGCCAAGGAGGATCATCATAAGACTACGTTTGCGACAGAGTGGGGATCCTACCAATACATAGTAATTCCATTTGGACTGAAGAATGCCCCAGCCATATTTTCTAGAGTGGTGGTTGAAGCATTCAAAGAATTTTTGCATAAGTTTTTAGAAGCATACTTTGATGACTGGACTGTTTTTAGTTTGTTGAAAAATCATATTGAATGTCTAAGGCTAATGCTGGATAAATGCAGGAAGTGTCAAATTGCTTTGAATTTGAATAAGTGCATCTTCTTCTCACCATTTGGAGTATTATTAGGTCATATTGTATGCAAGCAAGGATTGTTGGTGGATCCATCCAAAATTGCAAATATAGTTGATTTACCACCACCTACATCAATCAAACAACTGCGCACTACGCTAGGACATACTGGCTATTGCAGGAAATTTATCAAAGGATATGCTCATATTACTGCACCAATGGAGAGATTATTAAAGACAGACTGTCAGTTTGGGTGGACAGATGAATGCCAACAGAGCTTCGACACACTGAAACAAAATATGGTCACTGTGCCTATTCTAGTCTTTCCTAATTGGAGAAAGGAATTTCATGTGCATGTTGATTCATCTTCTATTGCATTAGGAGTAGTACTGGCACAACCTAGAGAAGGGGACATTGATTATCCATTAGCATTTGCTAGCAGAAATCTCTCCACAACTAAAATCAATTACACTACTACAGAGAGAGAGAGAATAGCGTTGGTGTATGCATTGCATAAATTCCTCCACTACTTGTTGGGAGGACACTTTAAAATGTTTACTGATCACTCCACATTGAAATACCTAGTGAACAAGCTAGTGTTGGGGGGAAGAATATGCAGATGGCTTCTCCTATTTCAAGAATATGATTTTGAGATCACAGTTAAGCCAGGAAGAATGAATAAGGGCCCATACCACCTGTCGAGGTTAGAGCATGGTGAAGTACCTACTAGTATGGAGGACACACTACCAGATGCACAACTGCTCACCATTAGAAAGATCGATGACCACTTTGCAGATATAGTCTAGTTCCTGTCAACAGGAATAGCTCTAGACAAATACACAATTCCGCAGAAGAAACAACTAGTGGTGCACGCTGCAGATTTTTCACTGATAGTTGGTCAGCTATATAAAATGGGACCTAACGAGATCCTAAGAAGATGTGTGATGGAGGCATAATTCCCTATGATCCTCGAAGAGGGCATTATGCAGGAAAACAAACTACGCAGAAGATTCTGCGAGCTGGCCTTTGGTGGCCTACGTTACACAAAGATGCTAAAAAATATGCCAGAGCATGCGATGTATGCCAACGAGTTGGAAAACCATCCTGAAGAGATGAGATTCCATTAGCACCACAAATGACCCTACAAGCCTTTGAAAAATGGGCCATTGACTTCGTGGGACCTATAAACCCACCAGGAAAGCGCACAGGAGCAAGGTATATTATCACTGCGAAAAAATACTTGACTAGATGGGCCGAAGCAAGAGCGGTCAAGGACTGTAGCACAACTGTCAAGGACTATAGAACAGCTACAACTATGCATTTTATATTTGATGACATAATAATCAGGTTTGGATGCCCTAAGGTCCTTATGAGTGATCAAGGTACACACTTCATCAATAAGACAGTTGAATCCCTGACTGAAGAATTTGCAGTCCACCATCAAAAGAGAACACCTTATCATACACAAGCAAACATAATGGTTGAAGCATTCAATAAGATCTTGGAGACAACATTGACAAATATTTGTAGTGTGAACAGGGATGACTGGGATTTAAGAGTACTAGTAGTACTCTGGGCTTATAGAACCACTTGCAAGAAATTAACAATGCATACTCCTTTCAAGTTGGTTTATGGTCTTGAAGTTGTTGTCCCAATGGAGTACTTGGTACTAAGCTTAAGGATTGCTGCATTTATAGGCATGGATGATGCTGGTGTTATTCATGAGAGGCTATCACAGTTGGCCGAACTAGAAGAAGACAAATTCATTATAGGCTGCCATCAACAAATTCAGAAGGAATGAGAAAAGGCCTATCATGATAGACACATCAAGAATAACATATTCAGGCAAGATGATTTAGTCCTGCTATATGACAATAAGTTTATAAAACACCATGGGAAGTTGAGAATGCATTGGCTCAGACCATATGAGATTGTCTACGCTACAGAAGGTGGAGCTGCACAACTGAAGACATTGCAAGGAGACTGGAAGGAAGGCTTGGTGAATGGGAGTCGGCTAAAGTTGTACTATGACAACCAGTTGCCTTGCAGGGCTTAGTAGAATCAAGAAGATAATGGTCCAGGTACTAGGTGCAGTTGAAACTAGGTACTAGACACAAAAAAGATAGTCTGCACAAGGATGGAAAGGAGGCATAAAGCATAAAGCATAAAGCAAGGGCTGCACTGCGTAGTCGAAAGTCAAAGAGAAACAAGAGGATCAGATCTCAAAGTGCCTCGGGACAAGTCATAGGTGAGTGTTGGGGGCACGTTGGCCTTGGGTTATGAAAGGAATTGAAGAATGAGGAAGAAAAGGGAAAAAGAAAGCTTCACGGAAGACACAGTGACTGTCATTGGGTCAAAGCAAGCAAAAGATCAGAAAACATGGAGCGAAGTGTGAAAAAGCAAGTCGTTGGATGAGGAGATCGAGGATGACTCAGGAAGTGGAAAAAGACAACATTTGATGCCTTGGAGCACCGCGAGATGGAGAAGGAAAGATAGGCTGGCGAAGCCAGGAAAGAATGGGTCAAGTTGACCTAGGGTTGTAGACACCTAGGGTTTTTGACACCTAGGTTTCGACCTAGGGTTGTTGATGAAGGAGTATAATGTATAAATAGAGGTCGGGAGGACCTAGGTTGGGTCAGTACTATGATTGAGCCTTGTTGTTGATTATTTCTCATTAGGAGAATATTTTATTGAGGGTGGGAGAAGTGTTGAGAGAGAGAGCCTTCTGGGATTGTAAGATCTTCAGCTGGGTGTGAAGATCAAGTCCTACATCTGGGTGCGCAGGAAGGAAGAGAGAAAGAGAGAGAGGGTCTTCTAGCCAAGAGAGCAGATTAGAACTGTAATCTTTACCTTAATATATCATAAGAACAATTATGTGGACATAGCCCTAGAGAGAGGGTGAACCACGTACATCTGTTTTTGTGTGTGTGATTGATGCCTTGAGCTCTGATGTTGTTATATTGTTATTTTCATTATTGTATTGGATCAGATCTATAGTTGTGAAGGATAGATCTAGCTAGTTTAATGATAGATGCATGTTATGTTGATTGTTGCAATAGGAACCACTTAATATTCCCTTGGTTGTAGACATATCTGTCTTGCAACCTTCTTATAGTTTCTTCAGGTGAGACTACATCTGCTTCAAAGGTGTTGCCGAAAGGTCCAGTAGCTAGGGTTTGTTGGTGCACTCTTGGAGCTGAACCCTGGGTCTGCCCCTGTGCCAACACCCAGTTCTTCAGAAACTAGCATTCTAATCAATCCAGAGTGAAAGATGCTAGTATCCACAACCTTAGACTTGGATTGAATCTTGTCTGACATCTAGCCTATGCTTCTTAGCAAATAGTAGGGAATATTCATTTCAATTTTACCAGTAAAATGTACCAGAAGCCTTATATGGTACTGGAATAATGTATTGAACCTCCCTTCACACATAAAGTACCTATGAATGATCCTCAATATCTTGTCAAAATACTCAATCAGATGATTCCTTGGTACACCTTTAGAAAAATTACTAGCTTGATGTTCAGACTTAAGGAAATCTTTGTCATAGGTTGCATTCAAAGCCATGGCTTTAAACCATTCCTCACATGTGATAGGGATTCCTGTAGTAGATGAAATAGAGGCCTCAGGCACCTCAAATTCTAGATCCCCTACCTTGGTTTTCAAGCCATCAAAATGTAAGGAAAACTGTCTTGTCACCTCAGGATGACCTCTTTGCATATTTTGGCAGAAACAGAGGCATCCCACATGTTGAAACATATATATTTTTCTAAACCTTAGACTAAAATAAATTTCATTTTTGTTTAAATACTAAAATGCACTTGGATAATCACTGTCGAAATGAAGTTTGCCGATCAATCCTATGGTTTAAATGTCTTAGCAGATTATGGAGCCTCCTTTCAATTAATGAATCAATCTATATAAAGGTTTTCTTTTGAAATTTCAAGAGTCGGGGTATTGCGAAGTACGAAGGTTCAATATTGAGAATCTTCGAAGTCCTGATACCCAAACTCACGAAAGTATTAAATGTTAAGCCGGGTTCATTAACATTTAAGTAATATTAACAAAGAGTAAATATCATCGTGACATTTTAAAACTAATCACGATTAATTAAGAGGGTTAAATATGATTATAGTTAATTAAAACCTGTCACGACTTCTCGTTTCGTAAGTCTTAGTTTAAACTATTTTAAAGATCCCCGAGACCCGAAATGATGAAACTTGATTAAGTGATAGGTATGATTAATTAAGGTACTAAATGACGATTATACTCTAATTAATATATTTCTCAAAATTAACTCAGATATATTCAAATTCTGCGCTTTTCCCGAGATATCGACCATAAATGACATTAATATCTGATTTAGGGAAATGATTCCAAATAAGATCATATTTTAATGCCCAAAAACTTTTTATTAAAGGAATTAAACGTGTTGTCAGTGAGGTATATGCATGGTTTATGCGTTTAAGGAAAAGAAAATTTTTAGTTCTGAATCACTTTCCTTTTTTCTTAGAGCTAGCTTAGCGAAATAACTAGTTTTCTGCATTCTCATTCTCTGTAACAGGTAACAGAACTCTGAATTTGATATCATGGCTCCACGGAAAGTGCCTAAAGCAGCTGGTGAAAGTTCTTCCCATAACACAGATGTTATTTCTGATACTTCACCCAAAAGTATAAATATAGTTAAAACCTGGATGCATGTGTTCAACACCATACAATACGAAGTGGTAAACTATCCTGATGATTCAAGCGACAATGAAAATGATAACTTATCTACCAAATATAAGATTATCGCTCAAGCAGAACTGCATTAGATAGAAACTGTACTAAGTCTTTTACCTTACACCGACATGACTGGATGGGCACTGGATCATGTAGATATACCGACTCGAACAATATTCAACTCTGAGAAAGTAGTTGTTGGGTCATTTCGACCGGAACACATACAGGTCATGTATAAATTATTTGCAACATCAAACTTCATTTATAACGCTAGTTTTCTAGTGAATTTTAATAATAAGGAGTGTGATCAATATGGAAAGAGTCTTTCCTACCTGATCAAAGACTGGTGTTCATGCTCCGAAAAGTTCAGAGCCGAATCTCACGACGTATATTCCATCTCATCGCTTGAACCACAGTTCATGTATATAGCCATGATGATGTGCATAATTTATGGAAAAGAGAACATGACCCATTTATTTCTACCATGGGTTCCCATTATTCACTTGGTGGCAGAAGCATTTTATTTTGACTGGGCAAAGATATTGTCAGATAATCTGGCTAGCGAAATCTCAGAATACCAAACGAAGAAAACCAAAGGGAAACCAACTTCATTCTTTATGTCAGCTTATGTTATGGATGTTATTTGTTTCATGATGCCTTTCCTGCTGATGAGCTAGAGTTGGACTCCATATAGTGCAGAACCAATTAATGATTATCATTCAAAGCTCTGGGAAGACAAGGAAAAATATTCATTTTACGAAATATGTAATTGCGTAGTGGTGCCGATGCATATGGTTATATTTGGTCACCCACCGCCAAGAATTTCAGACAAGGTTATGGTTAGCTTGGGTAAAGTGACAGACTGGTACATAGAGGAACATTTCTCTTATATCATATTTTTCGGCTATTCGGTCCCTCCATATGCATTATCGCAATTTTTACTAGACAGACTGGTGTGCCATGAAGTTGCATGACAAACTATACTCGATGGTATTAGCAAAGAGATAAAAGCCGTGCAGAAAAAGGTATGGATATATTTTCTTTTGTCTATTGGTTCATTTTCCTTATTGGATTTTGGTCACTCCAAGGTGGAGGCTGCAAATTTAGAAGAGATAAAGATGGTTAGCATTGAATTCAAGAAGCATGACCCATAGAGGGTCGTGGGAAACCATATGGTTGGTTGCAATCTTAAAAAGTATGAACATGAGGAGTCCCCTCATGACTAAATGTTCCGAGGGGTAATATCTTACCAAGAAGTTCTGAGCTGAGTTCGAGCTCTGCTACCTAGTGAAATGGCTGAGTTTTACAATTTCCAAAAACACCGAAGAAGTGGACTACCCAAAGTATTACAAGGGAAAATCCTAAAATCTCCAGATACACAACAAACAGAGACCCAAAATCTAGAAGCTGGAAGCTCTACCAAACAAGAAACCCTAGAAAACCTGGAGAAAGCTGAGGTCTCGAATCATAAGGGAAATATCCCAGAGACGGGGATATTAGAAAACCAAGGCAAAGATAAAAAAGACACAATAATAAAAAAAGGAGAAGATAGAACGTCGTCTTCACCTGAGAAATCAACTACTGAAGAAGCCGAGAAAAAGTTATCCACAGAAATCGACAACCCCATTGAGGTTGTCACACCATTACAATTCACCAAAGGAAACCCTAATATAGAGGCAATGTTCATAAGCGATTTCATGCCTATCCTTGTTGAGGAGATACCTCCCACCGAGTTTTTTTTTCAGTAAGAAAAGAAAGGTCGTGGTGAAGAAAGAAATGCAGATGAGAGAGGGTGTAATGGTAAAAAAACATAGAGTATTATCAGATGGGAAAAATTTGGAAGAAGAATATTTTGCTACAGAGGTGGCTGGCTCTTTGGGAGCTTTTGCAATGACCAACTTATTCTCTGTTGATAATCTTAAAGAAAGGCTAAGTCAAAGGAATCATATGATAAATAAGCTACAAGATCAAATAAGGAATACAGAGAATAATATCAAAAATGAGGTTAGCAAAGGACTCGAAAATGATAGAGCCAATACAGACAAGAAATTCAACAACTTAAATCTGATCTTGAAGAAGTACAAAAGACTTCTCAAGCAAGTCAAGGGAAAGTCATCCAACAAAAATAATTAGTAAGCCAGTTGCAAGTTAAATTGAGTTCTACTGAAAGCCAGGTTGTAAATATAGCAGTGTTTCAAGCCCAGGCACTGGAAGTGCATCATAAGTTGGAAGCAGTACAGAAAAGCCTGTTTTCTAAAGTAGGGATCATCCAAGATTATTTTCAGGAGATGGGTCAATCATTAGATAATATTGGTTTCAGAGAAAAAGAGGCTACTACGGCCCAAACCACCTTTCAAAAGGAAGTCTTATCTTCAGCTAGAGAGGAGGTACCGGCAACTCGCAGATTGACTTTCATAGAACAAATCATGGGTGATATCATACTAAAGGCATGGGAGGCCAATATAGCCAAGAGTAAGAAAATGGTCAAAGAAATAAAGGAAGATTTTGAAGAGGCCTTTGATTTGCTAGATAAAAAATCACTAGGCATTGGAAAGGACGATTGTGTTGGAGTACTAGGACAAATCAATGTTATAAAGCATTAACTAGACATCAAAGAAAGCTTAAATGAAGCTCATATTGAAATTTCACAGTTGAAACAGGTTGACGTCGCTCAAATGGATAGATGGTTTGTAAAGCCAAATTTATAGTTGCAGTCAATAAATTTTGAAGGTAAAAGGATTGAAGACAGGTTGCCAAAATTACAGAGAAAGATGTATCTTTTTTAGGCAAAGGATGTGACAGAGCCTTCTGGAATTTTAGTACAATTTCTACGTAGGTGTGTTGAGTGTCTCGAGCCAAGTGAAGGAAGTACTTCAAAGAATCGATGAAGTAACACATGCATGCCCGTTCTGCCGGTATGAGAGAGAGATAGAAAGTAACCAAGTGGAACAATTCAATTTTTTATTTTGTAACCGTTAATATCTAGGAGTAAGGTGAATTCCAACCGTCTAGGGTTGGTAACCTTTTGTATAAATATAATTTCAAAATACTTAAATAAGGCTCTTTTTTTTGGCCGATTGTAATAGAGAGATATCTCCTTTTCGAGAATTCAGACAAATGCAGACCATAGACTGCATATTTCCTCAATCTTGAGTTATGTGTTCTTCTGTTCTTTCATATTCCAACTGTTAAAATATTGTGTAACTGCAAATAATATTCTTATCCCCTTCTGTGGATAAAGATAAAATATATTTATTATTGATTAGATCAATCCCCTTTTGTGTATTGATCATGTCGAGCATTGTAATTGACCAAATCCCCTTTTGCGGATTGGTCAAACCCTAATTGTAATAGGCTAAATAAGAAGTCGTCCCCAGAATATATTAGAGAGGCCCCAGAATATATTAAAGGTGGTTATAACCACCCAGAAGAAGAAGGCAGCTCTGCCAGTGAAGAGACACTTCCACACGTGCCAGAATTGTATTAATAAGAGAGGCCAGTTCCTCATTTAGACACACAATCAGCTCACTCATCGAGTGCACAAGTATTGAAGGAAGATGTAGTTACCAGTTGCCAGAAGAAGGAAGAGAAAGAGAGGCGCATCCTTGGGAGAGGAATTTCTGTGTTGTTTGGCTCATTATCTTGGCATTGGATTGGCTATCTATATTAAGGAAGTTTTGTTGGGTTTTCTTCCCCTTGAGGGTTTCCTGGGATAAATGCTTGTGTACTCTTGTGACTGTGTTTCTCTCAATGATCCTATCTATGCTATTGTTATCTAGTAAATTGAAAGTAACCTAATAATATCTTAAACCTTAACATGGTATCAGAGCTAAGCTGAAGAGAGCATCTTTCACAGGAAAAAGAAAAACGTCATTGTTGTCGTACATGAAAATTAGGCCTTTTTATTAAAGAAGGTTTTCAGCCTCAAAACCATCTAGAAAGGTGCGACCTACCTCAAGGAACATTTTGGCATCTTCAGCACACCTTTTCAGTGGCTAGATCTCCCAGAAAGTGAAACCCTAGATTTCATAAAATACCAGAAGTACGAGAAAACCAGAAATACCAGAGTACCAGAAATACCAGAAATACCAGAGTACCAGAAATACCAGAAAACCTGAAGTACCAGAAAACCAGAAGCACTAGTCTAGAAATCCGTTGGTCCAGTTTCAAGGATCAAAATTTGAATTTTCAGAAATCTAACTGTACCACCATACTCGCCTCAGTCCAACGCATCTTTTGGTGAGTTCAGTTTTCAAATCCAAGAAATTTGATTTTTTTATTATTTCTATAGCCCGGAGGGCTAGGGTTTCTACTACAAGAAAGAATGGCTACCAACATGAGGGTAGAAGACAGGCTAGAAGGATCTAGAAACTTCAGATATTGGAAGCATAGGTTGCAAATTATTCTAGAAGAGAATGATCTCCTAGAACATGTTACAGTGGGTGTACCAGAACCAGATGAAGAAGAGAAAGACCAAGCATAAGAAGAATGAAAAGAAAGAAAAGAGAATCATGTCATATTCAGTAAAAGATCACTTGCTCCCTCATATATTTGAACTACAGACAACAAGGCAAATGTATGAAGCACTCAGCAGATTATATCAAAGCAAAGACATTAGCCAGAATCTTACCTTAAGAAATTAGCTTCGTAATATGAAGATGGACAACTCAGAATCTGTCACATCCTATCTTATGAGAGTTTCTCAGATCAAAGATTAGCTTACATCTATTGGAGATGTCATTAGTGACACAGAACTTAGTATAACATCTACCGTGGTTATATGTTTATTTATTTATCTGATTGTTTACAAATTTTCCTCTGTGTTTTCTATTACCAAATACAAGACCTGTGAGTTAGTTAGATTACTCATTTTATGCTTCATTTAAAGATTTCTCATCTATTTTTATCTTATGTAGCAGAGTAATATTCTTTTGTGATTGATGCCTCACTTTGTTAACAACTTCCTGTTTTTCTCTCATCACATTCATCATTTTCAGATTTGACTCAGACACGGAAAATGACCTCTGACCTATTATATCATTAATTCAATTTTAGGAGCTTTCCTCATATAATTGAAGACAAGAAAAAGCAAACATAAAAAACAACAGATCTTTTAACTTTCTTTCCTCCATGATTGTACCTGTTGCAAGGCAACCTAATATTGAGCCCGGCCTCACAGATCAGACCAACATTGCATTAAAATTTTTTAATACCATCTTAGAGACCACTAACACTCGGGTTGAACTTGAACATTCATGGGCAGTGATTGAACAGTACATAAGCATCCAGGAATGTTGGGAAGCTAGGCAAAGACAACTTAGAAATCAACCATAGCTTCTTTCCCTAAGAATTAATTTTATTTTCATATTAAAAGCTCTCTTCATTTTTCATATGCCTTGACATTATACTTTGAAGCTTTAAGTATAAACTCAGGAACAACATATTTTTGGCGTCATTGCCGGGGAACGAAGAAACAAATTTATTTTTCCCTGGGAAGAACGACATTGGTAAATTTTCTTTCTTTGATAGTGAACAAATATTGAATAAATTATAAGGCTAACTTTTATATTTCACTTGGTGACTCCACAACTAATAAATTGGCATTTAATCGAAAGAATACCAGAATGAGTCTAGACGATAATAAAACCTCACCTGTATCCAACCCTGAAAAACTTTTGAAACCAAGAAGATACCTTAAACAGACTGATTCATCAACAAGTAAGATTTATCAACCCAAATCCACACAGTCAAATAATAATAATCTACTTGAACAGTCAAATACCCAACTCCTTTTCATAGAAACATCCATCGATAGAATTGAAGCCGTAGAACCTGAGTTGGTGTTACCCGAATTGAAAGTCGAAAATTTTCCAATCGTCTCCTTTATCAATAGAGGTAAAAAATATATCTCACTTCTTACTTTGATTGACATTTCATTAGTTCCCAAAATTTAGTCTACAACCTCTCAGAATTCAGAAGAATATATTGTATACCTTGACTCAACTCCTATTGGTTCTCCTGTGTACACATCCTGTGAGTCCGAAGAAACTAGTCTTATTTTTCCGGTTCCCTATTTTTCAAATTTCCTATATCCTAACGGTTAGTTATATGAAACCTTTCTGCTTTATCCAGATGTAACCAAAAGGTCACCACCGTACACCTTTAAAAGTCTTCTCTATAATCCCCAAGTTTCACCCTCTAAATTATCAATGGTTGCGGTCGGAGGAGGTGGTGCTGCCAAGGGAGGAGGGGGCAGTCAAGTACCATCCCCAGCCCCTAGAATCTTTGCCAAAGTATTTGCTAGGTATGCCCCTTTGGTCCTCCCAGTCCCTCTCCATGATCTACCTGAAAATTATATGAAAAACCTATTGAAGTTCACTGGGGAAGGAGATTTGACTGCTACCGAACACATCAATTTCTTTGACCAATTCGCTGATATCCTTGGCCTCTAACATGAGGATGTTTATTCAAGAATCCTAGTTCAAACTTTCGAAGGACAGGTGAGAACCTGGTTCCAAGGACTCCCAACAGGATCCATACGATCATATGATGAGTTAGAAAATGATTTTATCAGATAATGGGGAGAAAGGAAAGATCATCTTTACTATCTAACCGAGTTTGGAGCTTTGAGAAAGAAAAATTCAGAATTAGTTCTTGATTTTACCCAAAGATTCAATAAATTATATAATAAAATTCCAGTTGAGGTTAAACCTTCCCAACCTACAACAAAAGTAACTTTTGTTGTGGCTTTTGATCCATATTTCTCTCTACTGTTAAGAGAAAGGAGATCTATTGATCTCACTAAAATGTAGGATGACGTTGTAGAAATCGAATCAAACATGATGGCATCGGGAAAGTTAAAAGATAAATTTGAAATGGGAAATAAAGAAACCATACGGTACAGAGAACAAGAAAGACCCTCTGGATCTGGGAGGTCTTCAAAAGATAAGATGGATGACATGGCGAGAATAATCAAACAATTGTCGAATAAAATATCGAGAATGGAATTGGACCAATCAAAGAATGATCAGTTCCCTAGAAATAATTTCAGAAGGAATCCTAACCCTCAAATACAACAAAGAAAAATTAAGAATGAAGAACAAAATATTCAAGCCCCCTTTAAAAATGAAAATTTTATAGGAGGAGAAGACATGCAAAATTTTGAGGAGTTAGAAGAAGATATAAATAATCTTGGTGATGATTATCAAGAACCTTATTTGATGAGACAAGATTACGAAAAATCTTTAAATACAGAATATAGGTTTGAAAATGACGAGAATAGAAATATTATAGAGGATTCAACATATCAAGGAATCGCTAATAATATAATGGCTGAACTCTAACAGAAATACAATCTAAGGCCTAGAAACAAGAATATCACGACTGCCCCACCGAAGAAAATTTTTCCGAGAGGGGAAAAACATGAGGCAGCTTCAAAAGCTGCTAAAACATAGACTGTTAAAACCAAGACTGTTGACACACAGTCTACCAAGACAAAGCCAACAAAAACACCAATTATTAATACAAGAAAAGTGGAGGTTCCTGTGGATGAAACAAAAACATCACAAATTAATAAACCAGAAAAGAAGGAGATAGAAATCCAAACCAGAGAAGTTGATAAGACAACGAGAAATTTCAGTCTAGAAAGTGAAATAAATAAAATCAAAATCGCTATACCTCTGGTTGAACTAACAAAAAACCCAATATACAGAAAGCGAATTGCTAAAATGATTAATTTTTCATATAATAAAAGCCAGGCTGACGTTATAAATTTAGAAAATGATAAGCCTAATATAATTTTTGGTCCACATTTTGAAGGTGCCAGAGATACTGTCACCCCTTTCTATATTACACTAACTGGTGCACGATCACCTACTCCATAATTGCATGTTGGATTCTGGAGCTTATCACAATGTAATTCCCAAAGCCATTATGGATAGACTTGGTCTCGAAATCACTCGACCATATGGAGATTTGTATTCTTTTGATTCGAGAAAGGTTAAATGTATAGGTATGATAAAAGACTTAGTATTTAATCTCACACATATTACTGTAAAAAGCATTCTGATGGATGTGGTTGTTGTTGATATACCTCCAAAGTATGGCATGTTGTTATCTAGGTCTTGGGGTGCCAAACTTGGAGGATCCCTCCAACTCAACATGACATACGCCACAATCTCGATCTTCAGTGGACAATTCACTCGCTTGTACAGAGAAACAAGGTTGGTGTTTACAATAAGTGATCCGCTAAACCCAAATAACTACCCTGTTTATATTGTCGATAAGGATTTAGGAAATTGTATTTTATCCATTGATGATGATTTAAATAAATGTAAAGAAGAAAATTGTATAGAAAAAGAAAAAACAGAAAAGATAGATAAAGATGTATATAGTTATGGAGTTTGGAAAATGTATTTTGATGGTGCTTCATCTTATGAAGGAGCAGGAGCTAGAGTGTTGTTTGTGGCACCTGACGATGAGTTCATTATTCCTTTTTCTTATAGGTTACAGTGGGATATAGATTACACTAACAATGTATGTGAATATGAGGCCTTGGTCTTCGGATTAGAAGTTGCCAGGAAATTAAAGATTAAGAACTTAGAAGTCTATGGTGATGTTGAACTGATCATAAAAAAAATTAATCATCAATACCAGGCTAAGAAACCAAGGTTGAGATATTATAGGAATTGTTCTTGGGATCTAATCGAGAATTTTTTCTCATCGGTTAATGTTCATTACATCCCCAGAACTGAGAATCAAAGGGAAGATTCATTGGCTAAAGAAACCTCAATGTTTGTGCCTCCTACGGTTTTCAAGCTTAAATACCATATAGAGATGAGACATAGACCTTCCATATAGAATAATATTCAACATTGATAGGTTTTTGAGGATGATGAAAACATTAGGAAATTCTTAGAAGTGGTGGATTACTTTTTCTAAACACATATCGACCAAGAAAATCAGAATGATCCTGCTTGGATTATGCAGGAAGGGGAAGATCCTCAAGAATTTCAGAATAAGATTGCCAATCATCGTATGCTTGTTTTGAAAAATAATCAGTTCCCCAAAGGTATGATCCCCTTAGAGAGGTTATTTAATCATGATGACATTCCTTTGAAGTCCACTTTACAGCCTCAGCCAGAAGAAGTTGAAGATTGTGATATAGGCACCAAAGAAAATCCTAGGTTGGTAAAATTATCTAAGTACCTTCCTCTTGAAATAAAAATGAAATTATTGAGTTTCTTAGACAGTATAAAGATGTTTTTTATTGGTCCTATGATGAATTAAGAACTTATGAAACCACTATAATGGAACACAAAATTCCTCTGAAGCAAGGCGTCAAACCATTTAGGCAGAAGCTCAGACAGATTAATCCTATATTGCTGTCTGTGATAGAGAAAGAGGTAAAGAAACTTCTATGCCAAGATCATTGTCCCACTCAGATACTCTGATTGGATAGCTAATTTAGTTTCGGTAAGAAAAAAAATGGTGAAATTAGACTATGCGTAGATTTTATAAATTTAAACAGATCATCACTCAAAGAAAATTATCCATTGCCTAAAATGGATCACATTTTAGAGAAAGTAGTAGGAGCTAATAGAATGTATATGATTGATGGACTTTCAGGATACAATCAAATTGTAGTCCATGAGGATGATAAAGAGAAAACCACATTCACCACCCCATGGGGTACCTTTATGTATGATAAAATGCCTTTCGGTTTAATGAATGCAGGAGAAAATTTCCAACGAGCTATGGACATTGCCTTTGTTGGCGAAAGAGATAAGTTTGTTGTTATTTATATTGATGATCTAACTGTTTTTTCTAAATCTGATGTGGAACATCTAGTACACCTCAAGCAAACTTTCGAAAAATGTCGCAAATTTGGTTTGTCTCTGAATCCCAAAAAATCTCATTTTGCAATGCAAGAAGGTAAACTCTTGGGCCATATAGTGTCTAGGGATGGAATTAAAATTGACCCAGAAAGGATTGAAGCAATATATACTATTAATATGCCCAGGAATAGAAAAGAAATTCAGTCATTTTTAGGGAAAAAAATATTTTTGAGAAGATTCATTCTGAATTTCGCTGAAATCGTAAAATTGATTACAGATATACTTAAGAAGGACAGTGAGGTAAAGTGGACGAGAGAGGCTAAGCTGTCATTCGAACGTATTAAGAAGGTCATAGGTGAAGCACCGGTACTGGAAAGTCCTCATTATTTGAAATAATTTTTTATTTTTTCATTTGCTTCCGAGCATATTATTGCAGTCATATTGTTACAGAAGAATGATGAGGGTTTTGAGCAGCCAATTGCGTTCTTTAGTAAAAGTCTCAAAGGTGCTGAGCTAAAATATGGTATATTGGAAAAACAAGCTTACGCAATGGTGAAATCCCTCAAAGCTTTTAGAACCTATGTACTACATTCAAAGATTATTGCTTATGTACCCAATAGTTCTATTAAGGATATATTGGTTCAATCCGATAGTGATGGAAGGAGAGGAATATGGTTAGCCAAAATTCAGGAGTTCGACCTAGAAGTTAAATCGGCCAAACTTATTAAAGGATAGGGATTATCTAAATTGTTGGTTGAATCAAATCTAAAATCACTCAGAATAAATCATCTGCAGGAGTACGAAGTATTTTTAGAGATAGACGAACTTGATGTTACTGTGCTCGCAACTGAAATTTTAGAAAAAATATCTTCTTCATCTTGGTACAACGACATTGTTTCTTATCTACTGACCCTTCAATGCCCCAGTGACCTAATCCCATATAAATCCAGGACATTGAAGTTACACGCTGTAAAATATTATATTGTATATGGTCAATTATATTGGAAAGATCCCTTGGGTTTCTTACTAAGTTGTTTAGTAGAATCCGAAACATAAAAAGTTATAAATGAATTCCACGAAGGAGTGTGTGGAGGACATCACGCTTGGAGAGAAACGACTTATAAAATCTTAAGAGATGGATATTATTGGCTGAAATTATTCACTGATGTAAATACTAAAGTCAGAACTTGTAATCCTTGTCAGTTGTTCATAGGTAAGCAGAAAATTCTGGCATTACCTTTAGTTTCAGTTAAAACTGAAGCTCCATTTCAGTAATGGGGTCTTGATTTTATTGGATAAATTCATCCACACTCGAGTGATCAACATAAATGGATTCTTACCGCTATAGACTATTTTACTAAATGGGTGGAAGCTATTCGTATATGAAATGCGACAAATGCAGTAGTGTTGGCATAGGGGAAGACCTAGGGTTCAAAGCTACAACAACCCACCGAAAAAATCCTAACTAACCGCCCTTTAGGAAACACCTGTGAAGCAGATGAAGTCTCACCTGAGGTAGAGGTAGGGGTGGTTACAGGACTCAGATGTCTGCAACCTTAGCTGGGACACAGATATGTGATTGTAATACTTAGCAGAGCACTTAGCACAGACATTTCATCAATATTTAACTACTATCTACTCCGCAGATAAAACAGAGCATTGCATCATTCATTCAGATATGATGTATCTAAGCACTTACCATAGAGGGGTAGATTAGATCTAGCAGATTTAATCACTAAGCACATTCGCATAGGTCAGATCTAGTCATCCATATACATCATTAACACAAAGCATAAACAGATCTATCTATCTACATCAAAGAACTTAGCAAGTAAAGAAATAAACACATCAAGACATCACACAAAGCAGAGCAACACAACACATACGTGGTTCACCCCCACCCTAGGGATACATCCACCAACTCTTCTTCTTTATTATCTTTTTCAAGCTTCTTATAGACACATAGCATCAAAATCCTACTACATAGAAGATAGGAGATCTATGTGCACTACGCTAGATCCTCCTTCTTTGAGATAGGGTACAACACAAAAACTTCTTACAATTACTTGCACGTAGCTCTGCAAGTCTCACACAGTATGCACAGATCAAGTACTTAGCACTCAACACTCTTACAATCCCTTGATCACACAGATTGGATCTCTAGCACTTAGCACTACTTACCAAAACATAGATGCCCCTCCTTACATTGCATAGACATCTATTTATACTTTACAAAATAGGCCTAAACATGGGTGAACCCATGGGCTGACATCCCATACCCATTACATAATCCCAAAACCCAAAAATCCCTAAAAAGGGGATGAGATTCTGCGATATCTTCTTCGACTTTCACTTCCCCTTCGACAGCCTGTCGAAGTCCCAAAATAGGTCAAACATGACCAAGAATCCAGAAAAATTGGTCAAGGGAAAACAATCTCCCAACACTCACCTGTGACTCTTCCCGAGTCACTCAGATCTGGGTAGCTCTGCTTCAAAAGCCTCAAGCTTGGATCGAGCTGCTTGGACTTGTTGTTGTGCCACAACCTCCTGTTTAGCGAACTCCTAGATGACTTATTCATTGATAAGTCCCTCTAGGTGTTGTTCAGCTACAACGACGACATGTTCCAGTTCTGCTCTGCGACCTTCGACCTCTGTGAATAATTGGTAAGAATTATCTTGTACATGTTGGAGCCTTTGAAATACTTCCATAACTTTTCTCTGGATAGTGTGGATCTGCTATTGGGAAGTGCGTTTCTCTTGGGATTGGTTCATTCTTTCCACAACTGATAAGGGATTCAACTGCGCCTATATTGTCTCTACTTGATTCTTTGCTTCCTGGAGCTATGACTCTAGTGCCTGCAATTTTGGGTCCTTGGTGAGTTGCTCATATGTATGGGCATTGTTATCACTCAACTGTTTTCATTCCATGGAAAGGGCCTTTAGTCTCTCAACTACGCTCTGGGCAGTTGCTTATCTTTGGTCCCTCACATCCCGTGAGGTATCGAGCACTGTGCATAGCTCTAAGTATGCGATGCATTGTTGTAGCTGTTGGATAGCTTCTACGAGTTGTTCTACCTGCTGTGTGACTCAGTCCTCTGACTTTATTTCTAAGACTGTCACAGAGTGAAGTGCTCTGCTTACCGCTTCTTTCACTTTGAGTTTCTCTGCGATCAACTGTTCTTTTCCTTGCTGCATCTCTGATTTTTCTTCATCGAACTTTGCTTGGAGATCAATCTTTTCCTGCTCTGTAGCTTGACGTTGTTTTACAAGTACTCATTGTACTTGCTTCAAAGCCTGGGTGGCTTGTTCTATTTCCTCTTGTGCTCGTCGAAGGTGAGCTTCAGTTGCATCTGCTAGTCAGTGGAGTTGGGCTGGCTCATCTCCCAACTCTGGTTATCCCGATGGAAAAGGTGCAGTGGAGACAGCATGAATGGACTGAAGGGCCTGCTGTACCCCTCAAAGTTCGATTTCAATTCTATGATACATTTCCTCCTACTTCGCTCCCTTTTTCTCTACTATTTCCAGTGAAGCGTCGTTTAGAGATGCTATGATGAAATAAAAATCATCGGAGGTGAGGACAGTCTGCATCTTGGTCATGGTGGATTTCGATTTCTTCCAGGAAGAAGGTTTCGGGGGGGAAACCTTCCTCTTTTTTGAGGGGTCAACCTCGTCTTTGGGAGGTGTTACTTCGCCTGTCTTCTGTTCAGCTTCTACTTCATCATCACCCCCTCCATTAGGTGACACTGAAGCAGTCTTTCCTAAGGCACTGCTTAAATATTGGACCTCTTCAGTCTTCTTTGTTATGGGTATGTTCTATTCTTTATGAGTGTCCTCTGGGCTGTCCAAGTCAGATATCTGACACAGACCCCTTCCCCGAACCCTCAGGTCCAAGGTCTACACAAGATCATTCTAATCTACCCTTTGAGTCTAATTGACCCTTTACTTTTCCCTCAGGAATTACCCTTCACACTCGACAGTGTATCCACAGGTCCTTATGGGTTTGCCCACGTGGACAAACACATAGAACCAACCCAAATCTCCCGATCAAAAATATGATCACACCTTCGCCACTTCGGGATTTCGGGTTTCGCGACTTCACGACCTCTCCTTTCTAGTTTCTTGACTCTCCAACTGTCGAAACCTAAAATTTTGATTTGCCAAAATTCTTATGCGTTTTGCGATTTCGGGAATCTCGAAACAAAGAAATCCGATCCCTTATCTTTAGAAATGATGAAATGTTGAATTCCGACACGTTTAGAAAAATTTGGCCCCACAACGGACTTCTCACTTCATCGGGATTTTGTACTTCGTGATTTCGTGAATCCAAAGGAAAATCTCCCGACTTTCTAACCTCCAAACCCTGAAATAATCAATAGAGATTGACTCTGCCTTTTTGATGAGGACACGCCACCTGTCCACTCAACCACTTCCTATCTCTAATGTAGACTCCTGCCAATTGTCACTCTTTTGGGTTTTCGGGACTTCCGCTCTCAAAGTACTGCCTTCTCCGTTTCCCGACACCTGAAGTGTCGAAATGCCGAAATGTCAAAACCTGATAAGTCAGCCATAGTTGACTTCCACATAGATCATGTCACTTCATCTGGGTTTTTGACTTTGCAATTTCGGAAATCCGGATGCTAAGCTCCCAGCTCTTCGACCTTCAAAATCCTGAACTCCAAAACTATACCTTCTATAGGATCAACGGCTACAAGCCTCCTTCTAATTCAATGGCTAGCATGATTTTAGATTTTCCTCCTTGTTGAGTCTCGATCACTCGTCCTTAGGACTTTCAAAACCCCTAACTATGAAGTTCTAAAATGATCTGACGGCCTGAACAAATCTTGATCAACGGTCCATGTTGACTCTACCTTTCGAAGGTGGATCTGTCCGATGCTTAATTCCCCAGCAACTTCCCTAGATCCTATGGTCCTCACTATTTTGGGAGTTCTCCTCGGAGAATTCCAACCATTCAATCTCCTCCTCAAAGAACCTCTTCTCAAATCAAACCTACGATTCTCCTCTAGGATTAACCTCTACACAACTACTTGTGCTTCCTAATTTCTCTTGAATGATTCCAAGGCCCTAACCCTTATAAGCTTTCTTTGCAAACTCTAGGTCTTTAAGAATACTCCTGCACGCACTCCTTGCGGAAAATCCTTCAAATACTTATGAGTATTTGAATTCTCGACTCTGTGCACTTTCTCTGCAACAACAGTCCTTCAATTTCACTCCTTGGTTGATAAGTTCTGAGCTTTCAACCAGCCTGCACTCACCTTACACAACTTATGTGCTTGTCTTGCACTACATTTGAAATGAGAACAATGTTATCTCTCTTGAGATTTCAGAGATAAACTCTGAACCCTGTCAACGCACTCCTTGCAGGAACTCTTACTCAAGAAGAGAAATAATTGAAACTCATTCCCTTACTCTCTCAGACTTCAAAAACTTAACATGAAATCATACATACATAGCATAACAACAAATGCACAACAGAAAGAGTAAAACAATCATAAGCATAACATTCAACACGTATACACAGAAAGCATTGTAACACCATGAGTCTGAATCAAAGCTTCATATATTAATTTTAGAACTTCTGTACATGGGTTCTTCTATACAACTCTCTACTACATCTCTCCTCTTCTCTATGCTAATGTTCTTGATGATATAATTCTCTCTAATTGATACAATGATACAAACGTGAGGGTGTCTATAGTCGTTATCCCTTCTGTGCTCTAAAGATGTCTAATCTAGAATTTAAATCTACCTACTTTCATTAACTATTGCATAAATGCCTTAAATGTTTTACAGATGAGAGAAATCGCTCATGATCTTTTTACAATATATGAATACGTTTCCATTTAACCATTACATTTAATGTTTTCAAAAATATCTCAAAACGTGAGAAAATGCGTGTTGCGCTTTCCAGCTGTCTTCCACCTCCACGCTCGCTTGTTGTTGGTGATGCTCCTGCATCATACTCCCTTTCTTGCAAATTTTCATGGACTCTTGTTCATGAGCTCTTGCATTGTTTGTCCATGCTTCTGAATCTCTCCTTCATTTTCCCAGCTGGCATCTTCAACTGGATGTCCCTTCCACTTGACCAAGTATTCAAAATACTCTTTCCTCTTGGTCTTTTTGTTGACTCTCTTGTCAAGTATACTTTCCATCTGTGGCTTTTTAGCTATAGGAATTTTTTTAGTCCATTGAAACTTTGTCTATCCATCCTCTACTCCTACTTCTTTAGCTTTGTAAGGGTACAAATCCAAGATGTTGAATATCGGTGAAATTCTGACCCCATCGGGTAATTCGATCTCATATGCGTTTGCCCCAAATTTCTTCAAGACCCTACATGGTACAATCTTCTTCATCTTTAGTTTGTTATATGTTCCCCTTGGGAACCTTTCCTTTCTTAGATGTGCAAGAATCAGATCTCCAACTTCAAACTGAATTTCTCGCCTGTGTTGATCTTCTCTACGTTTATACTCTTGACTTGAATTCTGCAATCGCCGCTTCACTTGGCTGTGAAGTTCTTTCATTGCCTCTGCAAAATCCTCTCTACTAGCACTTATGAATTCATTTTGTTCTAAATCTTTCAATTCAGAAACATCCCTTGGCTGCATTCCATACACAATTTGGAATGGAATCTGTCATGTGCTTCTGTTGATTGAATCATTATAAGCAAATTCCTCCTGTGGAAGAATGTGATCCCACTGACTATGGTGTTCATTCACTAGGATCCTTAGAAAATCTCCCAAGCTCCTATTTACAACTTCTGTTTGCCCATCTATCTGAAGATGATAAGTTGAGCTAAATGACAAAATTGTCCCCAGCTTCTTCCATAAGGTCCTCCAGAAATGTCCCATGAACTTGGTGTCTCGATCTGAGACAATAATCTTTGGTAAGTTGTGAACTCTGACAACTTCTTTGAAAAATAGGTTCACAATATGAGTTGCGTCGTTGCTTTTCTAGCATGGTATAAAATGTGCCATCTTTGAAAATATATCGACTACCACAAAGATTGAATCGCAACCTCTTTGTGTCCTTGGCATCCCTAATACAAAATCCATGCTCACTACATCCCACGGCCTCTCTGGTATGGGTAATGGATGGTATAACCCTGTGTTCTGCCTCCTTCCTTTTGTGTGCTGACAAATTCTACATCTGTCCACAAATATTTTTACATCTTTCCTCATCCCTAGCCAAAAATATGAGCCATTCAACTTTGAGAATGTCTTATCATGACCGAAATGTTCGACCAATCCTCCATTGTGTTTTTCTTTCAACAGATTCTCCCTCATGGATCATTTTGGAATACATAATTGATTACCTTTGAATAATAATCCATCTTGGATCATATATTCAGTCCATTGACTTATGTCCCTGAGAATCGGATTCTCATACACCTCATATGCCTCTTTGAAATCTGGGTTGTCCATGTACATTTCTTTGAGATTATCAAACCCCAAAGTTTTGACTCTAAATTCTTGCATAAGAAAACATTTCCTGCTCAAAGAATCAACAAATTTGTTAGCAGTTCCAGAAGTATGTTTAATCACAAAAGTAAAGTTATGTAGGTATTCAACCCATTTGACATGTCTTTGGTTCATCTTGTCCTACTGAGTCACGAATTGTAAGGCTTGATTGCCACTATACAAAACAAACTCCTTAGGAACCAAATAATGTCTCCACTTCTTCAACGCTTGTATGACTGCATAAAATTCTTTGTCATATGTGGAGCACTTAAGCTTCTCTTCATTCAGTTTTTCATTGAAGTACGTGATCGACCTGTCGTCTTGGCTCAAGACCACTCCAATTGCAAACCCACTTGCGTCACATTTGACCTGAAATGTCTTACTGAAATCTGGCAACACTAGAATTGGTTGTTCAGTAATATTCCTCTTCAGTAAGTTGAAACTTTAATCTACTTCTTATGTCCAGTGAAAATATTTATGTCTTTTCTTCACCATGTCCATCATCGGTGCACTAATTCCATTGAAATTTCTGATAAATTTCCTGTAGAAACTAGCCAATCCATGGAAGCTTCTAACTTCAAATATACTCTTCGGCGATGGCCAATTTTTAATGGCATCCACCTTCTCCGGATCCATTTTCAGCTCGTTTGCAGAGATAACAAAGCCCAAATAAATGAGTTATTTCCTCACGAATGATGATTTCTTCATAATTATCAACAATTTCTCTTGCTGTAATCTCTTCATCACTGCAGCTAAATGCTTTAAATGCTCTGCTTCTGTCTTGCTGAAAATTAATATATCGTCAAGATATACAATAAAAAAATTTCCTATGAAATCCTTCAGGACTTCATTCATCAATCTCATGAAAGTACTAGGTGCATTTGTTAAGCCAAATGGCATAACGAGACATTCATACAACCCTTCATTTGTCTTGAATGTTGTCTTCCACTCATCACCTTCTCTCATTTGGATTTGATGATATCTGCTTTTCAAATCAATCTTTGAAAAGAATCTTGCTCCACTCAAGCAATCCATCAAATCATCCATCCTTGGAAATGGAAATATATATCTAATGGTAATCTTGTTGATTTCCCTAGAGTCTTTGCACATCCTCCAGCCTCCATCTTTCTTTGGGCTGAGTACCGTCGAAACAACACATGGAATCAAGCTCTCTCTAACCAACCCTTTGTCCATCAATTCCTGGACTTGTCTCTTGACCTCTTCATTCTCCTGTGGCATCAATCTGTACACTGCTTTGTTTGGTAAACTAGCTCCAGGTATAAGATCAATGTGATGACTTATACTTCTGATAGGTGGAAACGAACGAGGTAGTTCGTCCACTACTATATTAGCGAAATCTTCCAGTAGTTGTTGGATTTCTTTGGGTAAATCATCCACTCTTGTATTGGTTAAAACAATTCTAGGATTTCTGACCATAATGAATTGTGTATCTTCCTTCTTCTTAACCTCTTTAAGAAGTTCCTTCCCACTCATGAGAAGTATAGTGTTGCTTACCTCTGGTTTCACTTCTTTATCCTTAATCGGCAACAACATGTGAGTTCTCCCATTCTTCTCCATGGTGTATGTGTTCTTTCTCCCATCATGAACCACATTTTTGTCATATTTCCATGGTCTACCCAGCAATAGATGACAAACATCCATGGGAATAACATCACATAGTATTTCATCTTTATATCCTCCTATTTTAAATTCAACTAAACATTGTTTAGTGACATTTACCTGATGTCCTTTTTGTAACCACAAAACTATGTATGGACTTGGATGTTCAATAGTCTCCAGCTCTAGATTTTCTACCATCTCTGTAGAAACGAGATTGTCTATGCTACCACTGTCCACGATTACCTTGCATACCCTGTCTTTGGTCTTGCAAGCAGTTCGAAACAGACTGTTCCTTTGGACTGGGTTCTCTGCCTCTTTCTATGGTTTCAAGAGAACTTTTCTCATCATCAAGGATCTTCTGCCCTTAGCATCTTCTGCCTCAACATTCCATCCTTGTGCTTCGGCAATGTGAGTCTCACCACCATCTTTCCTTTTATCTGGGCATTCATAGGATTTATGTCCATTTTTTCCACAGGTAAAGCATTTTATTTCTCCACCTCTGCCTCTTCCTCTTCCTCTGGTACGAGAAAAGGTATTCCTATCAACATACTGTCCTCTCTATGAGCTTCCTCCTCTTTCATGCTGAGTGTGAGGTTTCTTCCCCTCTTCTTGAGGTCTCTGAGTTCTATCTTGGGCAACTGCTTTGCCTCTAGATTGACTTCTACCTTGGCCTCTTTGACCTTGCTTCCGGCTCAACTTCTCTTCATCTTTCAGAGCCATCTGATAAGCATATTCTACAGTCCGAATGACCATCATGCTCATCTCATCTTGGGTGTCATACCTTAGACCATTCATATATCTGACAACCTTTTCATCATCACTTTCCCTGTGACCTGCTCTGATGTTTAGCTTGTAGAACTCTTCAGTGTATTCTTTCACTGACATCTGTTTCTGTCTCAAATTTTGCATTCTCTGAAACAGAGTGATTTGATAATCCTTGGGTATGAATTTTTCTTTCATCTTTGCAACCATTCTATCCCAACTCTTGATTTTCTTCTTGCCTTTGCAACGTCTGTTAGCTTGCAGTTCATCCCACCATAATGTTGCATGCCCTTTAAGTCTTGTGATAGCATGTTTGACTTTCCTGTCTTCCTTGACATCTTCATAGTCAAAATAATTATCTAGAGCTCTAATCCAATCTAGAAGCTCTTCAACATCTAGGTTTCCCTCATACATGGGAATCTCCATTTTTGCCCTGGCACTTATCCTTGCAACAGCCCTAAATAGGCGTTCGTCTACAACATCTTCAACTGTGACTTCTTCTCCATGTCCAGCTTCATCTTCATTGTCAGCCTCACTGATATCCCCAAAATTGACTGTGCGCCTCTGTGTTGTCTCCATAGCATCAAGCCTGGCACATAGTTCGTGCATTTCCCTTTCCACTGCTGGATCAGGCATTGGTCTATCTCTCCTTCTCGGCAGCATGGCTGAGAAATGTTCTTCCTTTCTCTGTTAGAGAAAGCAAAGACTCTTTCTGAGCTCTGATACCAAACTTGACATAGACCCCTTGTTTGCACCCTTTGCGTCATGTTGTGAGCAAATAAGAGGTGCTTACATGCCCAGTTGGGTCTTGCTGAGCATGACAGCTGTAGAGGAAAGAGTTAGAGAAAACAAAACAAAACTATAAGCAAGAATTCAACTAAAATAAACTAAAACTATGAGCATAT
>ML796892.1:0-14455 GCA_009831015.1 Picea engelmannii
TCCCTAGTTGGGTAGACCTTGACCCATGTCCAAAGAGAGAGGTGGTGGAATTAGATTCCAAGTTTTCGAAGAAGGTATTGACGATATCAACGTCATCCCCTAGTTCATTTTGTTGGAATGCTTGTAACAACATTCCCTCCATGGCTTGGTTATCCCATTATAAATCATCCATACTAACCTCTGTATCATTGCCTTCATTCCCAACACGTGAAGAACTAGTGTTACTGTAGAGGTTTTGAATTGATGACTCAAAATGTAGTGAGAATTGAATAGATGGTTGATTCAACCATGATCAATATGTTTTCTCTCCAAATTGTGCTCGTTTAATAGCAAGCTCGCGACTTGACTTCGTAGTGGGCTGCAATGATAGATGGTAGATAGGTTGCTCATTGCCAAAATCTTGATTGTAAAAATATTGAATATTACATCGATAATATTAGTAACATAATGCATTTACTATGTTCAAACATTATACCAAACATTTACTAGAAGCATGTAAATTTTTTCCCAATAATAAACATGCAACCAACCACTTTATAAAAGAAATGTTGAATTAAGAAATACATTTACATTAGTTCCATTGAAAATACAAAAATACAATTACTTAATCAAAATTTTCTTACGCCCCAAGGGGTGTCTGCATAAAAGAGATCCAATTCACAGTGTAATACCGTTGACCCAGGATGGTTGTTGGAAGATGGCATGTTATAAATGGTACAATAAAGAAGTTGTCCATTTTCATCCAACATATGCTTGTGGTATCTTTATCCTAATAAGAGCTTGCAGAAATTTGGGACTACTAGAATATCTTGCACATTTGAACTCGATCCTGAATCATGATCTTGAATCATCATCCTGCAAAATTCAATGTACAATTCTTCAACTACACGTGCATACATAACATAAATTCAATGAGATAAATAAATTATAAATAAAATCTAGACTTACTACAACCGGTGGGGGAGAACTTGAAGGATTTGCATCGATATGGAATGAGCTAGAATCTGAAGAATTGGCCATTTGATATTATAATTCCTTGTTTACTGCATTTGAGGAAAATCCGCCATCTTGGGTAGCATAGAACAATCTACCTTCAAACATAATTTTGAATAACTTTTATAAGTTAATGTTGCATTTAATTATATAAGGATGCCCTGATGTGTTGTTATAAAACAAACACACTAGTGCTTTAAGTTGTGAGAAGCACCAAATATGGACCTCCATTATTGCCTCCGCAAAATTAAAATGTGGATGTTTGCATTTGCATTTTGCAAATTAAATTGTTTGTCGGTGCGTCATTAGTTATGTTACACTGCACTAGTGCGACACGAACTCTATAGTGCATCGGATGATGCAAGTTATAAAAATAATGTGTGTTCTTACTATCAATGCATTGAAATTTACTACGAAAAAACGTGTCAGTGTGTTATAGATACACATTGCATTGATGCACTACTCATTGTATAGTGCACCGAAAAAGTAAGTTACAAAAAAAAATAGCGTGCGCGTGTTTATGTTAGGAAATAGACATCCACACTAAACCAACCAAGAAAGAGAAGACATATTTAAACAAAAAAATAAATGACAAACACAATACACAAAGATTTTACCCTGGAAACCCAAACGGGAAAACCATCATTCCTTGAGCATATTGATCTCTTGTTGTCTTATTCATTCATAATAAAGAGTTACATGACTAACCTTTGTCTCAACCTAAAACACAAGAAAAATCATACTCTCTTGCATTCAACAAGAACAACCCTACAACCAATTAGGCTTACATCTACATGACCGACAACCTCTAAATTTTGATCTAATGATTAGCTTTTATAGTATCACATCACACCATATTTATAGGCTTTACAACATGAAAAACCCTAAATCATGGTGATCAAAAATGGTTTCAAATCCATGCATATAATTTGTTGCAAATCCCACGAATCATGAGATTAGGTTACAATCGACTTCAGTCAGTTTATCAATTAGTCTTCAGTTGGTTGCCACTCGACCCATTGAAAACCTCTTATCGGTTGACCTTTCAACTTGTCATCAGTCACTTCGACTTATACTTTTTTGTTCAATCACTTTGACCTCAAATTAACCATCGACTCGACTTTACTTCACAAATTGACTTCTCTCCTAGTTGATCCACCTCGACTAGACAATCAAATGATTGTTCTATCACTGCAAAGAATATAACAACCTAACAGTTTTCCACTTGTTGGCTTCTTTTCTTATGCAGGAGAACATGAAGATATGTTCATTGGCCCAGGGCAGCAATGCCCATTGCCTCTGTACACCAAGAGAACTTCACAACACTAACATAATTGGTCAAAGAGTATGCTATGTTTTCCAAAGTGTACACCTTCTCCAACAACACCTTCTTTATTTCCACCATGTCTCTCACAAAATGGTATTGTACATCAATATGCTTCATCCTAGAATGGTACACTGAGTTCTTTTCCATAAATATTGCGCTTTGACTGTCACAATTTATCTTCATAGCTCTCTGCTCAAACTTGATCCCTTAACATAGTCGATGAAACCATACTACTTGACCAGTAAACTGTCATGGATATTCCACTGGAACAATTCATCACAACAGATCTAATAAAATATTGAAATATTTACTATTAAGGTTAATTTCCTTTAGATCTACAGAATATTTAGTTACTAATAAAGTAGACAAAACAAAGAAAAAATAGAGAACAGTAAAACACAATCACACCATCCACAAATAAACACAATATATGACCTAGGAAACCCAACATAGGAGAAAACCCAACTAGAAGGTGAGGTTTCTTCGCTATCTTTTCTCTGGTAAAGAAATTATGCAAGTACAAAGAAAGAGGCACTCTCTATGGATTTTACTTTGACCTGTGCCATGTATGGTTGCTACAGAATCTCTCCTCCTCTGTTATGCTCATAGAATACCACTCTCATATGTTTTTCTTAGCTATGTAACCCCTTCTCCTCTTAGTGGTCCAGTATTCAACATAGCCCGATAGCCATCTAGGGATAGGTTTTTGACTTCCTCAACCTTCAATTGTGATAATGTTTTGGACCTTCTAGAATGTTCTTAGAAAATCCACTACATGGCTAGCTCCACATGTCTAAGTAATGGAGGCTGACGTGGAATCCACTCAAACCATGGTCATCAATATGGTAGGTCAACTTGTGGGATGCATAAGATTATCATACAAACTATGATTGAGCACGAATGATCTTCGTCAAGTCATTTGATGCCTCAAAATGGCTTCAGAAGATTTCTAACTATTTTTTGGATTCAAATTTGGACCAACCACCGAAACAGACCTACAAGTTGATTCCGCCATTTTTTCCACCCAAAAAGTAGTGAGATAGATGACAAATAATATAATGATCCAATCTGGATCATACCTCCCCATTTAGGGAGGCTTTTTGTCCCCAAAATATTTACTGAATGAAGTGAGGAAATTTTTCCTCTACCTTCTCCCTGGAGTACCATTTTTCTTTTCTTGGAAGTTGTCATTTCAACCCAATCTGCCAAAGGTCATACTACCTCTGTCTTGTAGTTCTGGACCGCTTCTACAAAATTGTGTCTTCTTCCAACTCTGCCTGAGCATCTGGTACTAAATCCTTTATGGAAGGTAGGACCGACTAGTCCTCTCGATCCATTATGGAGGGATCATAGTGTTTGAGATTCTCCACATTCATTAATGAGTAAATGCACATGTATGGGGGTATATTGAGTCTGGATGCATTATCTCCCACCTTTTCTAATACCTCAAAAGGACCATATCACAGAGCCTTGATCTTCTTAGTAGGACCATGTAGTCTTTCCTTATTCAACTATAACCATACTTTGTCTCCCACTTTAAATGTTTTCTTTGTTCGGTGTTGGTCATGTCTATCCTTTTAATTTTTCCATGACTTCTTTAGTGTGTCCTATACTTACAAAGGGCTCTGCCTGATATTCTCAAAATATATATATACCTTTAATGCATCTCTTGTGAGGTCATGCCTCACTCCTCCTTGTTTTCCATATACAACATCTAAGGGTGAAGGTGAAAAATATCCAAAGCAAGTTTCAAAAGGGAACTTACCAGTAGAAGTGTGGACTAATCTGTTATAAGAGTGTTGTATATAGATCAAATTTTCATCCCAGGTCTTCAGATGCTTATGATTATAACCCCTCAAAAGCTACACCAAAGTCTTGTTGACTACTTATGTCTTCCCATCTGTCTGTGGATGGAATGCTGTATACCTTTGCAACTTAGTTTCCATCTTCTCCCACAACGTAGTCCAAAATGCACTGAGAAATCATGCATCCCTATCTGAGATAATGCTCCTTAGTATCCCAAAGTGCACCCAGAATTGTTCAAATAACTTGTTTGTTGCTTCTTGTCTAGTGATGGTGTTTTTACAAGGCATAGGAATGAATATTTTGTTGAACCTGTCAACTACCACAAATAGATAGTCATGTCCCTTCCTTGTTGTTGGTAAACCTCCCACAAAATCCATGGAAATAATTTCCCAAGGTTGAGTGGGTATAGGTAAGGGATGGCATAGACCTTGCTTCTTGTTGTTAGGCTTGTTCGTACAAAAAAGTATACATCCTCTAATATACCGTATTACATCTTTTTGCATTCTGGGCCAATACACATAGCTCTGTAAGTTGGCAATTGTCTTCCCAACACCAAAATGTCCTACAAGCTTGGAGGTGTGAGCTGCTCTGATAAGTTGTAATCATTCATCTTTGGGAACACAAAGCTTGTCGAGCTTGTAGAGTAAACCATTCTGGAAATGATAGTTAGCCTTTCCATCACCTTCTTGTATATGAATTTGGCCTTGTAGTTGTTGAAAAACCTCCTTGAAGTTCTCATATTTTGTGTATGCATCTTCGTATGCATCATGGGTAAAAGGATCCATGTGCATTAGAGTTCCCAAAGCTATAATCTTAGATGTGTGTGGCCATGAAATCATTAATGTCAACTTATTTGTGCTACCCTTCTTATACTCTATGACCAAATGAAATTGTTGTAAAAACCCCATCCACTTGTTATGTCTAGTTTGTTGTAGCTTACTGTGGGCTTACAAATAATGTAGTGGCTGGTGATTTGTGTGGATGATGGTCTCCTTTCCCATTAGATAGTGTTTTCACTTTTTGACAGCTTGTACCAAGGCATAGAGATCCTTGTTGTAGGTTGATCCAGGTGTCTATTGGTGGACACCCACCTTTTCTGACTGGCTCAAAAAAAATTTCTAGCAATTTTGGCAATTTACTATTTTTAGCAGTTTTTAACTTCTGGGGCCATTTTGAGGGCCCAAATGAAGGTTTTTCGAGATCAAGGTTCTCAATGATATTAAAAGGCAAGATTGATCCCCAAAAACAAATCTCCTCGACAATACCTTTCCAACGAGCTATCACACGCCTAAAACGAAGATCGTATGCAAAAGTTACGACCTCGGGAAGTTGGTGTACTCACTTACCCAAACGGGGCCCACATGACTTTTGGCGCTTCATCTCCTAGGGTTAGGTTTTCAGATGTCTAGGTTTTTTGGCATTCTAGTTTATTGTAAAAATTCCTTGGGAGCCTCATTGTAACCATATTCTTGCAAATGAGCACAGTCGTCACATCTCTTCTCAGAGATAAGTCGCCATCATTCCAACAAGCTTGTTTTCCGCTGCATTTTACAGTTTTAGCTTATTTCCTTATTGAATAGAAAACCAGTTTTACTGTATCTCTGTTATTTTGTGTTAAGCATCTTTTAATAATCTGTATTCATTTCATTCTGATCATAAAATCTGGATCAGTGGTATCAGAGCGGTCTGCTCCTTGTCGTCTTAATGCATGTCCCCAACGAGGTCGGGGTACAAAGAATTGGGTCTCGAGCTTGTTTCTCTTGAGGAAAAAAGCTCTCACATGCCCAAACGACCTCTCATGGTAGGAGAAAATAAAGATGATAGGACAAGAGATCCTTTCAAAATGTTACTTGAGGAATCCCTCACACAACAAAGGAACGCGATGATGGATAGTTTCGCGCAAATCCTTCGGTGGCTACCAACAAGCGACACATCTTCTTCGAGCGGAGGCGTCGCCCCCTTCAAGGTACAAATCAACTTCGATATTCCTATATTTGAAGGTCAGATAGATGTGGATGTTGTAGACAATTGGTTGAATCTACTAGAAGGGTATTTTTCTGTCCATAACTTTTCAAATAGAGAAAAAATTACTTTTGCGCTCCTCAAAGCCGTTCCCCATGTCAAAGATTGGTGGGAAACTTTCTGTGAGCAAAAGGAAATAGAGGAACCCTCATTATTTACAGTCATGACCACCTGGGAATCCTTCAGAGATGCTATTAAGGAACAATACTACCCTGTCGGAAGCTATGACGACTTGTATACCAAATGGACCACACTGTGGCAAGAAAGAGATCAAGCAGTGCCAGATTTCACAAATATCTTCCATACCCTGCACACCAAGTTGGGTATCAAAGATTTAGAGTGACATATGGTGCTCAAGTACTACGGTGATCTTCATAGATACATCCAGACCGAAATGGAATTTATGGACATCTTATCCTTGGGCGCGGCCTATCGATATGCCATCAAAATCGAGCAAAAGCTCAAACAAAAGACGCGACAATTTGGGACTGGGAACCCCTTGCAGCAAAAGCTAGGAAAGGGTGGCCCCAACCTATAGAACAAAGGATAGAGAAAAGATGGACAGTATCAAGACAACCAGTCCAAGCCGCAAGCAAAGAAGGACAATGGAAAGATAAATAAGGATACTGGGAAGTGGTGCAAATTCCATAAGAACCCTTGGCATAACACTGTTGATTCTCACTCAAAGCAGTCGCTGGCGGCTGAAGTGAAAGCCTCTGAATCATATGCGGGTTCTGACTCTGAGTCAGAACCAGAAAGGGGAATATGAATCATTGACATGGAGCAGAGTGTCACTATTTCTACCACCAAGCTCCAGCCTAATGAACCAGATGAGCCAAAAGAAGGCGAGCGCCTTTTCCATTCATAAATGTGGGTAAAAGGAACCCCACTGCACTTCATCATTAATCACAGTAGCCAAACAAACCTCATCTCAGCAGAGGTCGTCAATCGGTTAGACCTGCCGACAATGCCACACCCGCAACCTTACACCATTAGATGGCTTCGCCAAGGAAGTGATCTTCGCGTCAGCCAACAATGTCGATTGTTGTATGACATCAAGCCCTTCAAAGAAGAGGTATTATGTGATGTTTCCCCACTCGATGTCTGTGATATTCTCTCGGGCCAACCATATATGTTGAAGTGCCATGCTATTTATGAGTCTCGACCCCTCAGTGTCATTGTTTCTCTTGGAGGTCATCTCTACAGAATACTAGAGGTAGTCCCAACTACTATTCCACCTAAAATGTGTCGCAAGGTAGTATCTCATACTACAAAATTTATCTTCTTCATAATCTGTTCAAAAGGAGAACAGAAGGACACTGCAACCACTACAGCCTCGCCCCAAGCACCTTATATCAAACAGAAGCAAGTCGACAAGGTTGCAGCAAAGCACAAAGATTCCTTCTGCACATCATCCTCTCATGTAGCCTGACTTTATGAATGGCCTCAAACTCAACAGCTTCGTGACAAACTTCCACAAACTGAGCAACGCGACGTCTCCAGTAAGGCAAGCAGCGCACCAAGATGCAGATTCAACAAACGCTTTTCCCTCTCCCTGGGGAACTTAATGCAATGGATACCATTGCTTCCTAAGGAGGGAGGATTGATCCAGGTGGTAATTGGTGGCCACCCACCTTTTTCGACTAGCTCAAAATAGTTTTCTGGCAATTTTGGCAATTTGCTATTTTTAGCAGTTTTTAACTTCCGGGGCCATTTTGAGGGCCCAAATGAAGGTTTTTAGAGATTGATATTCTCAATGATATAAAATTACATGATTGAGCCTCAAAAATGAATATCCTCGACAATACCTTTCCAACGATCTATCACACGCCTAAAACAGAGATCGTATGCAAAAGTTACGACCCCGGGAAGTTGATGCACTCACTTACCCAAACGAGGCCCACACGACTTTTGGCCCTTCATCTCCTAGGGTTAGGTTTTTGGATGTCTAGGGTTTTTGACATTCCTGTTTATTGTAAAAAGGCCTTGGCAGCCTCATTGTAACCATCTTCTTGTGAATGAGCGCATCCGTCAAATCTCTTCTCAGAGATAAGCCGCCACCATTCTAGCAAGCTTGTTTTCCGCTGCATTTTACAGTTCCAGCTTATTTCCTTATTGAATAGAAAACCAATTTTACAGTATCTCTATTATTCTATGTTAAGCATATTTTAATAATCAGTATTCATTTCGTTATGCTCATAAAATCCAGATCAGTGGTATCAGAGTGGTATGCTCCTTATTGTCTTAATGCATGTCCCCAACGAGGTCGGGGTACAAAGAATTGGATCTCAAGCTTGTTTCTCTTGAGGAAAAATGCTCTCGCACGCCCAAATGACCTCTCATGGAAGGAAAAAATAAATATGATAGGACAGGATATTCTTTCAAAATGTTGCTTGAGGAATCCCTCATGCAACATAGGAACAAGATGATGGATAGTTTCGCGCAAATCCTTCGGCGGCTACCAACAAGCGACGCATCTTCCTCGAGCGGAGGCGCCGCCCCCTTCAAGGTACAAATTAACTTCGATATTCCTATATTTGAAGGTCAGATAGACGCAGATGCTGTAGACAAGTGGTTGAATCTACTAGAAGGGTATTTTTCTATCCATAACTTTTCAAATAGAGAAAAAATTACTTTTGCGCTCCTCAAAGCCGTTCCCCATGTCAGAGATTGGTGGGAAAATTTCTGTGAGCAAAAGGAAATAGAGGAACCCTCATTATTTATAGTCACGACCACCTAGGAATCCTTCAGGGATGCTATTAAGGAACAATACTACCCTATCGGAAGCTATGACGACTTGTATACCAAATGGACCACATGGCGGCAAGAAAGAGACCAAGTAGTGCCAGATTTCACAAATATCTTCCATACCCTGTGCACCGAGCTGGGTATCAAAGATTCAGAGCAACATTTGGTGCTCAAGTACTGTGGTGCTCTACATAGATACATCCAAACTGAAATGGAATTTATGGACATCTCGTCCTTGGGCAGGACTTATCGATATTCCATCAAAATAGAGTAGAAGCTCAAACAAAAGACGCGACAATTTGAGCCTGGGAACCCCTCGCAGCAAAATCCAGGAAAGGGCGGCCCCAACCTATAGAACAAAGGAGAAAGAAAATATGGACAGTATCAAGACAACCAGTCCAAGCCGCAAGCAAAGAAGGACACCAGAAAGACAAAGAAGGATACCGGGAAGTGGTGCGACTTCCATAAGAATCCTTGGCATAACATTGTTGATTGTCACTCAAAGCAGTCGTTGGTGGCTGAAGTGAAAGCCTCTGAATCAGATGTGGGTTTTGACTCTGAGTCAGAACTAAAAAGGGGAAGATGGATCATTGACATGGAGCTGAGTGCCACCGTTGCTACCACCAAGCTCCAGCCTAATGAACCAGATGAGCCAGAAGAATGCGATTTCCTTTTCCATTCACAGACGTGGGTAAAAGGCACCCCACTACACTTCATCGTTGATAGCGGTAGCTAGAAGAACCTCATCTCAGCAGAGGTCGTCAAGCGGTTGGACCTGTCGACAACGCCACTCCCGCAACCCTACACCATTGGATGGCTCCGCCAAGGAAGCAATCTTCGATGAGCCAACAGTGTCAACTGTCGTACGAAATCAAGCCCTTCAAAGATGAGGTATTATGTGATGTTGCCCCACTGGATGTCTCTGATGTTCTCTTGGGCCAACCATATATGTGGAAGTGCCATGCTGTTTATGAGTCTCAACCCCGCAGTGTCATTGTTTCTCTGGGGGGTCATCTCTACAGAATATTAGAGGTAGTTCCAACTATTGTTCCAGTTAAAAAGTGTCGCAAGGTAATATCTCATACTACAAAATTTAGCTTCTTCACAATCTGTTCAAAAGGAGAACAGAGGGACACTGCAACCACTACAGCCTCACCCCAAGCACCTTCTATCAAACAAAAGAAAGTCGACAAGGTTGCAGCAAAATGCAAAGATTCCTTCTGCACATCATCCTCTCATGTAGCCCAACTTTTTGAATGGCCTCAGCCTCAACAGGTTCGTGACAAACTTCCACAAACTAAGCAGCGCGACGTCTCCAGCAAGGCAAGCAGCTCACCAAGATGCAGATTCAGCAAACGCTTTTCCCTCTCCCACGGGAACTCAACGCAATGGAGACCATTGCTTCCTAAGGAGGTAGGATTGATCCAGGTGGCTATTGGTGGCCACCTACCTTTTCCGATTGGCTCAAAACAGTTGTATGGCAATTTTGGCAATTTACTATTTTTAGCAGTTTTTAACTTCTGGAGCCATTTTGAGGGCCCAGATGAAGGTTTTTCGAGATTGAGGTTCTCAATGAAATATAAAGGCATTATTGAACCCCAAAAATGAATCTCCTCTACAATACCTTTCCAACGAGCTATCACACGCCTAAAACAGAGATCATATGCAAAAGTTACGACCTCGGGAAGTTGATGTACTCACTTACCCAAACGAGGCCCACATGACTTTTGGCGCTTCATCTCCTAGAGTTAGGTTTTCGGATGTCTAAGATTTTTGGCATTCCTATTTATTGTAAAAATGACTTGGGAGCCTCATTTTAACCATCTTTTTGTGAATGAGTGCATCCGTCACATCTCTTCTCAAAGATAAGCCACCACCATTCCAACAAGCTTGTTTTCCACTGCATTTTACAGTTTCAGCTTATTTCCTTATTGAATAGAAAACGAGTTTTACTGTATCTCTGTTATTCTGTGTAAAGAAACTTTTAATAATCTCTATTCATTTCGTTCTGCTCATAAAATCTGGATTAGTGGTATCAGAGCGGTCTGCTCCTTGTCGTCGTAATGCTTGTCCCCAACGAGGTCAAGGTACAAAGAATTGGGTCTCGAGCTTGTTTCTCTTGAGGACAAAAGCTCTCACACGCCCAAACAACCTCTCATGGTAGGAGAAAATAAAGATGATGGGACAGGAGATCCTTTCAAAATGTTGCTTGAGGAAGCCCTCACGCAATAGAGGAACAAGATGATGGATAGTTTCGCGCAAATCCTTCGGCGGCTACCTACAAGCGACGCATATTCCTTGAGCGAAGGCGCCGCCCCCTTCAAGGTACAAATCAACTTCGATGTTTCTATATTTTAAAGTCAAATAGACACGGATGCTGTAGACAAGTGGTTGAATCTACTAGATGGGTATTTTTCTGTCCATAACTTTTCAAATAGAGGAAAATTTACTTTTGCACTCCTCAAAGCCATTCCCCATGTCAAAGATTGGTGGGAAACTTTCTGTGAGCAAAAGGAAACAGAGGAACCCTCATTATTTACAGTCACGGCCACCTAGGAATCCTTCAGGGATGCTATTAAGGAACAATACAACCCTGTCGGAAACTATGATGACTTGTATAGCAAATGAACCACACTGCGACAAGAAAGAGACCAAGCAATGCCAGATTTCAAAAATATCTTCCATACCCCGTGCACCAATATGGGTATCAAAGATTCAAAGCGATATTTGGTTCTCAAGTACCGCGGTGCTCTGCATAGAGACATCCAGGCTGAAATGGAGTTTATGGACATCTCGTCCTTGGGTGCGGCCTATCTATATGCGGTCAAAATCGAGCAGAAGCTCAAACAAAAGATGTGACAATTTGGGACTGGGAACCCCTCACAGCAAAAGCCAGGAAAGGGTGGCCCCAACCTATATAAAAAAGGACAGAGAAAATATGGACAGTATTAGGACAACTATTCCAAGCCGCAAGCAAAGGAGGACACCGAAAAGACAAAGAAGGATACCGAGAAGCGATGTGACTTCCATAAGAACCCTTGGCATAACACTGTTGATTGTCGCTCAAAGCAGTCGCTGGTGGATGAAGTGAAAGCCTCTAAATCAGATGCGGGTTTTGAATCTGAGTTAGAACCAGAAAGGGGAAGACAGATCATTGACGCAGAGCCGAGTGCCACTGTTTCTACCACCAAGCTCCAGCCTAATGAACCAAACGAGCCAGAATAAGGCGAGCGCCTCTTCCATTCACAGATGTGGGTAAAAGGCACCCCGCTGCAATTCATCATTGAAAGTGGTATCCAGAAGAACCTCATCTCAGCAGAGGTCGTCAAGCAGCTGGACCTGCCGACAACGCCGCACCTGCAACCCTACACCATTGGATGGCTCTACCAAGGAAGCAATCTCCGTGTCAGCCAATAGTGTCAACTATCATACAACATCAATCCCTTCAAAGACAAGGTATTATGTGATGTTTCCCAACTGGATGTCTGTGATGTTCTCTTGGGCCAACCATATATGTGGAAGCACCATGTTGTTTATGTGTCTTGACCATGCAATGTCATTGTTTCTCTGGGGGGTCATCTCTATAGAATACCAGAGCCAGTTCCAATTACTGTTCCACCTAAAAAGTGTCGCAAGGTAGTATCTCATACTACAAAATTTAGCTTCTTCACAATCTGTTCAAAAGGAGAACAGAAGGACACTGCAACCACTACAACCTCGCCCCAAGCACCTTCTATCAAACAGAATCAAGTCGACAAGGTTGCAGCAAAGTGCAAAGATTCCTTCTGCACATCGTCCTCTCATGTAGCCTGACTTTTTGAACGACCTCAGCCTCAACAATTTCGTGACAAACTTCCACAAACTGAGTAGTGCGACATCTCCAGCAAGGAAAGAAACTCACCAAGATGAAGATTTAGCAAACACTTTTCCCTCTCCCCTGGGAACTCAACACAATGGATATTGGTGGCCACCCACCTTTTCCAACTGGCTCAAAATAGTTTTCTGGCAATTTTGGCAATTTACTATTTTTAGCAGTTTTTAACTTCCGGGGCCATTTTGAGGGCCCAAATGAATGTTTTTAGAGATATAGGTTCTCAATGATAGATAAAGGCATTATTGATCCCCCAAAATGAATCTCCTTGACAATACCTTTCCAATGAGCTATCACACGCCTAAAACGGAGATCGTATGCAAAAGTTACGACCCTAGGAAGTTGATGTACTCACTTACCCAAACGGGGTCCACATGACTTTTGGCGCTTCATCTCCTAGGGTTAGGTTTTCGGATGTCTAAGATTTTTGGCATTCCTATTTATTGTAAAAAGGACTTGGGAGCCTCATTTTAACCATCTTTTTGTGAATGAGTGCATCTGTCACATCTCTTCTCAAAGATAAGCCGCCACCATTCCAACAAGCTTGTTTTCCACTGCATTTTACAGTTTCAGCTTATTTCCTTATTGAATAGAAAACGAGTTTTACTGTATCTCTGTTATTCTGTGTAAAGAAACTTTTAATAATCTCTATTCATTTTGTTCTGCTCATAAAATCTGGATCAGTGGTATCATAGTGGTCTTCTCCTTGTCGTCTTAATGCATGTCCCCAATGAGGTCGGGGTAAAAAGAATTGGGTCTTGAGCTTGTTTCTCTTGAGGACAAAAACTCTCGCATGCCCAAAAAACCTCTCATGGTAGGAGAAAATAAATATGATGGGACAGGAGATCCTTTCAAAATGTTGCTTGAGGAATCCCTCACGCAACAGAGGAACGATATGATGGATAGTTTCGCGCAAATCCTTCGGCGAGTACCAACAAGTGACGCATCTTCCTCGAGCGAAGCCGCCGCCCCCTTCAAGGTGCAAATCAACTTTGATATTCCTATATTTGAAGGTCAGATAGACGCGGATGTTGTAGACAAGTGGTTGAATCTAGTAGAAGGGTATTTTTCTGTCCATAACTTTTCAAATAAAGAAAAAATTACTTTTGCGCTCCTCAAAGCCGTTCCCCATGTCAAATATTGGTGGGAAAATTTTTGTGAGAAAAAGGAAACAGAGGAACCCTTATTATTTACAGTAATGACCACCTGGGAATCCTTCAGGGATGCTATTAAGGAACAATACTACCCTGTCGGACGCTATGACGACTTGTATACCAAATGGACCACACTGCAGCAAAAAAGAGACCAAGCAGTGCCAGATTTCAAAAATATCTTCCATACCCTATGCACCAAGCTGGGTATCAAAGATTCACAGTGACATCTGGTGCTCAACTACCGCAGTGCTCTACATAGATACATCCAGACCTAAATGGAATTTATGGACATCTTGTCCTTGGGCACGACTTATCGATATGCCGTCAAAATCGAGCAGAAGCTCAAACAAAAGATGCGACAATTTGGGCCTGGGAATCCCTCGCAGCAAAAGCCAAGAAAGGGAGGCCCCAACCTATAGAACAAAGGAGAGAGAAAATATGGACAGCATCAAGACAACCAGTCCAAGCCGCAAGCAAAGAAGGCAACCAGAAAGACAAAGAAGGATACCGGGAAGTGGTGCGACGTCCATAAGA